>VXAZ01004636.1:2783218-2911711 GCA_013399875.1 Gymnorhina tibicen | reverse complement strand
CACGGGGCCGTGCGGCGCCCTCGCCCCCGGTCGCGGCGCTGGGCCCCCGGGTATTCGCCGGCAGCCCCGGGCGCTTCCCGAGCCCTCACCGCGGCTGGGAGCGTGCGGCGCGAACCCGCGCCCTGCTGGGGAGCGCCTGCCGCCGCCGCGCTGACACCTTCGAGGAATTTCCCGGGGTAAAGCCGCTGTGGGTGCCAGGTGGATGCTGTCCCTGCTCTGTTATTATTACGAATTACTGACTTGAAAGGCTTTACGTGTTAACGTGTACGTGTGTAGCTCCATTCCATCCTCCTCTCCGTCCTTCCTTTTCTCTCGAAGGTTATTTTGGACTTGTAGGTGGGTTGGTCTGTTTGCCAGTTTTTGTTGCGGGTGAAGTTGAGGCCAGGCTGGGAATTGCGGTGGGACACCAAGTGAAACGATGTGACTACTTTGCGGTGGTCGGTTACTTGTGGAGTAGCTGATACCTGATGCAGAATGGCCAGGCTGCTCCGAGGTGAGCACAGGGGCGAGGGGGAGCATTGTCTGGTGGAGCTGTGACCTCGAATTTAATAGGGGTTCCTTCTCGGAGAACAGAATTTCTGTTTATTTTAGGTCTTTGCCATTTACTTTTGTAGAGCTTGGCTTTCATTCTTCTTTAATTGCTTTGTAAGTGCCTCCAGAGTTTTTCTCCTTACTCGCTGTGGCTTAAAGGGTGTCTAATGTCTGCTAAAACACTTTATTCTCAGATATTTACAGGAAAAAAATATACGGCAATACATGGGCAGGAAGGAAAGAACACGCAGTTGTTTTAGGAACCAAGACTTTATGGAATTCCAATAATTAGGTTCTATAGTTAGACAGTTTACTTGTTTAAAATTGCTAGCTGAACAAATACCTTTGTGACAAACTAGGTTTACTTCCTACTGTGTGACTTTTGTTTGACTTACAACATCATCTAAATAGTCTGAATCCAGGGGTGTAACAAAAGCAGCAAATACTTGTGGAGATTTTATTTGGTTGCTTGGACTAGTTAGAGCTCTTAATCTAGTTTCACACTGGCTTAAAAGGTTGTGTCTGTAAAGTAGCTAAGATATTTTATCCAGATGAAGCATCTTCCTGGCAGAGTTACTGCTCAGTGTGTTTTCAGGAAAACCTCATTTTGTTCACTAAAATACAGAACTATGCAAGAAGGCATTACCAATTTTTCCATGAGTAACTTTCCATGATTAATCTTATGTATTCATTTCTTGATGGCTTTACCTTATTGCTAGGATATCCCATGTAGATAACTTAATTCACAGACTTCCTAAATTACCTTTTTGGTCAGATCTGTTTGGCTCAACTACACCTTCCTCACCTGAACGGCAGTGGCAGGTGGGGTGTGATTCCTGAGCCTGGGCAGGAGGCACCAGCTGCAGAGCAAGGAGCCAGCAGACTTGGCTGCCTGGCCTGGCTGCAGGTAGGCACTTTCACCCAGCTGTAGTTCATAATGGATGCAATGTTTGCATTTCCTTCTACTTTAGAGCATACATGTAAATAAATGTACAGTGAGTTTGAAGGAACATCATTTCCTATGTATCTGCAAGTTTTATGGTTGTTTTAGTGAAAGAGAAAGCAAAGAGGCAAAATACCATTTCAACTTCTTGGGTAATTTGCGTTTCTGACTTTTCAGCTCTTCAGGAAATCTATTTCCAGGCATGTTTACCAAAATATGTATTCTTTTCTGTTTACTTTTCAAGTAAAAGGATTGGTTGGAATCAGTCACTTAAAGAAAAATAAAGGGGGGATGCTATTTGGCTAAATTACTCTTAAAATGTTGATTTTTTTTTTTTTTCCCCCCTGAACAGGCTAGTAAAATATTAGGGTAACTATTGTAAGCTATTGATTAGGGCCCACAGACATTGACAATTACTGTTAACCTTCTGTATCATGCTAGAAAAAATGTGTGTGAAAAGCTTACTCTAAGTTAACAAGTTGTAACATGTTTTCTCTACCTTGTTTCTGAATTTACACTCCTGTGTGTTTCCTTTCCTTTTCCCGTTTAGTCTTTGCTCTTAGGCTCCTTTATCCCTCCAGCTGCCCCTCATCCCAGTTTAGAATCACACTCTCCCATCCCTATTACTTGCCCATGTTTTCTTTGCCCTTTTCTCTGAAGGGATCTGCAGCTTTTCTCCTTGTCACTGCTTCTCTTGTTCTGATTGCTTTCTGATGAGACTGGATTTCAGGCGGTGTTAATAGTCCTTTCTCTTTCTTTTTTTTATATGTAAGGCTGTTGGACCCTCTCTTGCCCAGCCCCTGAAAAGAGAGCCCCAAAGGTCCACCCTGGGATTGCTAGGTACGGCTCCGAGATGAGGTCTGTCTCCTGCCAGCTTCCACACTGTTCCCACTTCCTGTGCTGCTGCAGCTCCCGAGGAATCCTGCCGAGCTGCTCCCTCCCGTGTAGTCGGTGTGTCAGAGCTGACATTCGGGTACGGGCAGGGTATTGAAATGCAAATGCCTCGGCTATGACGAGGAGATAATGCTGCGCTGGTGAAAAGCACCGAGAAGGTTGTGGAATACCTGTGATGTGAAGGGAGATTGTAAAGAAAACACCTGACAGGGAAACTGAAAATGTAACTTTCTTATATTTCTGCTATTAGCACCTCCAGCTGTTGTTAACCTACTTTGAGTACAAAAATAATAATCTGTAGAACATGCTTTGGTTTAGTAGTTGAAGCAAAGTTCAGAGAGAGAATGTCAAGTTATTTGCAGCCGTATGTAGCTGTTAGTGGCAGCCAAAAATCACCAGTGAGGGAAGTTCCACTCTCTGTGTATGTAAAGTAACGTGGATTTTGGAGAAGGAGATGTGTAGCCCCAGACCCACGGGAAAAGGCTTTGGATTCTCCATGCTGATACCTGGAGGGATGGATGGAGCGTGCAATACGTTCTGTATTGCTTGTGACAGGCTGGTGCAGGGACCTTGTCTGCAGAGCCTTTCTTGGCATTACCAGTCTTCCCGCCTTCCTGTGCTCCCACACGCGACCGCTGTGTAAGGACCAAGAGTTGCACTGGGATTTACATTGGCCTAAGGCTGAAATACTTCCATTGTTTCATGTGCATCAGCACAATAATGCAGAATTTCCATTACCATACAGTTTTAAATCTAGAGTGGAAAAATACAGGCTGCAAACGGGAATAAGAGTTGCTAGTTGAGTTTCACTGTTTTAAAGCAGGGTAAAGTGGAGCAGTGTATGCTGAGGAGAATGTGACAGCTATAGAATTTCTGCGACATCCGTGACAAGGATAAGTGACTTGTTTTTACTTGGTAACAATTCTAACTAGCTGTCCAATATTTGAGCTGCAGTTTCCATAAATTGTGGTTTACTGCTGTGGGCTCTGTGTTTTCCAAATCATAAGCAGAAATTATCAACCATTTAAGAAATTTTCAGTCTTCCTTTTTCCTGAGATAGATAAGCAGCTGAGTGACTCAAGCAATTTCTTTCCCCATCTCTCTTTAAGTGGACTGAGTCGATTTGAAATTGTCTGATAGTGCGAAATGTGGATAGAGGAAAACTACACAGGGGGTGTAACTCTGAGGTCACCTTCTTTAAACTGAATTTCTTTTGGGACCCCGTCAGCTATTACAAAAGTTACCATGATAACTCGCCAAGTTACAAAATGATTTTATCAAAAATGTTTTGGGGTTTGTCTGTTCAGATGACAAGAAGAACAACAGAATTTCAGAACCCCTGGGAGCCTCATTCATAATTTATCTCCTCCTAGTAATCACATATTGCTGTGCAGGATGAGGACAAAATCAGTTTTAAACCACACCACTCGGAGAAGTGTTTTGTAATCAATCTGTAATGGACTTCCTTTTTTAAGTCTTTGATTCTGGGGAAATGCGGGGGGGAAAGTATTTTATCTATATAAAGTGCAAAAAAATATAAATAATATCTGGGAAAGGCATTTAAAATCTTTCTAATTGTAGACTTTATCCCACATTTTCCTTAAGAGTAATATTTCAGTTTAAAAAGCCTTATATGTGCTTCAACATAAATGCTGAAAAATGCTCAACTGTCTCCATGCAGTCACTGTTGACTGCAGGAGACATTTTTAGCAAAGTTTTTGAAATCACAGTAAACAAATGGATAAAATTCATGCCAGGCTAAACATTGTAGGCTTCTAGCAATACTTGTTTTAGTAACATCTTGTCTGAGATGCCAATTCAGTGTGGTGCTAAAAAGTAAGATCACCGACTTGATAAAGTTAGTGCTATTTCAGAAAATACTGCTACTAGCACAGAATTTGTCAAATGCAACGTTTTTGGTGTTCAAGCAGATTTGGGTTATTGTATTGTTGGATAGAGGTTCTGTAGGAAGCTGTTTAGTGTTCACAGTTTGACCTTCCATGTTTTTGTAGAACTGATCTCAATCCTAAAATGTTCCCTCTTGGACGCATGCCTGTATTTATACAGGCCTCTCTACAAAGCTCACCAGAGGAGGAAGACAGTCTATAATACAGGAGATGTAAATTCTGCATGTATATATTTATATCCAGTCTTCCAGCTCCGAGGGTCTTACTGTCAGAAAAGCCTTCAAACACATTTAAAAGACATTTAAATCTTACACTTTAAACATGAACAAATATAGACATCCTTCCACACTGACTTCATGTATATTCCCTCTTAGTGTAAGTCTCTGTACATATCACAGATGCTCTTATTGTTGTCTCAGCTGCCAAATTTCCTCCTAGTGAGTATCATTGTTCTGCCTTTATACTTGTTGGTGTCCTTTCTATGGGCTTTTGTGATGCAGCAAGAAGAAGGAAGAACAGTTTTAAAAATATGTAATCTTCCCCCAAATTGGCCAGGAAATTCAGAAGCATGCGTGTCTGAAGGTAATAGAGACACTTAAAATTTCAGTGGCTCTGGAGCTGAAGCTGTCCTTGGGTAACTGTTAAGTCTTTTAGCACCTTTTCTTTCTCTCAGTTCTGCCGTTCTCTCTACCTTATTTTAGCCCCAAATAGTCTTCTGCAGAGTGCCTTCTTAGCCTGTTTGGAATCCTGTTAAAATCAGATTCCTTCTGTAAAGGCTCAGAATTACATCAGTATTGCTTTAATAAACTTTGAAGTTTAATGCAAATATATACAAGCTCTGAGAGAATAAATATTAGTCCAGGAGTTTTCCACGGGGGAGTAAGTCATGTTGTGTAATTGTTTTTCCATTTGCTTTAAACCTTGCTAATTGTCCTTCTGGGCCTTCCTCATCTAGATTGGGTAGTTTTCCTTAAAAACAGGTTGCACAATATTCCCCAGTCTCAGACTTTTAAGTCTGTAACTATACGGTTAAGGAGTGTGACTCCTGCCATTTGGAATGATCTTTGGAGGAGATAGTTTATTTAATGACTTTTGTTCTGTAAACTGTAGACATTCTCGGTTTTTAGCAGCAGGGAGACAGCTCCTAGTAAAGATGTGGGGAGTGAGGGGCACATGAAAGCTGCCAATGTGATCAGTTACACATGCTGTGATTGTGCAACAGCTTGTGGTATGTTTTAGTCAGTGGAAGAATTCACTGAACTTGGTGTTAAACATACATCCAACTCATAAACGCTGACTATTTTAGAACTTTAGATATGTAAAATTGTATTTTCATACTGTGTTGCTTTTTTTTTTTTAATTTGGAATACCATGTTATTAGCAAAGGAGTCTCAAATCTGCTCTGCTGCTAATGAAGCTGTCAATAACATACCTTTCAGCTGTAACAACAGAAATTTGGAAGTGTTATTGCAGGCCTTGAAGTGAGACAGATTCATATTTAAAGCACAGTATTTTTGGCTAGAGAAGATTTCTTGGGAAGCACAAAAAACAAAGGCGTGTTAGGGCAAAGCTCGCTGAGGCTCCTGTGCCTCTGAATTTTGCCTGGTAAGTATTTCTTTTGCAGCAAAGGCAGCATCCCTGTGAGAGAAAATGTCAGTACAAGCAGAGCTCAGGGCTTCCCCTGTATTTCATTTACCCTGTGAGCTGTGTCGGTCCCAGCTGCTGTATCCTAATTGGCTTCCTGCTCCATGAACCTGTTGGCAGGCAGGGTGCTGGGTCACGGCTCCTTACAAGTTAACCCACTTATCTTCTCAGAGCAGCAGCAAATCTCTTCCAAAGGTGGTTCTTTTAGTCGAGTTGTTCAGTAACTGGTGCATCAGGAGGAGTGTTGCACTCTGGTACGTAAAGTACCTGTTTTTAGCAACTGATAGAGAGACACTGTTAGTAACAGTTGCCATGAAAAACCTCCTGCGACAGCGTTAAGGTGAGATTGCAGAGTGGTTTAGATGGAGATTCCTCAACCTCACTGGAGCTTTAGTCGTGGTGAGTTCTCCCGTGTTCTGCATAATTCTCTGTTGTTCTGCTTGTTGGAGTGTGGAAAGTGTTTGATTGTTTGTTGCTTTCAAAGAGGGAAGCTGAATCAGGTTCCATTCTGATGGGTATTGCCATCAGCATCAGGAGGGGATTCAGTAAATACATTCTTTACATACACAATTGCAAATCATACTGGATTGCATAATGTTGTAAACAGCAAGAAGTGGTGCATAAAAAAAGGTGCCCAGTTCTCACCCCTCATCTTTCTTCTTCCACAAGGCTGTAATTTTTCTCTGTAGTACATAATAGTGATAACATTGCAGGCTTTTTTTTCTACTCTGTCCTTTGCAGATTGACTTCGTTGCTTATGGTTGTACTTAATCTTTGTTTATCAATGTAAATCAACAGTGCTGTTCCTGAACAATGGAGATAGCAACAGACAGACCTTCTGAAGCCAAATTTGCAGAGTGAGAAACAGT
The DNA here is from genome assembly GCA_013399875.1 of Gymnorhina tibicen. NCBI lineage: Eukaryota > Metazoa > Chordata > Aves > Passeriformes > Artamidae > Gymnorhina > Gymnorhina tibicen. Next base: position 2,904,923 of record VXAZ01004636.1, on the reverse strand, counting down.
GTTGTATAGAAATGTGTTGGAAAAGATAACCAGCACGGGTTATCAGGGAGTTCTGCTCAGTCCCCCCAGAGGGGACGATGGAAATGCTGTGGAATAATGGTATTTTCTAAAATACTCCTTCACAACTGCCAGCACAGCTGGAAGGTTCATGCATACACTAATAATTCTCAGGGGAAATAACAGCAAACAGGTGATATACCAAAGCAACAGCATTTAAATAAGTGGGAATTAGATTTAATACATCAAATGTTACATAATTGGTTTTTTCCCCCTAGAGTTAGGTTTCTGCAGTTCTTTGCATATTAAATATCAGTCTGTCTACATAGAAAGCTAACTTGGGGTGCTTTCATTAAAAAGTTTTTAAACACCCAAATGGAATGAAATCTGTAGAACACAGGAGGAATTATGAACCCAAATAATGAATATTGTTGTCTTCAGCAGCAATCACTGCTTACTGAGGGGGTTATAAGTTCAGTCAGTAGTCACTAAACTGTATTGCATGGACATTGAATATTTTTGTGTGTTCTGCTGACTAAAAGAGTTGGTGTACTTTCTCAATGAAGTAGTCACAATGGAAGTTTGAAAATATACTGGAAAAATAAGCAGCCAGTACTCAGTTCATAGTTGCAATGATTGTGCTGGATGCAAATCTGTGGTTAAAAAATTACTGAACAAGTGAAATAATTGAAAATCAGTATCATTTTCTAAACAAAGGTAAGCTCTGCTTTTCCAAAAACGATAGCATTGTCATTAGTGTAGACACTGTAGAGGAGCAGTCTCATCCTCAGTCTCTCTACAGCAGATGGATGTGGCTTCTTGGGTTTCTCTTGCTGATAATGAGCAAGATGCTTGTCCATTCAAGCTGGTGTTTCAAATGCTGTGGGAACAGTTACAATTTAAAAACTTTGTTTCTTTCCTGCTGTGAGTGTGAGGCAATAGCAGGGGGGTTTTTTGTAATTTTTATTTGGCTTTCACATGCCAGTTTACAAATGTCTCTAAGTTAAGGTATTTTAAAATCCATATATTTCAGCTACTTTTAGTTTAATTGACTTTGCCACACAGGTCAAGGTTTCTTTTCCATCACTATTTTTCCATGACTTCTTGGAGTAATGGTTCTGCAAGCAAGGTAAATGTGTATCAGACATAGACACGTTCATGGGATGATGCAAGGTAAAATATCTGCCCTGGCTGCATAATCTGCTACAAAGTTCTGAAAAATGACAGCCAGAGGACAGCTCAAAGCCTGGGCAGCTCCTGGATCCTTCCTGGGACCAGTGGGAAGGGATTTGCTGTCTCAGAGGTGCACTTGCACTCATCGGTCTGCACCTTAAGTTTTTCTTGAACGTTCTCGTTGTTTTCTTGGCAGTGGGTGTATGATGGAGGTTAGAAAGGAGAGCTGTCACACCACAAAAAAGACACTCTGTTCATTAATTTGAGAGATGAACTAGACTCAGTTTGTATTCTGAGATCTTAAAAACTGGGAGAATGGAGAGTCGTATCTTCCTGGGGCTGGTAAGGAGCACACGCTCCAAACCACGTGAACTCATCTCTTGCATGTCCTTGGGTGCACGTGACAGTGCCATTTAAGAACAGAATATGCAGAGAACAAAGGGGATGTCAATCTTGGAGCTAATTGTGCTGCACCTGAAAAATCAGAAATCTGGCCTTTAGATAAGGAAAAATGTTGAAATAGAAGTCTGCCTCGTTTATTTTTACCATGACAGAGGAAAGCGAAGGCATCTCATGATGAAGATAACTATCTGTCTGAATGCTGCTTTGTGTGATCCCTACTGTGCCTGCACTGTTTCACAGCATGTGCCGGGACCTGGGATAAACATTTCCTTTTGGAAAAGCTGTACACAATGTGCAAATAGAGGGAACATAGCCTCTTCTGCCTCTCTAGGATGGAATAAATACGTTGTTTTGAAAGGGTTTTTTTCATATTTTTCAGATGAGCAACTCTCTTGAGCTTTGTGCTTTTTATTACATAACATTGAAGTTTTTAAAGTTCTGAGCATGAGCTCAAGTTTTTATTTTGCATTCACAAAGTACTTGCTGCTTGTAGCCATGTAAAAACAGATCCATTTCCCTATATTCTAGCTCTGTAACACCTCTAGTCCCCCACAGTTGGTTTAGGAGGCTTAACTGCAGTGTTTTAAGTAGAAAATATTTTCTTTAGTACTTATAGAATTCGCTCTGTATAAAATTATGACTTTCTGAAGAAATATTGGCACAAACTGTGGAAGCTGTTAGGTTTTGGAACTTGTGTTCAAATTACTCATTTTCTCTGCTTTATTTCTTCTTTTGCCTCATAATTAGAGGCTGGTGGACAAAGCAAACTTGGGGCTGAAGGACCTGCTTTGGAATCGGACAGAAAGGCAGTCACTTAGAAAAAAAGGGTATGTCTTTTGGGTGGAGAAAAAAAAATGTGCTTGAATTGAAGAAACAGTTTGAGGTGCTGTGGCTTATTTTGTTGTTTGGCTCTGCAGACCAGTTGGTTCTGGCATTTCCATGCACCAACTTCCACTGTTTCATATGTTACACGTATAAATGAGTTTATAGTTTCATAGAAAACAGTTATTGACTGATCCATTTTACTATTTGTGGAAGTTAAGCTATAAAATTTCTGTCAATAGTTCAAGAGGACTCTCTGTAAATATTTTTGGCCATGAAGATTTGGACAAATGTGATCATTCTACACTATGTTGCTCTGAAATCTAGAGCTTAAAAAATATTTATATCTCAAAATCAACTTTTTAGTGTTATTGGGGGAAAATGTTGTATAAACTTCCATTCAAAGAGGAGGCATTTTCTGTTTTCATCCTGAGAATGATGTGTGTCTTTGCTCAGATTTATCTGGATGTGTATATGTATATCTTACTGATATATTTGTTAGAAGTGACTATTAATGCTGGTTTAGGAAGTAATGTTATAGTATATAGTTATATATACTATAGTATATAGTTATATAGTAGCTATATTCATGTTTTGGGAAGAGTCCATTTTTGTCTTCAGAGTAGTACACTAGAAGGTAGTGGTGATTTAAAAACATTTCACTGTCTGGGGAGTGTGACTGAAGTGCTCATCTTTCCAGATATTTGCTGGGACTTTGGTTTTCTAAAGTATTTTTTCCTTTAAAGTGCTGGTTGAGGAGACTTTCAATGAGCATCCCAGCTGCCTGTGTGTTGGAAGCAGAGAGGCAGCAGAGTGAAATGGCTTTTTAAGTCAACTCCTGTCAAAACCCAGAACTCCCTAATTTATTGATTTTACAAATAAGAGAAGTAAAAGCTTGGCTTGCCCGAAGTCAGTTATTCTAGTGTTTAAAAGAGGACCGAGAACACTCTCATGGTCTTACTCACTTTGCTAACCCAGCCTTTTGAAAACAGCCGTGGTAAATATTTATTTAGTTGCCATAATACAGTATGGGAATGTCTTCTAACCTCAGCAGTTAGGCCGCTGCTTCTAAAAGCTTCAAGTCTTTCGTTTGAATGTTAAAGATTTATGGCTTTACATCACAAATTGTATTTCCAGAGGCTTATCCTGGCACTGCTGTGTTTTGTTTTTGTAACTGTTGTATTGTCATCTTTCTTGAACAACTTGCTGTCAAAGCGCATGCCAGGTCATGTGTTACAGTCAGTTCAGAGCAAGTGTGCATTTTGCCAGTTAAATATTTCTCTCTATGAGCTGGAAGAGCTGCCTTGCATGTCAGAAGCTCGCAGTCCAACCTGCTGATGAGTGTTTGCTTTCCTTACGGCCGAATACTTAACGTGTGATTTGGGAGTCATCTTCGGAATTAATTTCTGCATTGTTCAGCAATGGGAAAAACTTGGAAACTGGGATGATGCTTGGCTTGTTGCTCAGTTTTCAGATTATTTAATCTAGGTGCTCTTCTCCCAGCTAAAAATTGAAATTTTGGATTAAAACAGATTTTCGCTATTTTTAGAGCATGGAAGATCCTGCCTTTAAACTCCAAGTCAGAGACTGAATAAATACTTGTAAGTAAGGGAGCCTCATTTTTACAATTTTCCTCACTGTCCTCAGGATCGCATTTTCCATCATTTATGACAAGAGATTAAGCAGTCTGCTTGCAAAACAGTAAAATGCATTCAAGTCTTTTGGTATTGTCAGGCCATGACAAAAGCTTAATAAGATGAGAATGATTGGCAGAATGACATGCACTCACAATTTTTTTAACTCTTCTGTAAAATATACTGAAATCTAAAATGGGGCATAGTGTTCTCAACAAAATGCTGATGGTGACAAAAACTTTGACAATGCAAACATTCTCACTTGTGGAGCTGAATCAATTGGAAAGAGCAGCCAGAAAGGCAAAGTAGAAGTACTATTAAGTTGTCTGAAACATTTAGTAGTAATGATCTGCATTAAAATAATTTGGTACAATTAATTGGTGCTTTTGGTCATTTCTTTTGCACAGCAGTTTTCATGTGTGTACCACAGTGTTACCTTGAAGCAAGCAAATAAGGCTCTTTCTGAGCTGGCTAATGCTATATTGCAGAGATTTATTTTTTCATCTTCACTGGAGATTTTGAAGTAGTGGCTGATTTTTAGTAGGCTGATTTAGTTCTTGTTTGATTTGAGAATATACAAAATAGGACTGCTGTAATTAAAGCTTGGTGGTAGCTTTTGGCAAGTCCTGAGTTATTTGTGCAGTAGCATTGTACTGAGGACACGATGCATTTTAGGGAGGGGAAATCAGAAACAATGTGCTGATTTGCTTCTGTGGGCTAATATGACTCATTTAGAATGAACTCCTTTAAAAGTTTTTTTTAGGAAAAACTGACAGGCTAACCTCAGGTTTCAAATCAGTTTTAAACTGTCTAGCAGGCTGGAGGTCTCCCTTCGATCTGCAAGGCCCTAGCAATTCTCCATGGTTGGGGTCAGCAGTTTACAAACACTGCCTGGACCAATGATCTGTGAAATCAATCTCTGAGTCTTCCTGCTGCTGCCTTTGAACAGTTTCATTGATGGCAAAGTAGAAATGACTCAGGCTTTGGGAGGTGATTATAAAAATTCTAAAGCTTAAAACATACAGAAGACAAAATGTTGATGGTTGGAAAGTTTCTTTACCCTTGGAATGAGAGAGTTTTGGTCCTGACATTTTCTGGAGGTATGTCACAAGATCCTGCACAGAATTACTTTGGTAATGCGGTGCTATTGCATAAATATGTTGAAGACATTTTGCCCACCTTTCAAATTGAAACTGCTGTATGAATGAGTCAGCTGGCTGGCTGCTTGCGTGCGAAAGCTAACATTTTGTGGGTTCAGAGATACTTAATAGCTTTTATTCTGTGAATGAATAAGATGGATTAGTTTATATACAACAATTCCTAGTTAGAGAGAAGTCAGTAGTTTTAAAGCCCAACGAAGCAGTGGTTATAGGTGCCACACGATCTGCTCCTCTTGTTGAAGGCAGTTCTTTAAAGCTGAACTGTCATGGTTCCTTCGCATCGAGCTCAGTACCTCTGTTAATAAAACACGCTTTCTGTTGTTGCTTCAAGCATCTGCAACAACTGGCTTCTTGTCCCCACCCAGTGCCGAGTGGTGTTTCATATGAAGTAATTTTTTTCCAAAGCAATTGTTTTGAGTGGAGTTTCTTGTATACTGACTCCAGCTAGCATGCTTCAGTCTGGCAATGGATTCAGATATCCCTACGAAGGGTTCACATCTTTGATTCATCTCTCATCTTGTGCACTTGTATTTTCTTTGTTTTCTTTCAGCACAGCGTATCTGTAAAATACTGTGTGTTCTGGCTTGTAGGATTCACCTCAATGTAGGTGAAAACAAAAGTGTTACGAAAATCATAGTTCTGTCTGGGTGTGCTGAAAAATTGCTGGAACCTGTGGCAAAATTTGGTGTTGTTGGCTTTTGCCAGTGCCAGAGGAACTGATGCTTTTGGGCCTGGGGAGGCACAGAGGGTGCCTCTGTCGAGCTCAAGCCGTGTGTAAGAATAAGAGCAGCTGTTGGAAGCGTCCCAGCGCTCTGGGCCGTGGCCATACAAGGAGCCCTCTCCGTACAAAGCTGGTCTGTCTGATCCGTGTGTTCCATGTGTGTTAAAGTTCATGGGGCTCTTTGTCTGGGTGTCAGCCACGGGTGCCTTTCATCCCTGAGGTGCCTGAAAGCATCTCTCGATATTATTAGAATGGTAGAAAGGAAGTGGAAAAAAGGGAAAACAGACTTACTGAATATTTCAGTGGGTCTTTGCCAAATCACATTTTGGGATTCATTTCTATTTTAAATACTACAGTGGCTGCCAAAGCTGGCAAACTGTGATCCCCCTTGGAAGGGGGAGGAACTTCATTACTTCTCTGCCAGAGGAGGAACATCACTTCATTTTCCTGTTGCTTTGTTTTTCCTTTTGTAGCAAACAAAGAAATTCTGCGAGAGAAAAGTAGAAAAAGCCATTTTTCGAAGCTTTTCCGGAAATGTTACAAAACAGTGGGTTTGATTTACACTTTAAATGTGGTTTCCTGTCTTCTCTCACGTCATTTGCATACCTTTAAAAATAGCATAGTTTAACTTTATTTTATAGGAATGTGTCCTTTCCTCCACTAGTGCTGGTCGGGGTATTGTGTCCTTGATTATTTTTATGTGCATATAAGCAAGAACTGATCAAATGTAATCACCAAACAATTGGCCAGATTTGCATAGAGAAAAACTGATTAGAATCACCAAAAAACCACGCTGAGCATAGAATAATATCTATGCTTAAATAACTAAATCCCACAGTTTAAAAAGATAAGATGACTGAAGAGCAAAAAAACAAAAAAAAGGAAAAGAAACGACTGAGAGCCAAAAAATATCTGGGTTTTCTTCCTGCCTTTGTCATGCCTCACTTGTAGCCTTGGAAACTGAGACAAAGAGGTTAAGAAACTTGCTCATTCTTAAAATGGAGATAAGATACAGTGTACAGCTTATTTTAGTCTCACTTATTCCTCTGCAAAGTGCTGTAAGTGAACAGTGCTGGATTTATAATAGTAAATATCTATATCATGAACTTGTGTATACAGGACGTGAGCCAATGAAGCCACGTTTAGCTGTGTTTCCTGTGCATACCTGTCAGTGATCCCTTGTTTGAATCTGTCGGTCTTCGCAGCTTATTTCATCATCTCTGTCTGGAGGGTGCTGGGTGGTTTGGTGAAACCAGACAGTTCTGGGACGTGGAGCAGGCTGCCCGGTATCCCAGCACTTAGGCACAGTGCAGAGGGGATGCTTGGCTCCATCCTTTTCAAACAAGCTCTTGTTTTCCCTCCAGGCATCTAAACCAGGGATTCGAGGTTGTGGGATCAAAACATTGGAAAGGGTTCTTGGCAAATTGATCAACTGTGAAATAGTTACAAGCTCTTATTTTTTAAATCTGAAAGTGCCACTTTTTAGTTAAGGTCTGTTCCTAGAGCTTTTGTTTTATAGGCTCTCTGGACATTCACACACTGTTTATATTAATGCAGCTCATTTGTAGGCAGTGCAGACACTTTTAGAAATTGTAAGACTGTGGAGACATTTAATGGCTGAGGATAAATTGCACAGCTGTGAACACTATTTATACTTTCCTGTATAGAACAGAGTCTGTATCATGAAATAAGCATAGCTCAATGTTGTCAGTTATTTTTCACGGTTTTTTAATCATGGAGAGGGTTGCCAGCTCTTGGGTTTACATGTCAAAAAGTGTTATCATGTCCATATCCTAAGAAGATAAAATTCATGCTTTACCCATTAAGAAAATGGATATTGAAGAAAATAGAGAAGGTAAAATGTTTTAAAATCTTAGTAAACAGTTCTAGAAACACTGCATAATATTTCTGGGCTGAGAGGAGTAGTTCCTAAATATGCAAAGGGAAACTAAATGTGATTGAAAATAACCAGGACTTGATAGAAGGCAAAGGGAACAGTAACTCATGCAACAGGTTAGTTTACAGGTTAAGGATCTGAAACCTCTGCAAAGCACACATCCCTTCCTAACAAAAGAAATGTCCAAGCCCACAGCTTTCAGTAAAAGAGCAATTTAAAGCAATTTCCAACTTATTAAAATATGTAAGGAGAAATAATTATAACTTTAATAATTAGATCTCAGCCAAAGGACACAGAGAGCAAGTTGTTTGTTCCTTGTAGATGTGTTAATGATGGGAATCTTTAGAAGTCAACTTTAAAGGACAAAAGGACAAACGCAATTATAGGATGTGTAAAATGGAAATTAGGCACTGAGACAGAAACTGAATTGCTTCAAAGATAAGAGGCTAGGGTAAATTAAGAACTAGTAGATACCATCTTCAAAATACTGGAATCTAATATCTTTGACAATTACTTTGAAAAAAGTTTGCTGAAAGAAACCATAGGAAACTGCAGACACTGTATAGTTCTGGACTCCTAGTTTTTATATCTTGCACATGGACTGTGGCTAATTTCAAGTTATCCCCATATTTTATATCTGCAAAGTTCCATAAAATTATTCTGCTATTTAAAATACCTCTGAGTGTTTCTACATCCTCTAGAGATTTAGTTGCAACATTGTAGTTTGTTCCCTGTTCTCCCTTAATGCTCTGAAATCCACAGGCTTGTTCTGTCTCAGATTGCTGTCTGTTATGGGAACCAGGGGCTAGGGTTAGTGGGTGAATTATGAAGTAATTTGATCAAGGGCTCAGGAGATAGGATCTTTCCTCTCTTTTCTTCCCTTGTAATGTCAACACTGTGGTTTTTAGAAAATAATAACTTGCACGTATGCTCTGAAATTCCAACTTTGGCTCTGACTTGTCCTAAGCTGTTACCACTTTGTTGGGGTTGATCTGATTTGACAGCTCTTGTCCCTCTAAGAAACTAATTTCCAAATTATGTATTACAAAAGTTTGATCAAAAGATAAAGCTTGAACTAATAAGATGAATAACTTACTGACATCAAAGAGAAAATGGAATGGGGCAGAGCCGAGAGCCTGGAACACTGATATGTTCCCAAAAATTTCTTGTGGACAAGTTCTGCTGACCATTGCATGTGTCTCATTGCCGCTACTATTTCTAAAAATGAGGCTGTGTACTTAGAAAAAAATAAAATTTGGTTAACAAAAATTTTTTCAGATTATTTCATACATTGATAATTTTATTTTTAGTTCAGAAACTTATGAAGTCCTTAGACCTGCCAGCCAAGTTCTTTCAGTTCTGTTCAGCACTCTGTTGATGCAGACTGATAAATTCTTTGTAGATCAAGTTGGAATCCATGAAGGGGACATTGTCCTGTAGCTGTCAGTCATCCCTCAGCTGCAGGTTACTGCCCCTGCCTCCACAGTGCAGGACAGAGCTGCAATACCTCTTCCTAGATTTCAGTACAGAGTGAAGCGGATTTGTTTACTTAGGGATTTAAACATCTTCAATCTAAGTTTTTTTTCCTGTGCACTGCAGTGAGCTTGCACAGACATTCTCCATATTTTTGCTGAGAGACAGCAGCCTGATAAATCACTCCAAATGACAAGAGCAAGTTTTTACTTCTTGACTGGTACCTTCAGCCCACTCACAAATGAGATGGGTTTTTTTTTCCATTCTTTGGATGTCTGGTTATGCAAGAAAAGAATATGTGGATGCAGTGGTAAAATGTCAACCCCCCTCCTTAAGACAGAAGTTGTTAGGCTGAGGGAGCAGCAGCCGGCTGTGCCCCCTGCGGGACAGAACCTCTGCTGAATGGCCCCAGAAGGGACGTCTGGGCTACATTTCTTTGGGAAGAATCACTTTATATGATGCCTTCATTTGAATGACGCTTCCAGGAGCCATTTCTCTGAAACGCTTAGATGTGTTTATACATGTGTGTCTCTCCTTAGCACATTTAGCTTTTTCCATTCTGTGCGTTTTAGTCCAAGGCTGCGTGTTCAGGGAGATCAGGGCAGATTGCTGGCTGGCTCCGCAGCCTGACGGGGCCCTGCTGTGGAAAACCTGCATCCCCTAGATCCTTCTTAAATTGCGCAGTGCTAAGTGATTTGTGATTCCAGCCTGGAAAGCCCTACTGCTACTTTAGACTTCTTGAAAGTGAGACAAACTAATGTTTTCCTTATTGCTGCCATGTTAGAGAACCTCTGTATGAACTGTGCTGCAAATGTAGCTCGTGACTTCACAGCAGCAGCTCTTTAAGCCTCACTGTCCTTCAGACACAGGTAACTGTGGCAGGTCTCAGTGCAGGAGCAGTTTGCTTCTGCTTCCTGGGATGACAGAGGAGAGAAGATGCACCAGTGGCAGAGTACAAGGTAATTAATTTTTCTTTCGATGTTTTTTATTACATAAATTGCCAGCATTGCCCTGGTGACTCTGCACAAATACATCAACAGAATAATGCAGCTGTAGTTGTGAGGCTCTGTGTTATCTCATTGCAGTCTGGGCAGCTCTGGCATGCAGAACCTTTCATTATGAGCTCCTGTTTTTTGAATTACTTGCTCTGAAGCAATAAGTGGGAATATTTGTTTCAGACTTGTAGGTTTTTAAAACATGGGAGGTTTTTATTGGATGTATAGAAAGTTGCTCACTTTGTGAAAAGACTGTAATACCAAACGTGCAACAACTGAAAGCCTGCACTGAGTGAGCAAATGTAGTAGAACTTGGAACTTGCTAGCAAAGGAAGGGATATCACACTACACTGGTTTCCCAACCTTAAGGAAGTTGGGTGTGATGTAGCACCAGTTAAATGCAGACTGCAGCATTTTAAAGGCAGCCATAGGCTGGGCAGTCAGACTTTTACATTCTAAAAACTCTTCATCAAAGGTTTTACAGATCAGTTGGCTTGTGAGAATACCTGATCAATCTCTCTTGAGGACAAAAGAACTTAGATGTGTTTGGGAGGAAAGTTCTTCATAAAAATTTTTTAAAATAATTTCTTATTAAATTAAGGAAAATAGAAGTACAGTTCTAAAGAGTTTTTAAAATGGGAATTTTTAAAGGAATTTGAATTAAAAATGTAACTAGTGATATCCTTAGAAGTATAATTAAATATTTATGATACTGCAAAATCATACGTTCCATGTGCTTACATAAAGCCAAGCATTCTTCTTGTGTTCCTCTTGTGTATTTCTGTTCTGAGATTTGGGGTCGGGGTAAATGAATGACTCTCGTGTGCGTCCAAGCTCTTAAGCTTTGTTTTACCCTCTTCCTGTTGTGCAATCGGTTTTCCCAGGAGTTTGTCAGTCACAGTGGTGTAATGCATTTACTCCCTGAACTTGGGTTAGCCAGGACTCTTGGCGTATTTCATGATTCCCTTCTGGAAGGTGCCTGTAGTGTGATCATGTACAGTCCATCAGTATTCCTTGGAATCCCTTATCTTCAAGGTAAAAGGCAGTGCAAGAATCATTTTGAAGAGCACATCATGGGGAAAAAACCATATTTTTCTTTAGAAGGAATGTGTAGGCGTTTAATACCATCTCAACTTGATGACTTTCATAGGGAAAAATGTTAAAGCTGCCTATGGGATCTATACTTGGATTATTACACTAATATTTGCCATTAGGCTGCCAGACTGGCTAAATCTAGCTCAGGAGCCAAACCCTTCACCACGGCTTGATAATCCCACTGCACTGGTGTTACTGTGGTGTGTTTCAGCTGGGAATGAAAACCCTGCTGAAGTCCAACCAGCCTTTTTACCTGTGTCTAAAAGTAATAAATAATGTGAGGAGTTAGATTAAGAAGAGCTTCAGTGTGTTATAGTCTGAAGAATCCATAAAAGTCAATGTTGCAAGATGGCAGTAAAACTTCCTTAGTGCCTTCATGCTGAGCTCCTACAAGCAGATGCGAAATCAAAGAGGAGGAGGGTTGTTTTTATGGCATGTGACTGTTGCCATGAGATTCTTGGTTGCCATCAGAAAGGTAATTTTGCTTAATGGCTGTGATCAGCTACCAATTGAGACATACAAAAGTGGCTGCATTAAAATAGCATTCCCTCAGTTCCTGTGCACCTCTCATCTTTTATCCCAAAAAGCTGCTTAGCTACCCAGAGCATCAGAAGCAAGAAAGCAAGGCCTTTCAAGGTTAGAGCTCGTCATGCTTGGGCAATGCGATTCAGAAGAACCTAAACACAACAAATCAAAATCTGTGAAATGATGCATGGCTTCACGCTTCTGTAATTTTGAAAAAGTACATTTAGATTTCCATTCTTCCATTCCAAAGAGCCCTTGAAGTATGTCAAGTATTTATAGCTTTGGACGTCTCACTTGTACGTGCTAGAGTTAATGACTCACACCTTTCCTAAACAATTGAAGTGCTTCCTGAATAGCAGAGAAAACATTGCCTCCTCTGCTCAGTACTGATTCACATTCTGATTCACATTTGTTTGTTGTCATGTGGCAAACACCATTTGGCGTGTTTACTCCTAGGTCTTAATTACCCTGCAGCAGTACTTTTCTCTTTATAGGTCTTATTTCCTTTCCCTCTCTCAACTGTAGCATGAAATAGCACCTAAATTAATCCAAAAATAATGGCTTAGTTCTCCTTCCTATCTTCCCTCCTCTCCCCAGCTGCTTCTGCTTCTTCCCCTGCCACCAGCACCCATGGGCCCTCCACTGAACTTGAGTCAACTTGTTAAAGCAGCAGAGTTACTCCAGTGAAGAAAAGACAGTTTTGACACTAGGTTTGCATTCAGATCAGCTCAGTGATGAGGCTCATAACCATCAGGACCAGCACACAGGAGGGAGCCACGCTGGCACCAGGAACAACATGGTAAGGGAGAGGGACCTGTGCAGTATCTCTGTATTTAACACAAGGAAATTACAGTAAACTCTTCATTCTGCTGAACCATAACTTTTGTTAAAGATTTATATTGCTTTTTGTCCCTGAAAGAGTTTATCCTGAGGCATGTGAGAAGGTAACAGAGCGTGCTCTGGGGCCAGAAGAGAAGGGAATGGCTCTGGGATCCCTCCCCATGTAATCCTCAATTGTTACCCAAAGGCTCAGATCAGAGTAGTGCTTTGGCAGATGTCTTGCACAAGTCATTTTAAAGAGCTGCTTGCACCTCCTGTCCTGTCTCTTGGTTTCATGCTACGTTAGCACATGTACTCTTGTACCTCTGTCCAGAAATGAGTCCCAGAAAAAATGGGAATGAGGCAAGTGATTATTTAGCTGAGTTTCTGTTTACCCAGATGAGTTCAACCTGTGGCCATACAGAAGGATGTCAGCATCAGCAGGAATGAGTTATGTCAGACTTTTTTTTTTAACAGCCCCTTGGCCATATTGCATTCCATGTGCTTATCACAAATGCGTTGCTCTCTCATTTGTGCAGACAACAGCTTCATAGGGCTATACTGGAAAGCAGGCCATGGAAACCTTGTGGGCTTAGCACCTGGAGTGGGGAGGTGCCTGTGGAGCAGCAGATATGCAGAACAGCAGCAGCAAGATTTGGGAGAGCTGGGTGGGGAGCTGACAATGTTCCAGGTCGAGTTTGTCACAAAAGAAAATATTCAGTACCCATACTCCCACATTGTGTGCATTTCTGATGCTTTTATTTGAGAAAGCTGGAGGTATAGCCGGTAACTGGTTGTTGAAAACGCAATGAAACATTTATGGGCTAAACATAGCCTATAGGATGTGGTTAAAGTAAAGTTATTTGTAGGACTTGGGCTTAGTGACACAGCATGCTTTGAATTTTAAGTCTGTGGACTGTTGTAAAGGCTATCTGTTCCTTGCAGAAGAATTTGTAGCAGCTAGAGCAGATCTCTCCAAGATGGTCCTCTTTGCGTGGATTGTTACTCAATCACCCTTCATTCTGTTCGTTCCTCTGCCCTTTATGCTTCTCCCTGGTTTTCCTCCTCCCTCTTATATGCTTGATTGCATATACTTTCCCTCAGTGTGTCTCTGCTATTTAAATGTACCAGTGGCACTTGTTGTTCTCCCACTCCCAAACAACACAGATTTGCTGGCCCTTTTGATAATTTTTGCTGTTGACTGATTACATTGCTGTGTTATTTCTGCTTCATTAACTGCACACATTAAATTTTTAACAGGTAATCAATACTATATAGAGTTTAGCAAAGCAATTTAGCAAAAACACTGGTAGGAAACCAGCAATCATCCTCTGCCCAAATAAACTAATATATAAACCCAAAGTTTCCCCTCCACATCCCACACAAATGTCTATCTTCACACACAAATAAAAATATTTGCAATGTTATGAGATTCCTGTGGGTTCTTTAAATGAAATGACCTTCTCTTGCTATCCCAGGTTTTAAAAAAATAATCACTGGAAACCCAAAATGCTTTCCCTGAACTATTCTAACTAGACCACACAGATTGCAGTTTGTGTGTTGTGAGGACAGGGCAGGGTTGTGCTGTAACAGAGCTTATTAGGGAGATCTGGAGTGAAGGCATCCACGGAGCAGACGGATTAGGAGAATCACAACTGGAAGCTTTCTTTCTGTCATCCTTCTCTGCAGCATTTGAAAAAGAAATTGAACTAATAGCCCTCTGCCTCAAAGCTGTGCCTTCAGGGAGCCATTATGTTCACTCCTCTTTGCACAGAGGATAAATTTATTTTATAATCAAGTGTTGTTAATGCACGGAAGAACATCTGCTTTTTAATGCTGGAAAATGAGCAGATTTTGTCTTCTGAGTATATTGCAAGTGGTGCTGCAGTTCTGGAAAGATCATTTTTGTTCAGTCTTTGGGAGTTTAAAACAATTCAAAATTTTAGGAGTTCCATCTTCACGGAATTAGGAGTACAACAGAAAAGATTTGTTTATTTTTAGAAACTTAGACAACTGCTTCTTGGGGTACCTCTGACTTGCTCTCCTCTGCTGTCTACAAACAGAAGTGAAACTTGTCAAGCTGTAATCCCGGCCCTCAAAACCGCTCTTTCTCCCGGGTTGCATTGTCCATCAGATGATTTGGATTATCTTTCTAGTCTTGAGAATGGCTCATTGTAACAAGTGAGGCTGTAACTTGTTGCAGTCTCTGGTTGGTCTTGCTGGATTTGCATTATTAATGAAAAGCAGAATAAAGAGCCTGTCTGCTTTACCACCAGGTTCTCATAGAAGGAGCTTTGTCTCCAAAACATTTTGGCAGGATTATTTAGTGATTTCATTCTGATGTGTCAAATATATTCACATATTAACAAATAAATTTGGCTAGGATTGTAAATATTTGTTTATATCATGTAGTGCAGCAGTTGTATTTTTGTAACTTGCTATTCTTTTTCTTCCCTTCCTTGGTTCTTAGATATAGATAAATAGAAATGGGTCATCCTTTGTCCATATATTGAGAAATTCAGTTCCCACCTGCTTCCAGGTGCTAAATTGTCATTTTCCAACAAGTTCAGCATAGCTAATATGGGAGATGGACTTAGTGAATCTTTTACTCTAAGACCTCAGTCCAAACTCAGAGCCACAAAAAAAAATGCCAGTCTGGAATCCTGTGTCTGGTGGTGACTGCATTCTTTTTGTGAGAGGCTCAGGGGAAGAGGGACAAAGTCTCTCCCCAAAAGAAGAAAGTTTCTTCAGGGACTAGCTGCTGATTTTTGGATTTTGTTCAGAGAACTAATCAAATCTCATCTTCAAAACTGAAAGCCAGCTATGAATGTGGATTCAAGAGAAAAGCTCTTGCCAGGCTAAGAAAATTACTTCCATTTTTCTATTCAGGGTGAAAAAAACCCCAAACCAAAGGTGAAGTGACCAGTTTAAAACAGTGTGAGCATTTTTTCCTGTGGCTTTTACTCTGTGTATGTAAGAGGGAGGAATTAATGAGGTGATTCTGTCAGAACTTTTTGATTATGTGATCTGCAAATTAATTATTCTTCTATAGATTGATTATATTCTAAATAAGCTGTGGTGATTGAAAACATACCCCGACTTCTTGTGAAATCTTGGAATAATTCTCGCAAGAAATGTGTCCTTGGACCAAACTGCCTAATGAACTTGGTGTTTGATAGCCACAGGCCAAATGTAGATAAATATTTTATAGTTATGGATCAGTTATCCAATACATTCTACCATAATGGATATCAGCTCAGCTGCAGCTTTTATGCTGTTGATTATCCTTTTGGGACTTACAGGGAAATGGAAGCCCTTGAGGTCAGTGGAAAATTTTCAGTGTTAGGGTGGAAAGCTAAGATTTATGGTGGAAATACAAGTCTGTTCATGTTTGGAAAAGGTGGATAGACGTTTTTGAAGTGAAAAGTGTCAGTTTTTTGACCAAAACAATTCACAGAAGTGCATTAACTGTCCTGAGCTACTTTACACTTTTTTTCCCTTTTTTCTCCAAATGAGTTGAAATATATTTTGTTGAACCTGTTAACTTTGGGTTGTTTTGTGTAGTGGTATCACTTTGTGTAAGCACAACACTGAGAAAAGCTGTGGAATATCTAATTTCCTTGAAAAAATGTTTTTACTCCTCTCAGTTTGGGGCAGAAAACAAGCTCTTGGAAAACTGGAGTTTGTGGGGGTTTTTTAACCATTTCTGAGTAGAGGAGAGAGCTTAGTTTCCAATACACTTTCCCTTTGGTTCCTCATTTTCCTATCCTACTGTGTTCTACCACCACCATCCCCTTGTCACACCCAGTGCATCCCACAGTGGCCTTTTTGTCACTTCTGCCAAGGACAGAACTTGAACTGTCAAGCCTTCCTCAGCAGTCTTTGGTTACTGGGTGGTACTTCTCCCCCCACCAAAATGTGCAGAGTTTAAGACACAGTAGTTCTAACCTTCCTTTTATTTGGGTGGCAGATGTTAAGGGAGGGCACATAGCAATAAACTTTGTTTTCTTAGAATGCCAATATGGACATGCAATTTATAGGAAATTAGTCCAGTAAGTAAGTGTTAGAGTTTATTGAGTTGGAGTTGGAGTAAGTGTTAGAGTTTATTGAGAATGTTATTATACCATGCCCACCTCAACTTTTTACCTAAGAATTACCACAGTTCTGAAAAAGCCTTGCTCTAAATGTGTTCCCATGATCAGAAATAACTTACCAAAAAAAAAAAAAAAAAATGCAATGACATGCTAGGAAATTAGAGTTGCCTCTTGTATATAATCTTGAGCTGAAATAATACGAAAAGCATGAAGCTGAAGTTCCCAATCTGGCTGGAAGTTTTCTTGTGCAGGGGATTAGCTTCCAGCCAGATGAGGAAGCACATCTATCAGGCTGATTACACAACCCACCAGCACTTCCATCAGCTGCAGCTGCCAGAGAAGTGCAGGGATATCCTTTCGACCAAAAGTGCAGATTTTTATCTTCTTACACAGATTGTAAATCTGCACCTTAAGAAATGTTTTGTTAACATGCAGATGGGCTCAGGATGGCTCAGCTGCTTCTGTACTATTTAAAGAGAAAAACAAAGCTCCAGAAGCTTTGCTTTAAATGTAGTTGAGTAGGGAGTAATCGATCATTTTGTGAGTAAACTTACTACTGAATAAATGTGGATGTTTCGGAGCAGAATACCCTGTAAACATGTCTTGTACATGAGCAATGTAAAAAGGGCTCTTCTTCATAAAGTCGGGTACACTGCTGTAGTCATGCTGCATACATTTTGCCTGGTTCTTAGCTTCAGATTAAAAGTTCGAGACAGATGTCTAGACTTGTAAGATACTGGAATTAGAGGTGTCAGTGTGACACAGTGAGCTGAAATGTGGTGGATTAAATTGTGATTTTGTTTTCTGGCTTCCTTTTTTTTTTTTTTCCCCCCTAAAACAACTGTGCCTTAAGATCTAGTCTGTCATTCTAGGTTCTTCACTTCCATTTCAGTTGGTTTTTCAGATTCATTTTGGAGGACGTGTCTTAGAAGGCATGGGGAGGGAGGTGACAAGATGCTGGTGATAGCGACACCACTCCAAGAGCTATGAGTCTGTTTCCTGGTTTGTAAATTTTCAGGATCAGTTTTTAGAAATTGCATTAGTTTCTGTTCCTCTTTCCTTAGGAAAGCACTGATTAGGCTGGACTGGCACAGAGTGGTTTTGGCTCAGCTCTTTTCACTGCTTGGCATTTCTTCTTGCCAAGGCATGCTCCAGGCTCAGCATTCACTTGCTGCACTGAATATTTGAGCTGATGAAGGCACTGAGCACTTGCTCCATCAGGCAGGGGCAGGGCTGTGTGCATATTGCTGTGTGGCTGATTGAAAAATGGTTTAAGTTGAGAGATTGTCCCTTTGTTTCTCAATTCCTTCCTTCTTGTTCCCTGTGTAATGAACTTGTCTAATTTCAATGTGTGAAACAGTCTTCTCCTGTTGAATGTCAGTCAGTGTTTTTCACTGGGGATTACTGCAAAGACATTTTTAAAATGTTTAGCCTCCAACAGGTAATTAATCTTTTCTTAGTAAATACTGTTTGTATTCTCCAATCCCTTTGAGAAAAGGTATCTCGTGGGTCTTGAGTGGATGATAGAGCAGTGATAATGAATAGTTTGCTTTAATGGACTTAATTGTGAAATAAATTTTGCCCTCTGAAGTCCAGTGCATTTTTCCCCTGTAGTAGTTGCTCTTCAAGATGATTTATTTTTTCCTTGCTTGAGATAGACTTTTAGTGAAAACTGTCCTGTGGCCCATGTCCACGTGCATTGCCATCAGCTGCCATCCTCCTCATCCAACAAGTCACACTTGAGAGAGCTCATCTGAAATAATATCTGGTTATCTCCAGCCTGTGCTCAGGTTGGACCCTGAACACAGTAATTACACACACATTTTTAGTCTCTAGTGAGCATTTGCACTAGGAAAGGAACAGATCAAAACTGAGAGAGCGGGCAAATCAAAACTGAGCATCCTTCTTAGGTAAAATACTTTCAAAATTTTCATATTGCAGAAATAATCATTTAGGATACTGTTTGAGCATTGATAGTTTGGACACTTGGGAAAGGTGTGTGGCTTGGGGCTGCACAGGAAGGTGGGGATGCAGTGTGCTTTTCCTTCCCCTAAAAGCACCAGGATTCCCTGTGAAGGTCCAGGATTTCCCTGTGAGCCTGTGCAAATTACATATGCACAGAGAAATAAGTGACTGCTGTATGGAGGGATGAGGATTTAAACAAAGTATTAGTAGCTTATTAAAAATCTCCTCTGCAGAGGGTACAAGTTTTATGTTTCAGTAGGATTTTTTGGTTGTTGGCTGCTGGAGCGGTTCTTGTTCTTACCCTGAAAGTACGAAGAAAATGATGCTGAATTGTGACAGTGTAGCCCAGTTTTTTAAGGATGCCCTGCTTAAGGGAATATTCATAGGGCTTAATAATGTATTATTCAGCTTTAAGGTTTATTTGTGGAGATTTGAATTCAGGAAATGGCATTGTTATGCAAGAACTGGAGCAGCTAAAAGGAAAGGAGATTAATATGCTAAGATTTGGAAGGGGAAGCTGGGGTTGGAGGATTATGTTAGCTCAGGCACTGATTTTCATATTAAACTATGAAACTTTCTCTAAAACTTTTTCTTCAGAGCAGAATTGGGATTCAGAATCAAAAAGATGTTATTGATGCATAGAAGCTGAAGATGTTTCAAATCTTTGTGCAGAACTTTTCCCGCTGATTCAGGAGATCTGGGCATGCTTCACTGTAGGCATTTCTTTCCAGGGACTCATTAAAATGAATGCACAAGTAGCATCAGATCATTTTTATTCAACTATGTTATTAACAAAATGGAAAGTTGGAGTGATTAAGCCATGAAACTGTAACTATCCCTTGGGAACAGCTCAACAATTGTGCTTCAGAATGTTTCCTATTTGAATTCAGTGCTTACTTCAACAGAGGAGAGAGGCAGCAGTACAGAGATGAGCTTGTGTGTGCCTACAGTAGACAGACTGGCATTTGCAGAGGAGTTTACATTGTGTTATGTTTAAAATGGAGAATTTAACATGGGATTTTTTTTTATCAAGTTGATATATATTTTATATATTTCATTTTGTTGCTATATACAGTAACTGCAAGTCATAAAAAAAATAGAAAATTTCAAAGTTCTGTAAGGTCTCATGCCATAAATTGTATCACAAGATACCATTCAAAATTCCAGTATAAAAAACTGGGTATCTCACGTATCATTTTCTGTTACTACTGAGAAAAGCACAGCTTTGCAGCTTTGATGCTATGTTAGTTTTTCATGGGGAGAGAAAACCTCTTTGAACAGAGGAGTGAGTTATAAAGGAGTAAGATTAGAGAAAATTAATCTATAGCAATGAAGTAACTTAAGATCCTCAGGGAGTGCATACCTTGTCCTGTTAAGAAAATAAATTAAATCTCCGCAGTTTCAGAAAGGAAGATAAAGATCGTCAATAACTTAATGAAGTATCTAATAAAAAGTTAGTATTGAAAACTACTGACCTGAAGGCCAGTTGAAAGAGTAATTTGTCCATGTAATCTTTCTCACCTGTCCATAAGAAAACCTGGGGCTCCTCAGGCATAACTTATGCCCTGTATTCTATGTGCACCTCCTAAGTGAATGTGTTCGTGCTGTAACTTTCAGGACAATAAATGTGCATTGGGAACCCTATTTCCCACTGCAGCTGGACTCAGAAAGGGGATTCTGGCATTCTCAGCTGGGCAGGTCCTGGAGGGGGCTGAAAGTACTGTGGCCTTTGTAATTTATACAGCAGCATCTTAGCAGCCTCCAAAACACCGGAGCTGTCAAGTTGAGCATTTTATGTGTGGTCTGTAGGTAAAATGTTCTGACCTGTTATGAATGAGAAAGTTGTTCTTAAACTTTAGTGCCTGAGGAGAGGAGTGTGTGTGAAAAATAAGGTTCCCAACGACACAAATCCCTGCTGAGCAGTGTGCAGGCTGGGAAGGGGCAAGGTGTGAGATACTCTGGTGCTTAATTACACCCCGTTCTCAATAAGCAGATATGGTGTGTGTGTTTCTTGACTGCATGAACCACAAAATGCCTGGTGTTTATGGCCCATCACTGTGTTAGGAAATGTCTCGCAGGACTGTGTTGCCTTAAGATTTTAAATTAAAAACTTCATAATGGGATGTGCAAATAAAATTTTCTGAGGACTGAGACTTTGAGGTGGAAACCTCAAAACTTTGGGAAATACTGATGTAGAAAATTCTGGATAACATGCACATGTACAAATATGAATCTTTAAAGTGTTAACATAGATAATCTCTAATTTGTGGGTAGCAGATCTTTAAAGATCTAAAGATTTTTAAAGACAAAAAACAAATGGGGAAAGGCAGCACATCTTACTAGCCTAATTTAAAAAAAAAAAAAAAAGAGAATTTCTGGGCTAAACCTTTGGTAACTGTCATTCCAGGAAAAGCAACAATAATTTTCACTCGTTCAAACTTCACTGCCATTAAAGAATAGCACTCGGTTTTCTGCTGTTCCTCCTTTAGAAGTGTTTGTTGCTTTTGGCAGGTGAGTACGCGAGAAAGCTCAGGATGGTTTGGTTATTTTGGAGGAGCTGGAGCTGTTTGAGAAGATAGGAATTTCTGTTTAGAATGGAAAACTGATCCTAATGGTCTCTTTGGAGACAGAATGGTCTTTCAAAAATTCTTCTGGCTATTAGAAAAGCACTTTTCCATGGAAGAAAGGCATGTTGGGACTGAAATATGGCACTACTGAACATGTGTCCAGATGAATTGCACCAGTTACTGGTTTTCATTTTGATTAAAAGTAACCTTAGAGATGTCTTACTGTTCACAATACCAGTGTTATTCTGGCAATACTTGCTTTTCTTACAGTATTTATACCTCATCCACTGTTCACCCTAACTCTGTATGCTCATCTCAGGAGGTGTGACAGGGTGAGTGCCCCAGCTGAGCAGTCAGGAATGCTGTCAGGAGACTGGCCCCAGTCACACTGCAGATCATCCAGAGCTGGATCTTTCCCTTTTCAAACAGGGATAATGTTTATTTAGCCAGAACTGTGTAGGTCAGGGAGTGCTATTTATAGGCTGAGACATCGTTGTGCTGGACTGACAAGTTAATACATACAAGTTTTTATTTTGAAGTATTTAAGTTGTTATATATATAATGAACTTGATGTAACCTCATGAAAGCCAGAAGGAAGAACTGTATGTGTTAACATGCCATCTTTTTCTTTTCCTTCCGTGAACATATGCTGCTAATATTTAATCTTCAACATGTCCCAGATGATGCACTGAAATAATAATTTTGCCCTGTCAGATCACCTTTCTTCTAAGATGGGGGTTTTTTTACTGCCTAGGATTAGTTGTTCTGAGTTTAATTAGGTTTGAGCAGTAAAGATACACTCTCTTGCAAAAGAAAGTTTGAAAAGATACCACCTATTCCTTCATCTTTGTGTCCTGTTTCAAAGGAATATGCAATCTGAAACCTCAGTAAAAACTCTGTTTACAGGAAGATGATAATTCTTTTGATAATTTCTATCAGCACTGACAATTTATGGAAATTATTTATGGAAAGTTACCCATTCCTTGTTTTAATTCACGGTTCTTCTTTTTTATTTTAAGTGATGTTTTTTCTCCTTGTAAGTCCCAAAATGTTATCAGACAGTTGAACACTCCCTGTGATATGGCTCACTGTGGAGAAGCCTTCGGGGGAAGGTGTGAATGCGGTAAGGGAGAGCTTTAGGAAAGAAAAAGTGTCAGACGCACTCAGCCTCGACAAGGCTGCGCAGGGCTGTGCTTCACGGCTTGTAATAGAAACTGCTGTGAGTAAAGGGGCATTTCATAATACAGGAAATGATAATTAGGGAAATAGCATGTTCCTTAATTGCTGTCATTTTGGAATGATCGACAGTAAAATGGTGGTTTGTGTCCTGCTTTTTGAAGGAATGCGATAGGCATGGGCTTTAAGAAGCACATCTGGTTTTTAAGTGGTTTTATCCTAAATCTAGTAGCAGTTCTGCGTGTTGATTTTGTAGGTGGAAGGGAGAGTTCACTGGTCATGTGGATAGGGAAGGGAAGGTACAGCAGCTCATTTACAATGTCTGGAAAAAATCCCTTCCAAGACCCACATGATCAGTGTAAATGAAGTGAGAAACGAGGTGGAGCACCTAAAGCTTCCCAGTTCATGCTCCTACACCTGCTTAGCAGAGCCAGGGAAGAACACAGGACCTCCTCCTTTCCCACAGAGCATGACTGGGTGTTCCAGCCAGCTCCTCCAGCATTTAGATTATCTCCTTTAGGAAGACTTCAAAGCAGGCACAGGAATATGGTAACTGAGTGTGGGATCAGATATAAGAGGAGATGTAACTGGAGAGCTTCCCTCTGGAGGCAAACCCTCATGGCTACTGGGTGTTTGTGCAGAGAGAAAAGCAGTTTTATACCAGTAAGGTGTTTATTTGTAGTAGGAGACACCAAGAAAACCAAGCAATTTGTGTTAGGGTTGTTTCTGTTGGTTTTCAGATATAAACTGCAGATCTGGCCATCACAAGCAGACTAAACTGCATCATCATAATTCCTTCCCAGATCCTCCTACCAATCCATGTGTTGCCCCGTGTAACTAATGCCTGGTGGGAATATGGATCGCCTGCTTGGCCAGGTACAGAACTGAGTGTTTAGTCCCAGGACAAGACCATGGGCTGTCTTTTCCCCACTCCTGCTTCTCTGTGTTGTGCTACCAAAGTGAGTGTTTGATGTTGGATGTGAATTCTGTCCCTGGGCACACTTTGTAGAGGGCTGGTATTTATTCTATGCAGAACCAGACTAGACTGGTTTTGTCTATTTAAAATAGCGAATTCTAAAGATTTTTTAGCATTTGCCATATTGAATAATTTTCAAACCTTTTCAATCTAATTTTCAAGCAGTGCAAGTTTCTTAAGGTTCGTGATGTTGTGTCTCTAATAGTACAGGCTTTTAGAGATGGATGGTTCTTTGGCTGACAGGTTATTCCACAGAAGAACATTTGGAGAGTATTTATTGATGAATAGATCCTAATGGCTTCTGAAATGCTGTATCTTGGTTTGTTCTGGAAATCTGAGTTGATACCACATTCTTTTTGTTTGTCTTTTGGGATAAGGTTAATGAGCCTTGTAAATTATTAAGGGCTATGCTCTCATCTTCCAGGCCTGATTTCTCTGAATAGGTGCTGTGTGCTAAAACTGCTCATTAGTAGTGGACCGATGGCTGCCTGTATGTATTATTGATGACTTGGTGGGAATTTCCCTGTCTGGAAAAGGGTGGTAGGCTGATGGAAATGCTTTGCAGAGAAAGGTGATGTTAAAAGATTTGACACTTCGTGCGTGTATTTCTGAAGGTGAGTTCGGCCTCATGCCGTGGGGTACCCAGCATGAAAAGTTGTCCCTGGGAAGCTGGTGGAATCCTGTCTTGCAGTCCTCTTGCTGTTCCTACAGACTCGTGAGATTTTTGTTATAACTTTGATATAATCTGGAGTGTATTCTTGTAAAAGCAATACAGTTTTATTTAGCGTGTCTTCATAAATACATTGCCATTTCTACTACTGTTTTACCACTCAGAACTGGGCCGTTAAACAAAGCTAAAGCAATGAAGCAGAGAAGATTCTTAGAGTTGAGAGTGGCTACTGTGGTATCCTACCTATTATCAACACCAGCTTCAAAGTGTTACTGCCAGAGAAAACGGGCATTATCCTGCCTGAACTCATAATCCTTGAAGTTTGAATCTGCTCTTAAAGATCTAGTGAGAAAAAATTTCATTACTATGTATTCCATTAAGAGAATATATTACCAGTATATGTAGGATAACTTTTCTGCTAATGTACAGATTTAAAATGTTTTAGGGACATAAATCAATACCTTAAAATGAAACCCAAAGCTCAGAATGCCCATTTCCTTTAAGACATGGCTCGTTCAGGATGATTAATAACTCTTAGTGGTACACCTCCACTTAGGCCTGTCTAAATCCGGATTGCCACAACTTTATCTTGAGCCATGTCCTGTATCACTCCCACTCCCTCTGGCTCCTCGTGGTGGCACTGGCTTGGTTTCCAGCTCAGTCAGTTCCCAGATCTGCTCTCTGTGGGATCATGTGAGCACAGGAAGGGGCAGAGGCTCAGAAGCCAGTGACAAGGGCAGGGCTGTGCCAGCCCAGGTTTAGATTGATTTAAAGGGTTGTAGATCCACACCCTTTTGAAGCATCACTTGTTTGGAATATATTATCTTCAAGTTTCCGCTGAGCCTGGAAGTTTCTAGTTGAAATGGATTTTAGATTAAGCAGAGAATTTGCAAAACAATAGGAGAGAAAAATGGTAGCGTGAGTCATAAGCATGGGACCTTCCCCCTCTGTCTGCTTAGAACTGCTGAGATCCTGAGGATTAGTTCACAGAAGAGCTGTAGTTTCCAGCATGTAATCAGCCGCTATGTCCATTGTACTTTCAGTTTGCTGGAATAAAAGAACCAGATTAGTCATCAAAACTTAGGGTTAGCATAAAACTCGGTAGTTTTTGGCCACTTTTTTGGACAACACAGCTTAGATGGTGTGCTGAATGCTGGTGTTTATTCAGTGTTTATTGGTTTGATATGTTGGCAGAGTGGCTGTAAGTGTCTAATAGATGTGGGGCATTCGGGTTGGTCTGTCTCTGGATTTCCTTGTCAGCCATATTACTCGTTGTGCAGCTCAGCAGTCAGACGTGTTCTGCAAAGCTTCTGCAAGATTGTCATGATGTCCAAATGTCTCATTGGAGTCCCTTTAATGTTGAACTTTAGATGAGACTGTGAAGGATTTCTGCCTAGATTTATTGCTAGATCATTTCCTAAGCCAAAGTAACTCGTACCTGTTAGCTGTGGGCCACACAGCCCTTCTGAGAAGCAGGGAGTTATGGAAATGTTTGGCTTCTGAGCTAATGGACATCTGAGGACTGGGAAGGGTTTTCTTACAGCCTAGCTTCCAGGCAGCTAGCTGTCCCCATCACCCTTCCTGGTGGCCTGCAGCAGTCACTGGAAACTCGGGAAACCCCTCCCTTCACGGGCTGCTGGTGTGCAATGGCCTCGGACGGCCTTCACTGCTCCTGGAGCAACTGCCAGGATATTGCTCAGCTCTGCTCTAACTCAGCCAGCACTTTGGCATCCCTTAGAACATTCTTGCAAACACCAAAGCATATTATCTCCAGAAATAAAAAATACTTAAATCCACACCCATCCCCATCTTCTTCCAAAGCCACTTTTTATGGTAAATTAAGGCATTTTCATGAACTCTGGTGTTTAACCAAATTGATATTTCTTTTCATGGATTTTTGGAATGATACTGTTCAGTAACGGCATTATTGACAAAAGAGATACTTCTTTCTGTACATTTGGGAGGATAATGTGGCCAAACTTGGAATTTAACAAAGCCTAGAAATGTTTTTGGGCATTGAGTAGTAAATCATTGTTTTGGGCAACTTTGTATGGCACTGTTCTGAAGACTGATATCAAATAGTATATTTGCATTGGCAAAGTGAAGTGTGTTTAAATTTCCTATGGAACTCAGAATTTGTGTGACTTGTGGGGTGATTAAGAGATACCATTTCAAGGTTTAACCATTTAAATACTGCTACTCTAAATCTGCTCCCTACTCGTCATTGCCGTATCCCTCCCTCATCTTTAGTTTAACATCACTCTTTCCCATCTCTTAATGTTTCTGTAGCTTATCTCATGTGTCGAACAGAAAGCAAATTAAAGCTGGGATTGCATCTGTGGTGGCACCGCAGCCCAGTAAAGCTTGACTTCCGTTCTTTCCTGGTCATTGCTTTCCCCTCTGCTCTGTCTCCTGTGCCATGCCAGCACACGCTGGTGAACCCAACCAGGGAAGTGATTCAGCTGGAGAAGGAAAATCCTGCCAAAAAGACCAACTGCCAGCATAAACCCATGTGGTCTTGGGTGGTTGGGCTGGCATGGGAACAAACAGCTGGGGGAGAAAAGGTCGGAGTTGTTTAAGCTTGTTCTCCTGCTGAAAAAGTTATAATGGAGCCACAGCCTAAAAATTAAGGTTTTGCCTAAAAATAAGTGAAATGTAAATGGGACACGCACAACAAAAGGGATAACAAACACCATCAGGGTCTCTTTTTTTCAGATCTGTGTTGATTTAGCCCAGGTCAGGTCCTTACTAAGATAAATCAAATCAAAGCATACTGTTACGAGTGATGCTGATGAGGCTCCGGCAAACTACTCGATTGCTGAAGTTCCATGCAATGAGGTTTTTCTGATGCAATTTTTGTGAGCCAGGTTTGCAGGTTGCAGCCTCTTTGAGGAGCACTGTAAAAGGTGGTACTTGAACTGCAGGTGTTGGTCACTGGTACCCTTTGTGCAGCCCCTGTGAACCTGGACCAGCCCCCTGACGCACACCAGCAGCTTCTGTGTCCATGTCCCACGTGCACATTGCTCCACTGATTCAGCTTTGGGTCTGTCAGGGCAAATGAGGAAGACAAGGATTCCTTGTGGATCAAGTATTCCACTTGGTTTTCCCTTCATGTTTCTATAATGCTGGAGACAAACCTGCAGCTATGCAGTTGTTGGTGTGGATGTACCAGCGTGTGGCAGTGATCCAGTTAGAGTAGAGCAATTGGGAGAGCATCCTCAAAGTCTCTGTAAGGACATGATCCAATGTAGAACTTGCTGCCACTAGGGCAGTTCCTGAGCATGCTGCCCTTCCCCTTCCTCCCCACCCACGGTGCTGCTGCCACCTCAGATCTTTGCAGCTGATTTAATGCAGTAACTCCTGAACAGAACCTGGCAAGGGCAGAGAGTGCCCTGCTGCGTTAGGGAGTGGGTGGGCACGGAAGAGGAAGCAGAATGGCATGGCTGACAGCAGAGGCAGGGAAAGGAGTGAATCCTGTCTTTCATCTGGCAGGACAGCCTTGTGTGACTTCACTCTTAGTGCCCCAGGAGACACAGATAAGGAGCGCTGCCCGTGGCATTAGCGCTGTGTACGTGTGCGCTGCTCACGCCTTCCCTGCTCTGTGTGTGCATCAGCTCGAGGCTTTCACCTCAGAGGCACAAGCTGAACAGCCAAGCTGCAGCACAGCCGTAAGCTTGTGCACAGCTCAAAATTGAAAAAGGAAAAATTACTTTCTCTTTAGCTTACAAACCCCCAGCTTAAGGGCATTTTGCTAAAAGGAGGAAGACCCTGATGTGTGTTCCGGGTGGTTTTGGTGATTGATTTTTGTGGTGAATCATAAACCTGTAATTTAAGTGTAACTTCTGAAACTCACAAATAAGTATACGCAATGAGCAGTGAAGTGCAGACACCTGATGCTTTAGTTAGGTGGCTTTGTCACAGTGCTCCAAAGGTGGTTTTTTAGGGAAGCACGTTGTGATAGCATCAGCCATCACGCTGCTCTCATCTGCCTCTCTTCCATCGCACAAACAAGAAAAAATAAGCGATGTTAAACTTATTTGCAAGCCCTGTCACAGCCAAGAGTTTTCTATTGTCTTCTGTTCTGTTGGTTTCCTACAAGAGGTTCTCAAACTGTTGTCAGCAAAAATACACTAAACAGCTTCTTTTTGACTGCAAAGTTTGAGTGTACACAGCAGCCTGTGTGGAACCAGTCAGTCTGCACAGGACCAAGTGCCCAGTTAGATCACTTTAAATACAGGCTTTGGGAAGCAATCCTATCCAGGTCGTGCTCCCTCTCAGCCCTCTGGCATGGAGGAAAGTGCTGACAAGTGTGATGCTTTCATTCAGAGCGGTATCTAGTAGAGGAAAAAAATTCAGTTCAAAATGCATACACAGAATTTTAACTCTTAAGTATCACCCTCCTCAAAGATCAGGGAATAATCAGTTTGCTTCCCTTACATAAGGAAAATCACCTCAAAATTTCTTGAATTATAAAGGGAAAGAGGATTTACCTTAGTATACATTTCTAAATATGTTTACTCGTTATAGAGCTATTTTCATGATAGTACATGCTTTTCTGTCTATAGAAAGTTTGTGTAATGCTCAAAATTGTGTGGAAAGAGGTCTTAGCCTAAAAGGGAGTAAAGGCAATGGCTCTCTGAGCCATGCTTGGGCTCCCAGGATGCTAATGCCTGTGTCAGAGGAGATAAAGTGAAGGGAGACTGCATGAAACCCATCAGAGCTGTTAAGCTGTAGCAGTGCAAAGCTGCTGGTATTTTAAATAACGGTTAAAATAAATTCCTGTCGGTTCGTGCTGGACTATTTGAAATTCCCCTAGGTTTAAATAAAAAGGGAGAAGGAATTTTAACCAGCTCATTTGATAGAAAAATGACCTGCAGATGGGGTTTGGGAGAATAATAGGCAGCAGATTACAGTGGGGAAATCATGGCAGAGCATCAGGCTTTGATGGGTTTATGCAGAGTGGGCAGTGGGGAGATGGGAAGAATTCCCACCGCAAACCAGCACAGTACTCGTTTTATTTCCACTGCCTGTAGCTGTTCATAGCAGCATTAAGTTTATGAAGTCATATATGCTGAGAAGTTTTAAAATATCAGAAGTGTTACATGATGTGCAAATATCAGTGGGTTTTCACCTGTTTAAGTGCCTATTTTCAAGTACGCTCCTATATGGAAAACTTCATGTTCTTCCAGTCTTGACCTGCTATGATCAAGGGCAAATACCCCTTCCCTAGTTCCCAGTGTCACGAAATGTATTTAGTAAATATTAGATTTTATCAACACTTAAGATGATGTACTGAAAATATAAACATAGTTGGGTTTTTTTCTTCAAACCTTCACAACTCTGCCAAATTAGGAGGATTTTATGAAGAAGGCAAAAATTTTACAGCCACCAAAATTCAATTATAAAGTGAATTTCTAAGCAGGAAAGCTCTTATATATGTATATAGAATAGCACTGGAATATCTTTTTTTTCCTTTCCTCTAGCTTACTCTTAGGAAAATCTAAAATACGCTTGGTGTAACTTAACAACAAAAAAATTGAGATTGCTGTGGCAGACTACAAAAATTTAAATATTCTCATGAATGACACCTGCAGGGATGTTTTGTTAAATAATGGAAGCCAACATTTTTAATGCCACTTACAGCATTTATGAGCACATTCGTGATCTGGAAAAATATATGCTAAAATTCCTGTGTGGGCTTCTGCAGCCCAGGGATGCAGTAACACGGAATGTTTCATGCGTGCCTCCTGTGGGATTTTTCTTTTTGCCTTTTTTAAAATAATACAGTTTTTGGTGTTCGAGATGCTTACCAGAGATTAGAAGTGGGGTGTTCCTCAAAAATGTTAATAGAACACTTTTTGTGGCAGCAAATAAACAATGTCCATGGCTGGACTGACCACACCTTCGGAGCAGTTCCAGAGAGGAGCAGGGCTCTGACTGGGTGTGGTTTGAAGCAGTTTTAATACAAGGTATTTTCCCCAAGGGGGCCTGTACTTGCAGTGACCTTACCTGACCTCAGCTGGGGTTCCCTCATGACTCCTTTAGTCAAGAAATGTTGCCAGGATCTGTTTCCTGCTGTGCCCCCAGTGTCCTGATCCAGTGCCCAGTGTCCTGTTTCCATGTCCAGCCAGGTAGTGGTGGTAAGGTGAGAGAAGCAACTTCACCTGTAACAGCAGCTCCAAAGTGCTTCAGTGGGACCTGAGGGGAGCCTGACCTGGGTACTAGATCAAAATGCTGCTCCAGGGTTTCAGGAATATTTTGTACTTTTGGAAGTGACTGATCAAGATCCCAGTTGGCTTTTAATACTGGAAAATAAAAGTTGAGTTCCAGATATTGCTCCTACAACATTAAAAGTGTAAAATGACCAGTAATCATTCTTCAGTCTCCTTTACCAGCACCCACTGCCCAGTTCTTTGCAATCTGTTTCACTGCCTTTATTTCTATTCTTTCAATATATGCATACAATTAGAATACAGAGGCTCATTAGTGTCTGCCTCTAGCATGGGTGCCCCTTTTTAGATGAGGTAGGAAGTTACAAACTGCAGTGAAATGCTCATTTGAGGGGGAAACAGACCGCACTGAAATTATTTCAGCTCTGTAAAGCATGAAGGCACAGAAAAATAAACTGATTTTTACTACAAATCTTAAAGTTTGTTCCCTATTTCATATCTTTTACTGATGCTTGAACAGTTCTGCTTGCAAACATGTAGAATCACAGTGAACCTTCTTTTATTTCCTACATTTTTTCCCTAAATAAATTTTCTCTACCTTCAAATGTGCCTCTTTGTTCTCGTTGCTCTAGAATTCTTTCATCCTCTTCTCAAAAGCTTCTGAATATGACACACAGTCTCACTTGAAAAGAATGCAGAAGAGGAATGCAGGGCGGGGAGTTGGAGGTATGGAGCAGCATCCACTGGCACGAATACAGACAACAGGACGCTTCCCACTGCAAGACAGGTTGAGGGGGCCTGTAAAAGAAATCACAAGTCATTATGGCAC
Source organism: Gymnorhina tibicen (assembly GCA_013399875.1). Taxonomy (NCBI): domain Eukaryota; kingdom Metazoa; phylum Chordata; class Aves; order Passeriformes; family Artamidae; genus Gymnorhina; species Gymnorhina tibicen. The sequence goes on along the minus strand of VXAZ01004636.1, from coordinate 2,873,763 downwards.
AGGAAAAAGTAAATAGAGGTGATAAAGGAACCAAGTTTCTTATCTGTTTTCTTTTTTTCTGACAAGAACCTGGCAGCTCAAAACAAACGCACAAAGTTGAGAAGCTGTGGAATGTCCTTCCACAGGATGTTGTGGATAGGGGATTGTAAATGGGTTCAAAAGGTAACTGGATAAATTTATGAAGGAAAATTCCATGCAAGAATATGAAGTACAGAGACCCCAGTTCTTTTACAGGAAGTCTCTAAGCTGCTCATGGCTGGAGATGGGAGCGAGTTTGGAGAAAGTGGTGCTGTTTGTGCCTCGATGCTCTGGGCTGGTGCCAGGAGCAGCCTAATGGACATGCCGGATTTGGGGCTGATCTGCCAGGCTGCTGGCATCCTGTAACCACTTTTGTCCTCTCTGGGGCTCTCCTTGGAGTTTTTATGATCCTTCTGATCTTCTTCTCAACATCTTTGATATTTGGCAACTTTGCTTAATCTGCAGTTTGTTACCTCTGTTGTTTCAAATGTCAGCAGCTGAATTGCATCCTCCCTTCTCAGATGAAGTCTATAATTTATCCTGCACAGATGGAGCACTCCTGCTTTCCCATGGCAGTCAACTCCTCTGTCCTTAAATTTGTGTTTAGGAGTAAAATGTTTGAAAAAGTAACTTGCTGCTTCAGCCTTTCCAATTTGGAATTTTATTCTGAACTAACATATAAAATCATTTTCCAGAGGAGCATTTAGCAGATTCCTCTGTAGCTTTGGTAACTGTTACTGAAGTACAACACTCACTGAGGTCATTTCACCCTGGACAGTTGCTTTAACACACTGAACCGTGTTCCTTTGGCCCTGTGGTCTGCACCAACCTGGCAAATTGTTCCTGTCCACCAGCAGCTCTTACTTGTGAGCCAAGATTCCCCCCTTACTGCTGATACCTGTTTCTTCTTTCTCTGCATTGCCAGTGAACTGTTTGTCAGCCGTGGGCTTTCAGCTGTGCATGTTACCAAGTGTCACCATTTGCAGTACTCTTCTGATAGTCCTTTACTACCCTCTTTTGATTTTGCCTCATTTTTCTTTACCTGCAGGTTTCAAATAACCGTTTTTCTCTGGCAAGTGAGTTTAGAATTAAAGCGTCTCAGTCTCCCTTTCCATACCAATACTTTATCAATGCAAGTGCATAACTCTTACATTGATCTTGATCCTAAATTTCAGTATCATCAGGTTTTTTGGGTTTTTGTTTTTTTGGTTTGTTTTTTTTTTTTTTTAAGCAAATGCTCTGCCCTTGTAGAAGTGAGGCTGCAGCAAGCTCTCTTCTATGTCTAATGCCAAGCCAGAACTGGAGCAATGCTTGCAGTGTATTGTCCTCTGTCCTTGCCTCTTTCCGATTGCTCAGTACCGATTGTTTCCAGTTGCAGCTGTTTCATACAGCTGCCAAAACCACTAATGCCCAACCTGTCTCTAGTAAGAGAGACTTTAAAGAAATAATCTTTTTCTTCAGTGTTTTGAAAGATGGAAATGCTTTGGGTTATGATGTAGTTTGCTTGGTGCATTCAATCTTATGCGTGGTGGAGTGGGTAAATGGGTGGTGTTGAGCAGTGCAGTGCTATGTATGCAGCTCAGGCAAGAGAATTTCAGATAACTGGGGAAAAAAATCTGGAACCATTGAACACTTGCTGAATTTTGTGCTGTTTAAATGCATACTCTGTATCTTAATACTTCAGAAATATTAAGTGCTACTTGAAGTTCCCTATTACAGCTCTAGTTGTTTTCCATCAGTATTTTTAAACTGCAGTCGGAACAAGGGAAAATGCCTTAAGTACTTGAGGGAGAGAAATAGCCTAGGAAGGAATCACAGAGCCTCTTTCCCATGCCCTCAGGCCTTTGCAGGGAGCATTACTGTCACCCTGAGTGCTGTTTGCCTTAAGGAGGCTTTTCAGTAAATAGTCCTGGTTTTGTTAGATTTGTCAGTGTTCAGTCAGGGTTTATATTCAGAGCACTGTACGTTGTGACCTGTCTTCAAGCTCTGCTTATTCTGTTGACTGACCCTACAGTTCTGGCTCTCTCACTGAGCTGATGCTCGATTTCTGACGTTCTTCTCACCTTCACCACTTGTTGGCTTTTTTTTTCCTTCTGGCTGTTTCAACCAGTTCAGTTTGCTTTCTCATGTAGTCTCTTCCTTTAGATTTACATAGCATATGAGTGCCTTTCTCATTGCAAGGTCAAATGGTACTTCATTGAGAAGTCAAAATGTGTGGATTGGCTCTTGTCACAAGCTTAATTTAACCATCATTTATGTTCCTGGAAGTATTCCATTTTTGATCCATTTCAATTATCTTAATACCTGCTTTTAAGCAAAACTTTGACAAATGATAGCAATACGTGGAAGATATTTTAGCATAGTCTTTAGAAAATCATTTTCCTAATATGTGAATTCTAGTCCAGACCAGACTTAAAATAATAGCGTTACAAAATGTCAAACCTGCTAAAACTATTAAAAAAAGAAAAGGAACTTTGACTAATGGTCCATGTACATGGCTTAACATTTAAGTAAAGATTGCATTTCTGACTTGAGCGATGAGAAGAATTCAGCTAAAGCATTTCTCTACAGCTTTCTGCTGAATTAAGTTTTGTCTGGCTGTAGCTGTGGGAAGAGCTCAGTGCCACACATCTCTGGAATTTTCCAGCTTTGTCTGGGATGCTGTTCCCACTCTGCCTGCAGCCACGAGCCCTCTCTCCTGGGGCACACGCTGGCTCTGGGCTCCAGCGATGGTTTGTGCTCAAGCTGAGTTGGCTTCCCGGGCTGAATACTTGTGTTTTGGGAGGGGTGGTGTGTGACAAGCCAGGGAAATGGCAGGACCGTTCTGACAGAGGCATCAGCTCATAACTGAGAGTACAGAATCAAGAGATGGATGCTCTGCCTTAGCCCAGGAAAGAACAAGCTGTGGGTGAATCCCCCGGACAGGGGTGCAGCCTCATGGCAGCGGATCCCCCCAAGTTACAAGGGCTGCAGAGGCTGCACTGACCCCCTGCCCTTTGGCAAGCGGTGTGCCCAGGCAGGAGGGGTGGCATTCGTGCTGGGTTTATCCTGGGGCTCTCACTGCAGCTGGGCAGAAGTTTCCAGTCCCACTGATGCTGGGGACTCTTGATTTGCCTTTGTCTGTGGCATTAAGCTGTTCAGCAGGCTCACAGGAGCCGCTGCTCTCAGGAACTTCATTTCATAGGAACAGATTTCATGAGGAGAATGCCATGCACACGTTCAATCTGCCACTTCTTCCTCTAATCCCAAATCAATAAGATTTTCTGATAATCTCTGCCGTACATCCGTGAGTGTTCGTTCCTGTGGGGGGGAATATTTGAGGCTGGCAGCCACAGTTTTGGTGTTAGGCTTGTTTGGATGTGGGCCTGGACTTGGAGCAGGAAATCCACTGCCATTTCACAGCTTTATTTGTTGAATGGAAACCAGGGAATCGACATCATGTATTCAAGAGCAAGAAAAATGGCATTTACAGCAGGGTGTAATTTTTTTTTATGGTCCCAAGCATTCCTTTGTTTGCAATTTTAGCTTAATATATTCATGATACCTTGAAATAGGGGTATGCATGGAGATGGGGGTTTGAAATTGCTTTTGTGGTTGTTTCTGGCTTATATAAATGTATATATTCTGTAAAGATCAAAAGTGACTGGAAAAGAGGATTTGGAAGAGATTATTCATCAATTTTTTTTTTTTTTGCAATACATTGGAGGGTGGGAAGAGAAATGTCAAGCTTGTTCTCTCAGACTTTGATTTTGTTCAGCTTTCTTACTTTCACAAGATGTCTTATTTTTATCAAAATTTCTAATAAGCCACTGGAGTGAAGTATATGCTAACAAAAGTGATGTTAAGTGTTTCAATAAAAATCTCTCCTGCTAGTTGATCACAGACGCACAAACCCTGTGGTTATTCCATTAATTCTCCTGAGAGATTCCAGGACACTTTTTCAAGAGCAGATCTACTTTTTTTTATACTATTCATTGAAATAGATGGATTTTCTCTAAATATTTTCAGGTCTGCATTGTTTTTAATTTTTTATTTGCATATAAAATTTATAAAGTTAGATTATGATCATGCTGTTTCCAGTGCTTCTGAAAATACTTTTAAAGTCTGCCTTGCATGATCTGTCAACTCAAATTACTACATTTGCATCTTTTTCTAGAGCCTGTGCAATTAAAGCCACTTTAATTTGTCTGTGTTTTATGATAAAGTTCAAGGGAGAAGATAAGCCAATTTGTTCATGGCAATTTTGAAATCCTGCTTAATGCTTTTATTTAAACCCAAAAATAGTCTATTAGGATTGAAAGGAAAGTGTGGGAAGAAAATGGCATCCCCATGTAGAAGCTGTAGAAGCCTTGTCAGAGTGCTTGAGAAACTTTAAATGGTCTTGTTTAGTTAAACAAGGAATTAGGAATTTGCTTAGGGAAGACGTGGGCTGGAGGTTGTATAAAACAGAATCAGAAGGGTCACGGGAGATGACAGCAGGGCTTGGATGTGATTGATAGTCAAAGGCAGTTCGTGTGCATATGTGGAGAAAGTTATTTCCAGCATTGCTGGAACTCTGGGGAGATTTTAAATCATTCCGTTCATGTCACAGATTCTTCAAATTTGCACATGTGCAAACATTATTTGGTGGCAGTTGAATGTTGTCTGTAGTTATTTCTTACCTTTTAAATAGCAGCAACATAAGAAAGAAAGAAAATGTTTGTATTAATCTAAACAGGACAGTAGGAGTAGTGTTCCTTGAGTATTTTGGGTTCATACTTGAAGTGAATTTTCTTTATTAAAAATGTTTTATGAGATGATTTGGAGAAATCTGGAAGAGAATCCTCTGTTAATCCCCAAAAGTGGAGGTTGGGGATTCTTGTGCAACGAGGTGAACGCTTCTGCAGAAACAATTTGGAGAAGAAGAATATCAGAACCAATTAAAGGCCCAGGATTTGTGCCATTTTTCGGCAGTGCTGACGTGCCCTGCCCTGTGCTGCAGCAGGAGCTGTCCCATCAGGACGGACAGCTTGGTGACAGCAGGGATATCTGTACACAGAAGGGAACGAAGATCTTTCAGGAGGGTTGCAGAGAAAGATGGAAACTTAAGCAGCAGCGTGCACAGGCTAATGAAGGGGGTTGCAAGCATGTGATATTCAAAAACTTGTAATACTTGTATCATGATTTGCAAAAACCATTCAAACTCTACTACTTCACTTCACCGACATCCCTCCTTCCCTTAGCACTCTCCTCCCTTAGCTTTTGCCAAGAGCTGCTGTAAGGAAATATTGCTCTGCATTTCTCTTGTTCCTGTCAGTAAGAATGGTGAGCCTGAAACTCCTCTGCAGTGGCAACTTGCAGCACTTCAGTAAATTGTGGCTTTTGTCAGGTAAATCGAATTGGTAAAATTTTAATTGATCCTCAAAACCCTCATTGATCTTCCCATTAAAAATACATATATATTCTCCAGCTTCCATTCTTCCCCTTCAATCTGTAAAGCACAGCATATGATGTGGTTTCTATGTTGATTTTCAAGATAATTTTTAGCCTTCTATCTCAACAACTTTGAAACAAAGATATTTTGAAAAGATGAGAAAGTGCAGCTGCCAGATTACCCGACACGAGAAACTGGAAGGGGAGGATCTTGCAGATGGTTCTAATAAAACTGGGCAAGCAGCAAATGGGGGTGGGGGGAGAGTGGGTTGAAATGCAAATTGTAATCCCAGTGCAAGTCTGGGGGTTAGTTTGTGAAAGCAAGTTGCATAAACAGTCATTTGAGGGTGTGGGATTGGGGACAGTTTATTGTTGCTCTCAGTTTTTCCTGCTGCTCAACACTGCCAGCTTTTTCTTCTTCCTGTATCCCTGTGTCCATGCTGCTACCTGAGCTTGTGTTGCTGTGCCAAGAGCCCTCCTCTGGGAAGCCACATTCAAATATTCGTAGGATTTTTGTGAATGTGAAATACCATTAAAAGTCTAGGTCTTCAGTAGCTGTTGAGAGAAGAAATTGTGCTTATTAGAGCAGAAAGCAGTAAAAGTGGAGCAGAGACTTGTGTTGCTTCATTGTTCCTGCCTGCTATCCCATAGCCAAAAGTGCATTTTGGCCAAGCCTTGATAAACCCTGCGTTTGAAGTTTGTACTACGTGATTCATTCATAAGGATGGAGGGTGGCTAGTAGCAATTTGTCTTTTCTGTTAATTGTCTCTTCTTACTGAATTAGGTCTGTAATATTAGGCCAGCAATCACAGTAGGAGAGATGCAGCTGAGGGCCTGGATAGTCTCTGATGGTCTCAAATTCAATCACTACTTCTTGACATGATAATTTGGGGTTCTTTGGTGGTTCTTCAGGCCAGAAAATCTTATTGACACCTCATTTCCAAAGCCAAAACAATTAAGTCTTTATTTTTTTCTTCCTGTTGCTAATCTTTCCCTTCTTCAATGAAAGGAAGAGTGTTTGAGAGCACACAGGCTTCCAGCTTACACGGCAGCCCTTGGGGATGTGTCTTCATCTTGCTGTGTCAAAAGCTTTTCAAATCAGCGTTTGGGAGTAGCAAATCCTTCAAACATGCATGAGTAACAGATACTTACTTGTTTTATTTAAGAGTCCTTAAGCATGAGCAAGTCATTAAGTACTTCCTTTCTCCCCATGAATCAGTTCTATTTTAAACAGTCATCGTGTATTTAATATTTTTAAAAGTATAAGAAGTTTTGACTTCTAAACTTTTTTGGAGTCTCTTGTGTACCTCTATGAATTTGTATTAAAAACATATCTGTCAAGGGCTGCACATTCCCTGTACTGATGCATTCCCTTTCTCTATCTCTTTCGAGAGTGGATATATTCTGTGTGCAGCATTTCTTTGCCCAAGGAGACAATTTTGAAGCAAAGAAGTTATTACTCTGAAAACAGAGCACATCTCTCAGTTACCTGGTCAATGGCTGGGTAATGCCACCACCGGAGTGGCCTCTCTAGAGCTCAGCAGCAACCCAGAGCAGTGTCCTCACGCTGCCCAGGGGGCCTGGGAACTGCCGTGTGCAGCGTTTTCTGTGCCAGGTGACCCCTGCAGCCTCTTTGGCAAAGCTGTCATGCACACGGTGTGTGGGCAGCCTGTGGAATTCCACTGAAGGGGATCCCATGGTTTAAGGGAATGCTTTGGTGGTGGGTATCGACCCTGTGATGTTGTCATGCTTTGCTGATTCAGTCAATTGGAAAGAATCTGTTCCCCCTCTCTTTACTGTATCATGCAAAAAGGATAACGAACATGAATATTTATAATTAGGTATTTTTGCAGGGGTTTGTGTCCAAGATACAACATGCTGAGACATTAAACAGCGCAAGTGTTGCCAGAATCCTACCAGCTTGGCAAATCTGACAGCCAGCTGAAGGCAAGGATGGGTTTTTATGATAAAATCAGGCCATGTGATGGGTTTTTATGATAAAATCAGGCCATGTGCTGAATGCTGAAGCATCACCAGTTGTTCACAGCTCGGGAAGAGTTCACTTGCAATCAGCATGAATAGGAAAAACATTTCCCAAATGATGCTTTGTTTCCTTGTGGATTTGCTTCCGGTTTTGCCTCCTTACACAGTGAGCAATCATAATTCAGATGGTGGGGTTTGAAACGGTTTTCCTGTTCCTAATCTTGTGAAGAGGTGCCCCTTTATCCCTGGCTGTCACTCAGGCTGACAGGACAGGGAGCTGCTCCCAGCCTTGGCAGTTGCTGAGAGTCGGGATGTTTGCAGCAGCGGCTTGTGATTCATTTGTTTAGCATTCCTCACCCTTTGTGCTGTGAGGACAGCGAGGAGGGGACCGAGTCACATGGCAGCTCTTTTCATCCAGAGCTTCTCCTGCCTGAGCCTCTGTGGAAAGCCAAGGGGAAGATGGAGGGGGACTCATCTACAGCTTCATTCACTCCATCCACATTAATTGCCTCTTTAGAACAGCAGCTAAAAAGGATTGCACATCATCTTTATCAATTAACTTAAAATGTTTTAAATTAATCTGTAGTACTGGGCACTGGAACAGAAGTGAATATGGAGTGGTTTGAGTCTTTTCTTTTTGAGTGGTAGATTGTGGTTTTTAAGTCCCTGTGCTGCTTGTGAGTACAAGGACAACTGTATCTATGATCTCTGTACCACCTGTTGCCTTAGCTACCATTTAATGTGCAATATGCTGATGCTGGAGATGAAATGTTTTCTGTGGCACCTATAAAACACCTCAGTGATCCTCACGAGCTGCAGGAACACCAGATTTATATACAGCTGTGGCAGTGAATCTCTGCCATCTCCAGCTGTGCCAGAGCTGTTGGAGTGCAGCTCCACAAGCAAAGGCAAACAGCAAGCGGAGCATTTTGCTGGGCAAAGCCTGCAGAATTTTAGGACAGAAGTACAAATGCCTGCCTGCAGCTAAAATTAAAAAACGAGTGTAACTGTTGATATTTTATTATATAGATACAGCTCTGGCAATGTTTTCCTGGTTTGTTGTTCCCTATAGAGACGTGCCCAGAGCTGCCCACAATTTGGGAATGGGAACTGCAGGCTGTTGGAGTCGGGGCCACCTCAAACACCGAAGGAGGAGAAATCCATCTCTCCTCCTCCCCTGGCCAGCTGCTTGAACTGCAGCATCCTGCCTGAATCCACAAAGTTCCCAGTCTCTTGTTCTTCTAGCCAGAAAAAAAGACACTTTGGAAGGGGTTAAAATTTTACACAAATCCATCTCCTTATGCAGACACTTTAAATAATCTTTCAGTGCAGCCATTCTATGCCATGAAGTGTTGGCTGATTTCTCTTTTCTTTAGGGCTATTTCTCTGTTATTTCAAAGAACTTGATAATATGCAGAAAAAAATTGTGCTGCTGTGTGAGGTTTTTAACACTGCTAAGGACTGTGGTGTTCCCTGAACATTCCTTCTGGAGGCTTTGCAGGGCTCAGTTCTCATTCCTTTTCGTCTCCTGCATCCTATTTCTGGCTAATCCCATCTGCGAAAGCAAATTGGTTGGTAACACTTGGGTTAGGAGAAGATTCAATCTTCTCTATCCGGAGTAAGCTTTTGACTCATCTCTAATATCTCCATTTAGACAATGAGCCACAAGTTGAATTCTAATTTAGCGGCTGTTCCCTCACCTGCCTTCAGTGCGAGAGTATTCACCCTTCTCATTCAGTCCATTTCCAAGCACATCGTGTGTGTTTTGTGCTAGGATGGTTCTTACTCATCTCACTTGTTGCTACTCATCTGCAGGGCTATTTCAGTATCTTCCTTTCAAATGTCCTAAGAAGTCTTTTTGTGGTGATAATCGTTGTCAAGGCGTTCTGGTTGTGCTGCTCAGGCTGTGCCCTCACCAGGCTGTGTTTGCTTTGCACAGAAGTTTAAGTGCTTTGCTCCTTGTTATTTGTGGCTTCCCTTATACAAATAATTTGTGTTTGCTTGCTTTCTGCCAGCTTTGTCACCCACAAATGTGCTCACACTTGAAGTCACAAGAAGCAGAATACCAGAGGAGGGAAAAAAACAACCCCACAAGCAAAACCCCAAAAGAACTGGACAGTGCTGTATCCTCAAATAACTCCAAAGAGCTCTGCTCCTTTTTCTAGGAAAAGTCCTTCATTCTTCCAGTAGGTTCTACAGGCTGCTCCTCAGCCTGTGCCTCCAGCCTATCTTCAATGCAAAGCTGCAGCTTGGCTGTTGGGCAGATAAAACTAAAGGAAGGCTGCAGCAATGTGTTCCTGAGGAATGGAAAAGAAATGGGAATGTTAAGGACGAGGACAAAAGTCTGGGGTGCCAGCTATGCAGCCGGAATTCCGAAAAGAATTCAAGTGTCTTTGTACACAGCTCTCATAGCATTTAAGAGATCAGGAGGTCACTCAAGAAGGAAAATTTACAATAAATTAGATTTGAAATTTGTTTGAAATAACCTTCTTGTCTGTCTTTCACAGAAAATGTTGCTGCCCTGACCAGCGGTCATGAAGAGAAGGGGGTGAAGCGAATTTGTCTGGAGAAGTCGGAAGTTTTGAAATTTTCAGCAGGAGGTTTTGCCAAGCCAGCCATTGACATGAGAATGGATTCAGTGCCTCGGACTTAAGCGGTAACTCATTTTTCTGGCATCTTTTTATTTCCAATACAGTACCGTAGGATCATTTGTGTGGATTATAGAGGATATTGTTTGACTACTACCAGAGTTGAAATAGAGAAATCTTACAAGAGCCAAACATGTGATTTTGTGAGCTTCATTCGTTAGCAAAAAGTTGGAATCTGGTGCTTTATTCAATAGTTGAAATTTTTTCCTGTGGGTTCATCCCATCTCTTCATCGTTGAAAAACAAAAAGATTTTGCTGTTTCTGCATTACTGTCTTCATACGCAATGCCCAACCAACTGCAGTTTGGAACAGGTTGTAGAAGCAGCTCTGTCCCTGTTTTTTGTTAAATTTTAAGTACTTCGTGTGACTCCTGAAAGATGTGGAAAGACACACTTACATGGCACACGAGGAAGTTTGTTCGTTTCTGCTGACGTTCAATATTTCCTCAAAAATATTTTTCCATTTTCTTCTTTTCTTTGCTGTTCTTATTTGCTTATCTTTTTCTCTGCCATTCATAACAGGGTATTAAACATCTGAAATACTTTTATGTCTTCCTAGGGTCAGTTTACTAGTCAGGAATACAAAACTGTGCTACTTTTCAAAGTTAAATTGGGAGCAGAAAGACCCTGAGCTCTTCCTTGCTATCCCATTTTGGGCTCTGTGCCTTTGTAACAATGTAGAACTGGCCACTAAAAAGAGAAGCTTTAAGAAGGGTAGAGGGGAATTACCACATCTTTGATACCACACCAAGATGATGTTTCCATGTCTTTTGAGACGAGAGAGTGAAAGGTGTTGGTGCTCTCCTCAAAGCCTCGCAGAACCCCAGCACAACAGGATCTGCCTTAGTTTGAAAACTGTAACGTAACTGCATATATAAAAACCAGCGTCTCACCACGTTTCTTTCATTTGTCATGAATAAAACAAAGGAAATCTGTTACGTGTTGTGGTTTTGTTTGAAATGCTTCTTTCTTATTCTACCCTCTGTGTTTTAGGGAGAGAGAGTGAACATACCTGACTGTAGTTCTATGTGACTGATGGTAGAAAAATTAAACCTGCATTTCTGAACCTTACAAATATACCTGTTCTTATTTACCAGTCCAGGTAAGGTATTCATTCCAGCTCTGTATCGTAGGCTGTGTTAGAACTTCAATGGGAGAACAGTCAGTGCCCCAGAAGGATTTTGTCCTAATTTCTGTGAGGTTAAGGGTAGGATTTCAGAAAATGGTCAGCATTAATGGAGCAGTTCTGTCTGTAATCCGCACTGAGGCTCCTGTGTCTCTTGTGAGAGCACAGTCAGGCCAGCACTTAGGAGTCTCCCAACCAAGAACTTAGAGCTCAGCCAGTGCATCAGGTGCTCAGGAGGCTGTCAGGTTCTTCCCTCACTGAGTTCCCATCTTTAGGAGTTGTCTGGTTTGTTGCCAGAGCTGTTTCTATATTGTGTCAGTGTCTTCTGCCGCATTGGCAGGAAGGGAGGGCTTGCAGATTCCATCTGTCTGCAGTGGTGACAAATGAAGCTCAAAAACTTAAAAGAAAAATGTTTTTCTTCTTTCAAGTTTTCAGATTTACTGTGCTCTCGTTAATGCCTTTCCTCTGTTGTTCCCTGTAGCCCTGCAGTCCTTTCTCTTTAAAGGTGTGCACAGATCCTTAGATCTGATTCACTCACGTGTCTAATGAGAACAAGAAAAAGACAGTTCCAGCTCTCATGTCTGTTTTGCGAAAGTTTTGGAGCTGGAGCACTTCAGTGGGATTTTGGGTTTCTGTAGGGCACTTTAGAGCCAGAAATATGAGCAGCACAAGTTAAAAAGCAGTCCTAGTCACAAACTCTTGCCCATTCTTACTAAGGAAAACGCACCACCTTGGCTTGTCTGTATGCAGCAGGTCAGGAGAAGATACAAACACGTTGTAACCACCATTGTTTTAGAGGAAACATTTCTAGAAAACTGGAAGGTGATGTTTTGTCTGTTCCTTGTACGTCCCTGCCTGGCAGAGCAACTTCCTCATGCATCCAGCCTTTGACAAAACAGCACCAACTGTAAATCTGCTGGGGACAAGGGCTACAGCTGAGGAAATAGGATCCCATAATTGTTTCTGCATTCAAATTACTATTATTTAGCTGATAAAAGTGACAATCAGAGGCCCAGGAACAGGGAGAACAATGCTATGGGATAGATTCCTCTGCTGGCACAGGAAGATGTTAATCAGCTGAACATGAAGAGGTTTTTGTAATTGAGGGAAGTGCTGGGTGAGCTGGGTGGGATGAGGCCTGGGAAGAGCCAGGGGTTGCTGCTTTGGGCAGCTAGATCTCCTTCCTGCTGGAGATGCTCTGGAGTGGCCTAGGTGGGAACTGATGGAGTGCACACATTCTTTCTGTCTGTGAGAACAGCTGGAGGTTGTTGCCTGGGAGGTGCTCTTGGCTCAGGGATTTTAAATGGGAGGGTTTTCTCTCAGCTTGAGAACACATTTTTTCCGCTTGACTCACTGACTGAAATCTGAATGAGTGATAAAATTTCTAAAAGTAATGTTGAATTGGTTGAAATAATAGAAAATGCATTTATCATCAGGAAGGAAGAGCAAAGTAAGGGGAAAGATTCAATGAAGAGGAAGTCACCACCTTCCCAGTAACAATGGGAGGCTGTGGGCAGCTAACACACCTCAGCCTGCCTGGCTCTGCAGCCACACAGCAAGTTGCCATCACAGAGGATTCTTCTGAAACCTTTCTCAGGCTCGTGTCCCACGTGCAGGACCCACACACATTCCGTGGGATGCTTTCCATTGCACAGACATCGCTCCAGGAACGTGTTTGCATAGGTTCCCTCGCCGTACAGAACACGAGCCTGTGTGTGCATGAAAGGAAGCTGCCCACTGACTCCTGCAGAACCCTTTTTTTTCCAGGAACAACACCAGCCTTTGTTGCTTCTCTTTGGCTTGGCACATAGAACAAGGAAGGAGCAGAAAACACTGGCACTGAAGAGGAGCCCGTTGTGATCGATGTGTGCAGTAGATAAAGCGAGGTATCTGCAGGGGCAGGGAGGGCCTACTGGCTTTGATGGATTTTTAGGATAAATAACCATAATAACATTCTTTTAATGATCTTACATTTCTATGGTGCATTTCCTTTGTGCGTTCCTGAACAGTTTTCCAGGCTCCAACTGCTGTATCGATTTCTGTGTACTTGCAGTTCAGAGAAGCAGTGGGCACAGAGGCCTGTGCTGTGTGTGCTCCCTGTGCAGAACAGGCCGGCTGCCTGCCCCGTCAGGGTTGCAGGAATCGTGGAACTAAGAGTGCTAAAACAGGGAACAGGTAGGGCAACATTTTAGCTGCAATTACATGTGTACAAAAGAAAGATGCAAAATTGAGGATATTTCTCTCAAAAGAAGCTGAAGATACTGAAGTCAGGATGTATTTGGGTTGGGGGGTAAGGAAAAAAGAATTTTTTCTTCCCGAGACTTGGCTTGTTCATTTGTCAGGTTCAACCAGGTTTTAATGGCTGAAGGCTGATTCAAAATGGAAACATTGACAGACTAAGCAACAATAACTTAATAATATTTATTCCATGTCCCTATATGCACTTCTTTCCAGAGGGCAGTTCAGATTTTTCATGCTTGCAGTAGTCTCTGTTTTCACTTAGACTTATCTCTGAAATCTGCCCATCACAGGTGTGTTAAAAACAGTCCTTGTCAGTTTAGCTGATAGAAGGCAGCTGATGCTGTGTTTGCTGAATTCATGTTGGTGTGATGGCTGAATTTCAACTAAACAGGACAGAATGGAAAAATCATCTTCTAAGTGTGTGATGCTCCCACTCTTCATTTTGGACATGCTCCTGTAAGTTACATCCAAGCAGCTCTGCTGCTCGGTGTCCTGGAGCTCCTTTTGTGATGGGATGGCAATTGCTTACTGCAGGAGCAGGGAATTTTCAGTGATTGGGAGGTGAGAGGTCTTGCTTATGGTGAGGTCTCCTCCTTTGGTTTGCTCAGTATTTGTAACAAATTCACTTTCCCTGAATTTCCATCATGTGAAACTTGTGTATTTTACTCTGTCATTTCTTTTATCAGCTGCTCAGTTGGTGATAATTACATTGTATTTTTCATGCTGGGCCCTTTCATTTTTCTCTAGTCTGTTATTATGTGATGTGGCCTTGGCAAGAAATGCATTCCCATTCTTCCAAAGAAAAAAAAAACCCCAAAACACAAAAAAAACCCCACAAAACCAAAAAAACCCCTGCATACAGTTCAGATCCTGCTAATTAAGAAAACTATGAACTTCTAGGTGAAAAAGATAACACACTTGAATCTGCTGCAAGCAATAATCATTTCCACGGAATGCAGGTAGTCCCACTGTCCCCAGGTTCTGGGCAGTGTTGGATTCCCTTGGGTACTGCAGCACCCACCTCAGACAGGGAGTTGCTGCAGCAATACTTATGCCCCCTTTAACACAAAATACTTGGAGTTTTGGAGGCTTCTCAGATTCAAAAGGTTTCTTCAATTTATCCAGAGTACAACTTTTCCTCTCAAACATCCATTTCCCTGGAGTTGGACTATGTGACCTCCAGAGGCCCTTTCAGCCCTAATGATGCTGTGATTCGTTAACTCTCCCCAGGATAACTCTGCAAATGCACTCAGAACCAACTGCTGATGGTGCACAGTCTCTCTTCCTTTGTTCTTCCAAAGCAGGAGTTCTTTGAGCCCAATCATCACTATCTTAAATATGAACATTAGCATATCTATATTTTAAGCAGAAATACTTCACAGGCAAATAGGCAGGGCTTTAAAGAGACTTCAAAATATTTCCAAAAATACCTGCCTTGCTTTCTTTGTCAGCCTTGTCTTATGTATCATTCTTTCTATGAGTTAACCTACTTTTTTTGCTAAGCTTTTATTTTTGTTCTGTTGCTTTCCGTTTCTGGTGATATAAATTCTGTGTATTCTCTTGGGGAAAACTGCAGGTTACACTTTAACTTGCACTGTGGTGGCAGTGCTTTGTGATTTATATTACAGTGGCATTCCAAAGATATTTCACAAAATTCAGACTTTTCCTCCTGAAGGAGTATGGCAGGCCATGTGCAAACACAACTGGGATTGTTTATTTTTCCATTACTAGATAAGAAGGTGCAAGGACAAATAAAATACAAAATGAAAAGAATCCCTATTCCGGATTCTTTAGATTCCTGCCTCCCCACCCAGATTTTTTGAGAGCACTGCAGGCTGCTGAGATGCATGTTGGTTATCTGCTGCATAGCCCTACCCAAGAGCTAACAATTACTGATTAGTCACGTTTCTCTTTTACTGTGCCTTTTCTGTGCTGCATTGCTGTTCTTATGGACATCTCTACCAGGTTAAAATACTTCAAATTTTTCACAGTGGTTTCCTGAATTAGCAACTAGAAATAAAAGTACCACTTAATAACAAGCAGCGACACTGTGTTTTCTCCTAGCAGTGCAGCTGTAAACCAGTCAGAGGCATTGGATCTGTCCAAAAATCCCTGTTTGCAAGGAAGGCACTGCTGAAAATGGAACTAAGACAGACAACTTTCTCTTGTTGGTACTGACTTCCTCTTTCAGTTTTTTTGCTGAAAGCGCAGTTCAGGTACCTCACAATTTAAATGTGTATTGTTACATGCAGGAGGAGAAGGGCATCGGCAGGTCTGACTTACAGCCATGTCAGACTTCTCGAGCACTGTCTCTGCTGTCCTCTCCTGTCATAGTTTCAGCTACATGCACTGGCAGTCAAATAAGGATATTTGATTTTCAGCATAGTACTGTTTGCTTTCAGCATCCATATAAAGCTTACTGAGGAGGATACACACACCCACCAATTTAAAGATGCCATCCTATGAGAAATAAACAGGTATTACTCCAGTAATGCCCACTGGAACAGTTTGGGGTTTATTTTATTACACCAGTGTTGTTGTTTCAGCCTATTTAAGTTTAGGGCTGTAAGTGAATGAATTTACAGGTATTAAATGAATCAATTTTTACAATTTGCCTTGTTAATGAAAGAGACATTTCTTCTGCACCTAAGGAAAGATGGCACCAAGCTCATTGAAGGAAAAATAATCCTTGCCTATGACTGTGTTACTGATTTTCAAGAGTTTAGCTGATAATATCCATTAAACTTGATGTTGGTGATGGATAAAAAAATTAACCTTGAATATCTGAGTGGTAGTGACATACTTGAGTCTTGCATCAGTCAGTATTCAGTTAATTATCTAAGTATCAGTGCAAAGAGAGCAGGCTCCAGCTGGCTGTAATTAGGCTGGATTGTTCCATGCCTTCAAGACAATTTTTACATTCATGGGATCTGCAGCTT
The DNA here is from genome assembly GCA_013399875.1 of Gymnorhina tibicen. Lineage (NCBI taxonomy): Eukaryota > Metazoa > Chordata > Aves > Passeriformes > Artamidae > Gymnorhina > Gymnorhina tibicen. Next base: position 2,857,397 of record VXAZ01004636.1, on the reverse strand, counting down.
TCTGTTGTCCTCATTTCCTGCAACATAAAAGCACTTGTATGTCAACGAATGAAAGGGGGCAGATATAGACAGAGAGTGTGCAGATAAATCTCATTAACATCCCTGACAGTCTGACTGAGAAATGGGCATTGCCAGTTCTAAATAAATTCTAAAAAAAAATAAAAATGGAAAACAACCCCCAGGAGCCAGAGACAGAAAGTGTTATTTCAGTTGACTGGAGGAAAAGGTGGATCTTTAGAAAGCACAGTGGGTTCTATAAAAGCTGAAATCTGCTCTGTAAATTTTGGTCTTAATGAGAGACCACCAGCCTGTGCAGGAAGAAAGTTGGATGGCAAATCAGGAGTGCGTGTGACAGAGCAGTCGATGAGGAGCCATGGGATACAGACTGCAAGTGCCATAGATCACAGCCCATTTGTTGAATTCAGGCTCTGGGTTTTGCCCTTATGCTGCTGAGTTGCCAGCACTGCAGTGCTGGCACTGGCTCCTAGGGATGTTCTGGCTCTGGGAGACACTCTTCAGCTCCCTTCAGTTCTCAGGTCATCGTGACCTGTGCAGCCTCTTGTTACCAGTCTCTGTTTCAACTCATGAGCAAGACTGGCAAGTTTTCAAATTATTCCTCTATTTGGGGAAGAAACAGCCTTTTGTGTAGTCTGCATGTAAAACTGCACATTGGTATTTCAGTGGGATCCAGCATGGAAGGTCTGTGCCAGGAACTGAGGGGAAAAAAGGGCAGTCAGTGTGAGCCCAAGAACCTCAGAACAGGATCTGTTCAGGCCATGGTGCTACACAAAACCTGCTGCTCCTCACCTCACTGACACTTCTTGGGGAGCAGAGAGAGCTCCAACAGGCTCCCTGCTGCTCGTGGCCTCACAGCCTTGTTCCTCTGGGCTGAGTGTTGGTGCTCACTGCTGATGTTTATCAGCCCCTTCAGCTCCCTGACCTGACAGAAATCGACCCTTCCTCCCCACCCACAGGTGGATTTGCTGCAGTTTGAAAGCTGGGGCTGTTCAGAGGTGTCAGGAGACGTGGTGAGAGTACATGAAGGTGAGCATGGCCATCTAATTTTAGCTTACAAATGTCTTATAAGCATAAGGGCCTAAAGGAAGTTAACAAAACAGTAGTTTATAGGGAAAGGTGTACAAGTTAAATTCCTTCTTTATTTAATGCAAATTAAATATTGTCATAAGTAGTAATAGTTGCATGTGTATTTTCTGTTCAGGTTGGCTCTATTCAGACAGGCATCTCCAGCAGTGGCTGTGCAGATACCTGAGCTGCATTTAGCAAATGCTTTTGCCATGTGGTCATAGAACTGCAAGTACTGAATTGTGTCTGAGCCATCATCCTGCAGTGCCCTGGCACTGGATGAACACAGACAATCTGTGTCAGAGCACTTCAGTGGGGCAAGGCTGAAGTGTGGGATATACACCCAAGAAAGTAATTTTATTTTGTGTGCTGAAATAAACTTCGTAAATTTTCTTTTGTGCACTTGATTATTAATAGAGAATTAATGTTTTGCTACTTCGACAAGAATGCTTTACTTACTGACCTGCTTCTGTGAAAGTTTCTATTCTCTGAGTATAGAATTTAGAATCACAGATTCTGTTTATTGACTGAAACAAAGTCTCTTAATCCTCAGTATCTTGCTAATTTCCTTGAGACTTTCCTATGACAGCTATGCAAAACCAGCTGGACAGATAAGAAACTGATAGCCAGTGTGTATGTACAGACCTGCTTCAGCTCCAGCCATACAGCAGAGAGGCACTTAGCCATGGTTTGATGTTATTCAGCCTGGTGACAAGCTATGAGCAAGGGCAACTGATGAATTGTTCTCCCCCATTATAGAATCAGAAAACTGTTAAGGTTGAAAAAGACCCTTTTGATCATTGAGTCCAACCACTGACCTAGCACTGCCAGGTCAACTGCTGACCCATGTCCCCAAGTCCCACTTAGACACGGCTTTTAAATCCCCCTAGGGATAGTGACACTACCACTGCCCTGGGCAGCCTCTGCCAGTGCTGGGCAACCCTTTCAGGGAAGAAATTTTCCCTAATACCCAACCTAAACCTCCCCTGGCACAACTTGAGGCTCATCGCTGTGGTTTCCTCTCATCCCAGCACTTGTTGCCTGGGAGCAGAGTCCAAACCCCACCTGGCTGCACCCTCCTGTCCTGGAGTTATTGAGACCAAGCAGGTGCTGCCTGAGCCTCCTTTTCTCCAGGCTGAGCCTCCCCAGCTCCTTCAGCCACTCCTCACCACATTTGTGCTCCAGACTCTTCCCTAGCTCTGTTCTTTTCTCTGGACACACTCCAGCCCCTCCATGTCTTCCTTGTTGTGAGGGGCCCAAATCTGACCCCAGGATTTGAGGTGTGGCCTCAGCAGTACCAGCACAGGGCAATGGTCCCTGCCCTGGTCCTGCTGCCACACCATTGCTGGAACAGCCCAGGTGCCATCGGCCTTTTTGCACCCCTGGGCGCATCTGGGCTCGTGTTCAGCTGCTGCCCAGGTCCTTTTCTGCTGGGCAGCTTTCCAGTCCCTCTGCCCCCAGCCTGTAGCACTGCAGGGAGCTGTTGTGAGCTAAGGACAGGACCCAGCACTTCACCATGTTTAACCTCATACAGCTGGCCTTGGCACATGGATCTGGCCTGTCCTGATCCCTCTGCAGAGCCCTCCAGCAGATCAACACTCCCACCCAACTTAGTGTTTTCTGTGACCTGACTGAGGGTGCCCTCGATCCCCTTAGGCCAACCCTTCTCCTTCCCTTTAGCCTGGGTTAGCACTTAGTAGCCAAAGGAAAGGGAGGCACAGGGGAAGTGATTGAAGTCCTTTCCTCCCCACAGAAGTTCCCTTTGTTCAGTTTTGGTTCCCAGCGGGGGACTTTGCTGCAGGGCCCCACAAGCACCAGTGTTGGCAGCACAGCTGTACAGTGGCTCTAAGGTTAAACAAACGAGCAATGGGACTGTAACAGGTTCCACTGTGTGTGTAGGACACACAGCTACAGTCTCCATTTTGCATGTCTGTATTTCAGTGGTTTCCAGCCAATCTAAAGGTATTTTTATATCGTTTATAGGAATATTATATATATTTATAAATATATATAATTATATATAAATATAAATTATATATAATATATAATAATAAATATATTATAAATAAATAAAATTATATATAGTTTTCCAGGAAATCAAGAGAATTCAGTTATGATGACAAAACGTTAAAGGTACAACTTGTAACAAAATCCAGGAGCTCTTCAGAACCTCTGCTACTCTATTTTGTGGTTCATGAGGTGACTAATCCCAGGGACCCTGCCTTCCCAACTGCCTCACCTCATACAGAAGTTTAAGCCTGTGTCTATGTTGCAACTTCAGCATAAGGGATAATGGTTCCTAATTGTTGAGTTGCACATTGAGTGCAGTAAGTGCTGACCTCTCTCTGCAGCACTGTGCCACAGAAGGAATGGCTTTCGTGTTGAAACCCAATTGGAGTAACTGTAATGCTTCATGCATCATTTTAATGGCACTCTCAAAAAGCCTGGTATCTCAGTATGTCATTATCTCAGACTCTGCAGTTGTTGTTTCTTATTTAAATGTCCTATCTCACTTGAGATTTAATGTAATTAGAACCAGCCTGTGGAAAAATCTTTTTCTATTATGTCTTAGCTATTGTTCCAGTCAAGATGGTAAAGCAAATCAAACAGGATATAATGAAAATGATAAAACCATTTGCAAGAGGCAGTTTTCCTGAGGGAAGCAAAAGGCAGCACCACTTTTCATTTTGCTTTGTAATTCTAAACATGGTATGGGCCTGGAGTGACTCCACTGAGACTGGTCCAATACACCTGAGAGCAGAGACAGGTACAGCTGGCAGGAATCTGCCTTGACTGATACAACAGGGAACCAGAAGCACCATAGCAATAAGCTGCTTCTACTGTACTGCTGCTTTCCCAGCCTGTTCAGCCAGCACTAGGTCTGCTTGCCAGCCAAGGTATGTGTGAAGGAGCTGGGCCTGCAGTAATAAACATCTTACGTTGTTATTTTTTCCTCGAGCTACAGCATCCTGGATGGGGAGGTACATCCAGAGCGTGGTGTCTGCAAAGGCACTCGTACCCAAAGCCTCGGTGTAACACGTGTCTCCAGCAAGAACTGGTGTTCCCAGTGCAGAAGGACAGGGAAAAGTGTCAGAGGCTTTCTTGCTATGGCTTGGAGGCCACATCACAAGGCAAGAGCCCTCACTGCTGTCTCTGCTGGGTGATTTCTGAGCAGTTCAGGTGTTACTGCTCCACATCTCTTTGCTTTTCTATTAGGTTTATAATTTGATGTCAAAGCTGTTTTGCAATATCTTTTCTCTTTTGTGCACAAGCCACTTGTGAACAGGCTTTTGTATTGTCAGCATGTATTGCAGAAATCTATATTAATTCTCAGCAGTATTGATAAACTTTAGGTCTGAGAGGCTTGATCAAGGGCTGCGTGCCATGGGCAGAGCTCGACATGCGCTGCTTGCACAGGATGCTGATAGGGCTTTCAGTCTTGCTATTTTAGTTCCCAGCAGCTGGGAGGGGATGGATCGAGTGTCCAGTGGCACAAAGCCTCTCCAGCCAGGCAGCCGTGTTTGGCTGCTGCTCTGGTGTTGGGTTTACCTGGGACAATGGGCTTTGAGGTGCAGAGTGCAGCCAGCTGAATCTGTCTTCATGCAAATGTCAGAAGCAACAGATTGGTCTTGTTTTTCAAAAGCCAATGACGTAAAAATTCAAAGGATCAAAATTCAAGTAATTCAGATGATCAAAAGAAATCATTAGTTTAATACCTGCAAACTATTGTGTAACTTTAGATGTAATGAAAAAAGAAAATCTACCTGAAAAAATTCTCTTTTTTTGTAGGTTTCTGGGTTTGGTGCTGACTAATTTATAGATCACATGTGCACAAGTTTGCCTTTTCTGTTGCCTTGATCTCTTTGGCATTGAAGAAACAGTAGTTTCTTCCTCTCCCCTTCTCCCTGTTCCTTTCTTGTAAAGAAATGATTAAATACTCAGAGTACAAATGCTGCACATGAATATTTATAAGAACTTTTATAACATTTAGCGAGGCAATGCTTCACGGCTGTCTCTTTCTGAATGCACATAAGAAAGTACCATAATTTCTTCGAAGCTGCACTGAGTCCTTATTTGCTACTGGGTTGGCAGGAGCTGGAGGCTCCTCGGGGCTGCAGTCATTGATGATGACAAAACACAGAGATCATTGGGGTGTTTCCTACTTTTCTGTTAAAGCACTTGGCTTGTGTTTAATACCTCATAAGAACACATTTTTCATGCATCATTTACATTTAAGTTGCAGAAAATTGCTAGGTAGAAATCTTGTTACTGGCATTGGATAAATACCCGATTCCTCTGTTGATACTTTGGTCTCGGAAGGAACAGAGTTAAATGTCTTCTGCTTGGAATACTGACACTGTGGGACAATTGAGTGGCCCTGGAGCACACTCGGCAAGGCACTTGAAGGGTCCTCCTGTTAATGCAGAAGTGTTTTAGCCTCCACTTCTCTGCATATTGTCTCTCTGGAGCAGGGCATCCTGTGCATACCTAATCGCCTGTGTAATGCCTCAGAGTGTTGTCACACACCCACTTCTAAAAAGCAAATGGAAACTAGTGGCTCTTAATAGCAGATTTATCCCCTTGACATCCTGAAAGAATTTAGATCAGATTAAGCACGAGAGGAGAAAGAAGAAAGGCTTTAGGAATAAGCAAAAGGGAGAGGGGGTTAGAGTTGTGATTTGTTAAAGCTGAAGATAATTTTAGAACTGGGTTTGGAAGTTTCTTGCTCATAATCTTATTACAACCTCTCTCCTTCTCCCTTATAAAATAATTGCTATAAATTGCATGTTCTCATGTCCACGAGGTTACTATATGGATTGAAGACTTACGGTGTTTCTTTAAAAGCTGGAGTGCATTATCTGGATTGGAAGTTACCTGTTGGAATTTTGTCCATGATGTGTGGGTCTGTGTGATGTGGTGACCATTTCAAACCGGGTGGCGAAATGCCCCCAGTGCTGGGGCTGGTACACCAGTCCCACTCAAGGGCAGAGTGGGAATCATTCCCAAAGCCAGTGCTGTGGGCAAGGCCTGTGATCTCCTGGGGAGTCTGCTGCAGCGGGTGTCCAGCAGGGTCTGCCTGGGTGTTAGCACATCCTCCCCGTGGGTTCTGACAGGCTGGTTGCTGCGGGATGGGCTGTGAACGATGCGGAGTTTAACGCCTTTCGCTGGGTAAGCTGGCTAAGTTAATTCTTCCTGGAATTCATTAATAGTATAATTTGTCTCTTTTGTAATCATATTTTCTCGGTTTTAAGTCCTCTTTTATCTGGTTACGCTTACTTTAGCTTTCTGTCTGTGATGTGTATGCCTTTTGTAGTTCTCAATCTGAAGATCTCAGAATATCCCAACAGATCTAATACTTGCAATTTCTTCCCTTTCGTGTGTGTTTATAAATATGTCTAATTTATACTTCTCTGCTACAGCAGTATGCAAACTATAGAGGTGTATTTTTAAAGAAGGCACTATTTATGTGACTTTAACCCCTGAACTACTACTGTACTTAACTTTCAGATAGTGATTTTGATCTCCTTCCCAGATATTTTGGGCACAGTAATTATTAGAATTGTTTTCATAATTAGCAAAGGACAACTGAAGGAGACTACCAACAAACAGTTTAGTTTACATTTCAATTAAAGCTGTACTCTTGTGGTATTACATTTATCACTAGATATTACAATAATAATATTGAAAGAAAATAATGCTCTCAGTTGTGCTTTATTTGTGCAAAACTTTTGAACCTGCTGCATGACCTCTGAGCATGTGAGTCAGAACGTGGCTTCCTCTGTAGGAAAAGTATGCACTCACCTGAGAACTCTTGGAGTGTGTTTAGCAGCAGGCATAATGCTGGATCTTGGGATACCGCTCCCATGTTTGCATCTACAAGGAAACAAAGCTATTGTCCACATTGGTGTGGAGCAGTTCATCAAATCCACCCAAACAGATTAAAAAACCTGTAGTCCTTGGACAATAATAACTACAAGAGTTTTCAAATCACATTTTTCATAGGGAAGATTGAAATTGGGTTTCCAAAAAAACTTGTATGACAGCTCTTCCTAGTTTATTTCTTTGCACTGAATTTTTAGTAAAAATGAAGTGTGCACCAGGGAGTGCATAGGCGTATCAAGGGATAAAATTGCAGGGACTTTTAGAGACTTTCATTTGTCTCTGGATCCTGGCATATTAAAGGTTCGTGGAGATTTGAGGCAGAATTAATTTTATTACTTCTACAGAGCCTCAAACCGAAATCCTCCATCATACCCTACGAAACAAAACCCCTCGCTCCAGTAGGGAACTTGCTGCTAGAGCTTCGTATCTTACTGAAAACCAGTGACTGCAGACACCCCGTTGCTGACATGGAGGCACTGGGCAGGGTGGAGAGGGATCTGCCTTTTCCTCCTTTAGCTCAGGCATTAATGATGCTGCTGCCTCACTTCAGCAGGCAGCCATCTCATTATCTCGGTGAAGTCTCCTCTGCCCTTTTCCTTTCCAGTTCTTCGTTCTCCAAGTTTAGCAAGTAATTAAAAGAGTACAGTGGCTGAGGAGTGAAAACGGAATTTTTCCAAATGCCGTTCCTTGTAAAGTGTAATACATCGCCCACACATCCCAGGGCAGTGATTGAAGATCTCGTCACATTTGTCTTACTTGAGATTTAAGCAAAATCATCTGCTGAGCATTTCAGTCTATCCATGTGCATTACAATTCATCCAGGCTCCCTGAAAAGAAAAATGGGAAAATAAGACATGGTTAATGTAGCGGTCTTTATGTGGAGAGAACAGATTTAACATAGGACATTAGAGATGTAGGCTCCAGTCTATCTCCTGACTACACAGCGCTAATTAGCATTACGGGCCCATCCGTTTGTTAAGCGTGTTGGATTATCTCAGCCTTGGAAGAGCTCTGGGCTGGAGCAGCAGTGCAGTGTGTTGGGGCTGCCTGGTGTTTGGCACTGGCTGGGGCTGGCAGCAGAGCAGCAGCAGTGCTGGGCTGGAGTGTGGCTGCTTGGGCACCTGTGTCCTGACAGGGGAGGGGAAGGGAAGGGGCTCCTCTTGGAACCCAACCAAACCTTGCTTTGGCACAGCCACAGGTGAACGGAACTTGTGCAGAGCTGCTCCTTACAACCACTGTCACTCCACTTTGCTCTTTACTCTTCCTGTTCCTGCAGAACCATATGGAAGTAAGGAAATCACTTTGCTCTCTAAAGAAAGAAAGGAGAAACAAATATTTTTATGTAGCAAAAATTTTTGTATTAACACGTATTTTGAAGACCTGCACAGCACAGAGCAGATCTGCTTCAGTTTCTCAGCACTGCTGTAGGAAGCAACCAAAGAGGCCAGTCCTATACCTGTATCCAGGTAGCTGATAAATCTCATATTACTGAACTTCACCGGGTTTGATATTTTTTTTTTAACATACTGCATTCTGGCATCCAGACACAAGTCTTCTGCCTTTATTGAGTTTGACATACTGCAGTTTCTCTCAAAATTAAGGCTTTGGGATCCCTGTTAACATACCAGGTTTCAGCAAAAGGCTTTATAAAACAGCTGACTTTAAAAGCTGAGTGATTGTCAGATGAGAAATGATTTGTACTTGAAACAGTCATAGAAGGTGAAGTTAGTGGTGACTCATTTTCTGGTAATGCCAAAAAATATTTCTACAAATCACTGAAATCCAAAAAACTTCATATTTAATCTTTATTCTGATTTCTCAGACTGGGTTTTCTGTCTAATAACTGCTGGATGCTATTGCAAACAACAGGCTTGCTTTTTAAAGCAGCTTTGAAATAAAACACAGATTCATTGTATTTGAAAAACCATGTTTCCTGTCTTCTTTATGCCTCTGTACGTCATCTCCGCAGATGCTGGATTTTAGTGAGGTATAAATAGGTAACTTGGTTAACAAGTATACAAAAGGCTAAATTAACTTTTAAATCTAGTGTGTTTTAATTTCATTTTTCTACATTGCTACCAAGAAACCAAAATGATGAAAATGCAGTGAATGTTCTGTGGGTTAGACCTGGCAATAGGTGACAGGTCTTAAACTGGTTGTAGGGAGGAGGCTGTTACTGAGCAGGATGCTCTGTATTAATCTTTGTCCTAAAATTAGTCAGGGTTTTTTATGAGCAGTCTGAAAGAAGATGTAAATAGGGAGAAGAGGAGATTTGAAAGCAGAGGTATGTACTGGCTATACTGGAAAAAAAGATGAAGGAAATACATATTATATATTATGTACAACTGTAAACTGGGAATAAAAGAGTTCAGGCCAGGCTTGCTTGATTGCACTGAGAGAAGTGAAGATCCTCCAAAGCTTGTGGAAGGCATGAGCACACCATTATCATGAGTCCTGGCTAGCATTCTGGACTGAAAAGGACAGTGCCTGCACTCCACGTGTGGAGGGATCTATTTCAGGAGTGGCAGGGTTTGTTCTGTTGTGTTTGTCCCCGGTGTGAAGCTCCAGAAACACTGTGTTGTCTTTGGAGAGCAGCAGCCCAAGGGTGCTGCTAACAATTCACAAAAGTCACTGGTGGTTAAAGGTTTGGGCAACTTCATTTCCAGAGAAGGCTAGAGAGCTCAGTTTATTCATATTTTTGTTTAAAAATAGCAAAATAGAACCAGTAGTGCTTCTGAAGTGTGGGGGCAAAAGCGATGAGTAACGCAGCGTTGATGGCTGTCACAGTTACCATGGCAACCCATTGGCCACCGGTTGGGATCCCATCCCCTGTTTATGTAACCATCACATAACATATGCCACCACCACTAATTAAGCCAAGGTTGAGCCCGTAACCTTGAAATCTGCCATACCTCCTTTTTTTCTGTATAAATTGCAAGGTTAAGCACTACAGAGAGCGTGGAGTCTCCTCTATGCCCGTCCTGGGGAGACCTGGCATAAACTTCACCTTTGTGTGCTGAGCGGTGGTGAAGCAGCAGCAAGGAAGCCTGATTTGTATTCCTGAGCAGTTGTCCTTGTGCAGTGGAATACGGTGGTGTCTCCTGAGCGGTCTGTAGGGATCCAGGACCTCAGCAGGGAGCAGTGGGCAGAGTTTTGCTGGTGCTGTGCAGCTCGATGCTGCTGATGTGGCTATTGTCTCAGACTGGTTCTTGTTATAAACTATTTACTTCCAAATGCCACAGTGTTGCACACGGCAGGAATAAACCTCCCTCAAGACCCTCCAAGAGAGCAGGTAATAGCAGTCTTTCCCATTTCACTCGGAATGGCAGTGACAAAAGGTAATTGCCCTGGGCTTGGTGTGGTTCCTGGTGTGGGCTTGTAGCAGCCCTGTTTGCTAATAAAGTATTCTGTCATGAAAACCTCGTTTGAAAGGCAAGGAATTCAGATGAGTGTGGTTCTGCTTTTACCTTCAGACCCCTGTGGACTGGTATTGAGTCATCTCAGCAGTACAAGGGTAGAAAATTCACATTGTGTTTTTTCTGGCTACAAAAAGCTTTGCATTCTCAGGATTCTGTCAAGCACAAGTAGCAAAATTTATGTTTGGCAATCAGCTCCTTTAGGAAAACATTTCTATCTGTAAAGAAGAACTAAAGAAAGAGAATTGAATGTTGGTGGTGATTTTCTTTCTCTTTCCTTTGCTAGAGCTCGTTTGCTGTGCTTCAGCTTTGTTGTTTCCTGCTGTGTCCTGATCCAGGAGTGAGCGCTGGCTGGGCTGCAAGCTTGGCATTCCCAGGTATGATCAGCAGCCTCTTAATTAGTGCCCGGTGTGGGACAGCCTGGCTGGGCAGAGGTGGCAGGACCGGCTGCAGGGGCGTGCCAGGCTGGGCTCCAGCGCTGAGGCTCTGTGATAAGCCACCTCTGGTTTTTAGGTGGCCGAATGCAGCTGGCTGCTCCTGCTGCCCACAGAGCAGATGGGCTCCCAGGGCAGGTTTTTCCTGCCTGAATCAGCCTGCTTGGGATCAGCAAGCGATTCCTGCTTCCCCTTTGCTCCTCTTACAGCACTGGCTAAAAATTATAGTGGTTTACACACTTGATAGGTTTAAACATCTGTCTGTGAAAATGCAGGGTATTTCTTCTCTCGTGGAGTAAATTGAGCAAACTCCCCAGCTGCAAAAAACAGTCGCTGACTCTAAAGATAAAAACTAACACAGGATTTCTATTGCATTTCCTGTCTGATTCCATCCTTGATTATATTTAATGATGCCTTCACTGCATAGTTCTTCCATGTGTGGATCATTTTAAAGTGGATGGAATCAGATTTTGGGAACTAAAATAAATTACTGGGGTTTTGTTGGGGGTTTTTTTCCTGCCCTACATCTTGTCTCTTTTGGTAGCCTAAAAAGCTGATTACTGACTGTTAGATGCCCTGGGTTTGGCTGTTAGGCCTTTTCTGTCACCACGAAGGGAAACGGCTGCACGCAGAGCCCCCACGATGTGCCTGGAACACTGGGGTGTTGTGGACTGGCAGGCACAACACTTAATCATCAGAATAAGGAAAAAATCAATTCTCATTATGTATGCTAAAAGCATCCAGTGCCAGTATCTCCTAATTCCTTTTCTGAATTTCATCTATGCTGGTGCTTTTTATCCCTAATAACATTCTTATCAGCAGTGGCTTGCCATTTTATGGGGATGGATTTTAGGCAAAGCATAAGGAGAATAAGCAAAGAAATTATCTGTTGTAAACTTCAACACTAGTAAACATTAATATCTTTAACCTTGTGACTTGGAGCTCATCGCTCATTTCATTGCTCTGGCTTACGACTGCAGATTAAAATTTCTTACATTCATCTTGCCTGGTGAAGTAGCTTATTGGGATGAATAAATGACATCCTAATTAGAAGAGTAGCCTGAGTAAGAGTAAGCTGCTGGAACCAGCTTTGATGGTCAAAAAATTACCTGTTAGCTAGTTTCTCAAGATTATCAAAGAGGCCCTCAAATTAGAATGTCTGTCTTTGATCATAGATGTGAGGAACGAGGCAAAATGAGTGCACCAGGCAGATGGCAGTGGGAGGAGATGGTTGCTGTGGAATGGAAACTGGAGGAGTTTTTACCAAGATTCAGGCCCTTTCCAGGCATTGCTCTACCACATAGTGAGTGAGATAGCAGTATAGGGCTTATTTTTATTTATATTTTTCACCATAAACTAGTCATGCATGTGTCTTCAAAAGTTAAATTGATTAGGTCAGTTTTAGAGAAAAATCCCTCCTCTATCATTCCTCTGTAACCTTACCCTGATTTTTCTATCCTGTGGTGTGACAAGCTTCAAACAGCACTGATCTTTAGTAAGACTTCCACCTGGCTTCCTTACCTTGGTAATTACCACTGCCTGCCTTGGGCATTGCTGTGCATTTGTCCAGATCTCTGCAGGACCTGTTGGTGTGACACAGTCCCTTGGCCCAGGTACCCGACAGCCTGAGGCCCCACCTGCCCAGTATCAAACGTGATCATGAAGTCACAAAAGGTAGAAATGAAGACAAGGGATGGTCTAGGACTGAGTTATAAGTCTGGGACAAGAGTGACAAAGTGTGGAAGGAGGAGAGAAAGGCCTGACCTTACCACTGGGAGATGATGGGATATCAGTGTTCTCGCACCAGTTGGTTATTTGCTGTATCAAACTAAACCCACTGAAAGTAAAGAGCAGGATCTGATAAGAGGAGAAGCAGTCAGGCCCAGCTTGCAGCAGTCCCTGCCTGGCACGCTGCCCAGACCTCTGCAATGGACAGCACGGGAACAATCTGCTAATGAGCGAATCCTCTGCTCCACTGAAACGGTTAATGCTGGTTTTAAGCGCTGAAATTGGGAGCTTAGGCTTTACCCCACCTCATGCAACTGTCAGTGGCTCATCCCACGTATAAATGTCTGGTTGTTCCTCGGAATCCATTGACCCCTTGATCTCAGTGCCAGCTTGTTTCAGGAAGCATTTTATGTGGAATAATTTTCTTTTTGGAGATGTAAATATGCTGCACTGGGTTTATTGCTTTTTCTTTGAGATAGACACTAAATGGGAACACCCAGTCTGTCTTCTTTATGTGACGGATCATTTAATACACTGTTATATTATTTTATTTGTCTCAATTCTGAACTAAACTATCCTAATCTTTTTGTTTCACTGAAGGGATGAAAAGCTTTCCGTATTAAAATATTTTTGTGGCTGTTTTATGCAGCATTTCTTCTTGAGATGTCATAAATAGAACTGAGCACAATACTCAGTAAATCATGTCATTGATTTTCTCACACAGAAAGCATGTAATCTGCTGGTTGCCTGGTGTTTTCTGTGACACCATCTGCATGTCCTGCCATTAGGAATTGGAGAGAACTTCTTAAAAGCTTAAAATGAAGTTGTGCCATTTCTCTTTTGCCCATTGGTTCATTGTTTGGTAGGAAGAGCAGGTTTCCTTCCCAGAAGTCACGATAAAAAGCACGTCCCTTCACCCTGTGCTGTACTGATGCCTGGTTCTGATAAGGGACCGGAGAATTTTGCATAGCTCAGCCACCTGATTCCTGAATTTCTCCACAGTTCTTGGCTCTACACGGTCCAGCCCTGCTGTGCTGTTGCTCGTAATTTATCAGTTATTTTTAATACCTCATTTTTTATAATGGCTCATAGTGGTTTATTTTTAAACTTAATTCTGCCAAGTCTTTATTTAATGACTCCTAAGGCTCCCAGGGGGGGATTGAGACCACTGGAGGGTGCCCACGGTGCTGCACCCTCCGTGTTGTAGCTGATCTTGTCCTGGCTGGGAGCCAGCCCCTCCCTCCTGAGTTACCTGCCCTGACACCACAGTGTGTCTTTGGCTACTTTTTAGTCGGTTCTTTCCCATCCTTTCCAATGCTGTTTTGTATTTTGCTCTCCACAAGTTGTCAGCGAAACTGAAATGGGTTGGGGGGGGCGGGTTTGGCACTTGTGGGTTTTGCTGCATCAGATGTTCAGCACTGAGATCTGTGGAGCCGGGGGCTGCAGTAGTGCAAGGGCGAGAGGTTTAAGCAAACAGAAGTTGCAGAATTGCTGGACTCCCCAATCCAGAGATGATCCACACTGTTTTCCTTCTCAAGCTGTGCTCAGCAGAAGGATAACCACAACTGCTACTGGGTTTCTGACTATAAAAGCACCATAATGTTTCTCAGGTATTGCTTTTTTGTTTGTTGCGAGCACATTCTGGAGAGGTTTGGTAAAGTTCATTCTGCTCCACATGAGTGTTTGCATGTGCTTAAAGAAAAGGAAAAAAAGATCAAAGGGCAGAATTTCAAGTGAGCCCAGGAAGGGTAAATCAAAGATAATTAGATTGGTCAAGATACAGTCATACAGGTGCACTTTTAATATGCTGTGAAGGGCTTAATTCTCAGAGTTTTCCTTAAATTGAGTTGGGAGAAACTGAAATGCACTGGAATTGAGGATATTTTTTTGAAATTATTATTATTATTTTTTATTGTGCTTTTTCCTGTCAGCTGATACGCTTATCCTTAATTTGCTGCTAGGTCTTAGAATCTTGTACAGCCATTTTTAGAAAGCAGACAATTTATAGTCTGGCTTACCTCACTTTTTAAAAAGTAAAAAATAAAAATTAGTTTTCTATGTAAATAAAAAAGTATTCCTAAAGAAGACACCGTGCAGCCTTGTCTGAGTGATCGTTATTGTAAGAATTTATATATGTCTAAATGGACCTTATCCATTTTAAAAGTTATTTATGCTAAATGACAATTTTTTTTTCCAAAAGGAAAAAAATCTCCAGTTAAGAATGTCAAGAATTCTTATTACTGGGACTCAGAAGAGTTCATATTCAAACACCTGCCTTGGCTGGCCTGCTGGGCCTCAGCACCAAAGGGCAGAGCTTGGCCTCATTACAGCTTTGTGTGTTCCCAGTGTGATGATGCAGAATCTATTCAGGTTACCTGGGCAGATCCCGAGGATACTCCTTGCCTTTTCCTTGCTCTGTGGCATTATCTCTTCGGGTTAGGTAAATTGCAAAGAAATGCCTGTTTTCTTCTAAAGCATCACAGATTGTCTAGCCCTGGGCAGGTTTATGCTCCAGTTTGTTGGTTTTTTCTATTATGTTTTATCCTTGCAAGTTTTAGGGAGGAAAAAAACCCCCCACATTTAAGAGTTTTCTTCACTTACTTATGAAAGATGTGAAATATTTCTGTCATTTGAACTCTTTTTAAAGGAGAGAAAATACAGTGTGAGACATTAAAACAGGAAAAATAACCCTATCTACAACAAGATAAAACTTTTCATTTTTAACAAAAGCGATAATGCCCAGCATTTATGGAAATGTCCATCTGTGCTCTCTGCCACAGTCAGAGCTCTGGCTCGGTACTGCAATGAGCTGATATTTAGCAAATATCCTTCACTTTGGGAATAAAGTTGTGCCAGTCCATAGTGCTGCTTGCCATTCTTCAGTTTCATGGGTTTTCCTGGCATACCTTGAGTGAAGTGAGTGCTTGATGCTCTTTGGGAGCATTTCCACAGCCCATTGCCACCCAAGCAGGACCTGCATGAGTCTCAGTTTTTAAAACAGTCTCTGAAAATGTTTATGATTACATTAAAATTTAAAAGAAACAGAAATCAAATAGTGGCAAAGAATAATCATCACTTTATCCCTGCTCTGTGAGACTTGCACTGTCGTTTATGATCATCAGTGACTGTCCAGATGCCTGTAAGTGGTTCAGACAAACCACAGAGCCGTGGTGGTTTTGTGGCCTTTGGGCACTCCCATATAGGAAACCCAGGCTGGATTCCCACTGCTGATTTTTTCAGTCTGAGGACATGCCTGGCAGTGGTGAGAGGTTTGTGGTTGTGCAGCGGCACTTGATTGGACTGGTGCCGAAGAAGATCAATGCAGTTTATTCTGCAGCATAAAAATTGCAGCCCCGTTGTCAGGGACAGCAGCACTAAAGGTAAATGGCTTTTCCCTGGAGGAGGACAAACCAAAGGAAACCTGTGCCAGTATGTGGTGATCCCAGAAGAGACCGGAGGGTGCTGGTTACCAGCTCAGGAAAATCCCAGCCTTGCAGTGGGGGGAGTTTTTTGCAGCACACAGCATTGCAAACACATGCCTAATAGGTGCATTCATTTTCATATGCTCATTCATTGAGCAGGCCTGATTAATTAGTGCGTGTCACCATCTGGTACTTACCGAGACTATTCATTTTTAAAATGTTGAAATTGTAGGGAATGTTGCACACCAATTAAGTTCCTTTTAATTGGATTATTTTAGTATAAAGTATTACTGGAGAAGGCCTTCATTGTGATTCAGCCAGCATGCATCCAAAGGAGACCTGCCAGCCTGAAATTACCTAGAACAAAGGCAAACTGCCTGAAATGCATGTTTATTGCTGTCTTCATGCACTCAGCAAAGATGATGTCAACAAATAAAAGAGCCAGAGAAACACGTCTGCATTGCTGTGCAAGCTTCCTGACACGAGGGTATCTCAGCTGATCCCTGCTTCATCTTTGTACTGCAGCTCTGAATTTCTCATCTTCTCCCTCTGACCTGAAAACTGAAATATGCTTTTAGCTTCCTGCCTGCTTGATACCAACTCAACAGGGCCAGGCTGAGCCCTCCTGTGCAGAGTTGTGTACCTGCTGGAATGAGGAGCATCAGTCTCATATACACAAAGAATGATTTGGTCTTTCAGGCTGATAAATTATCTGTGCTGACTCAACCATTTAGTGAATGAAGTATCACGATCTGCTGTTGGGAGCAGAAGTTGTCTGTCTATACTTGCTCCTGACACTGACTCACTGGGTGAATTTTAGCTCCTTAACGTCACAGCACTGCAGTGGTTCCCTGTATAAATTGTCAATAGTTCTGTTCATCAACTTACATAAAAGGCTTTGAGATACAGGGATGAAATGCAGACTGTTGATGTTACGTATTTGCTATTAATACTTTCTTTACAAGTCTAATGCTGTTTTGTAAGTAACATCTGCAGTTGTCATTGCCTTGATTTTGCGTAGATTGAGTGTCTTCAAATAAGTTTTATCATCTGAACTACTCATTTCAGAAGAGCCAGGAGCTCTACAGGGTGCACATTCCTGTTCCTTAGCAGGGACATGGAGTGTCAGTGGAAGCAGGGAAGTTAGGGAAGAAAAGATAGCTGATCACTTGCAGCTGAAGAGATTTGAGGTGTGACTGCCTGGATCTCTCGTTGCCCTGCTTTGTTTTGGAAATAGTGTAGGAATCCAGCAATGAACAATGTCAGGGTGATTTTTTTCTTGTATTTGTGTGCATTTTCAATCCCTTTGATGGCCTCTGCTGCCCCCTGCCAAGCTGCAGCTGCTGGTGACAGCTATGGGAGCAACAGCCTACTGAAAGATTTCATTTCTATTATCACTCCTAATCACTCTCACCGTAATTACTACTCATAATAGGAAAACTGTAGTTGAAAAAGTAATTTTTTTTTTTAAAGGAGAGGAAAGCAGCAGAAAGATTGCTTTGAGTTGTACAGCAAGGAAGAAACTGACTTTTTTTTTTTAGAATGCAAATTGCTTTGACATATAAAGGTCACTGTGGATTTAATTTGAAATAGCGTAGGAGTGCTTCTGATTTCAAAGTACAAAAGTAGCACAGTGTTGGAATTGTTTTGGTTGTTTTCTTAAGATCCATTTCCTCTTGTTGGAAGGTGGCTGTTTCCTCTGTGGTGCAGCTGCAGGCAGTGTCAGGGCAGGCGACAGGAACTGCTCATCCTGTGCCCAAGCCAGTTGGAAACCCAGCTGGGGTTCACAGACCCAGGAAGTCAGTGACTCTTCTGTTCCAGACTGTCACAAATCATCCTGGGGATCAAGGCTGTGTTCAAACCAGTTCTATTGGCTGTTGGAGACCAAAAGAGCTAAAATATCTACACGTGGCTTACATCTATTCTGTGTACGGGTTCCACATCTGCATTTCCACAGTCACCAGGTGTGTGATTGTTAAGGTAAATTGCTGCAGGCAGCACTGCTGGCACGTGGCGGGGAGTTTTTTAGGATAAAGCACAGAGTTGTAGTTGTTACTCCCACTGGAGAACTGGGGTTCTGCTGAGTTTCCTGTAGTTCCCATTCTCATGTTGAGTGTAACCCTCCTTTGGCTCAGCGGAAGTGTCAGCATCAGTGTCAGAGCAAAGGAGAGTGAACGGTGTGTTGTGACACAGCCAGTGGTGCCACATCAGGATGCAGCCACAGGAAGGTGGGCAGTGCAGAGCTTTCTCAGTGCTCCCCTGCTCCTAGCAGAAAATGCTTAGCCTGGAACACCATAAAGCTGCCTGCCTTGTGATGGGATTCTAGAGCAAGTGCAGCTTATGCAATTTCAGAGAAATAAGATCACACGGGTAAATCTTAAAACCCACACACAGGCACTAACCCTTTTGTTTAAATTGGCTGCTCAGAGCTTTTATGTGATGGAGAAATATATTTTCTAGGAGAGCATTTAGTTTAGATTCCCATTAATGTAACTTTACTCCTTTTATTTGTTAAACACATGACAAGAGGGAGCTAACCAGAGTATAAAATTCTTGTACACGCTCTCTCTCTGGTTTTAGGAGAACTATTTCTTAATGTAATTTTTCTGCTTACAATATATGGCCTTGCAAAGTGTTGAAGCAACAAATCTTGAGAGAGATCAAGAAACATACAAAGGAATTTTACTCTGTATATGTAAAACAAAGTCTAAAAGTTTGGGCAGATCTCAGTCTGGCAGGCTTTCTGTCTCTTAGGTCATACAGAGAAAGCTTTTGGCACTGGCTTTTTGGCAAAAAGCTTTGTCTGGAAACATATTTAGTCAGCATATGAAATCTGATAGCCCTGGTAGCGTGGCTGTGTCTGAAGACACTAATAGAGTTAGGCTTCAGCCCCATCTGCTGTTGGATCGGGATTGCTCTGTTGGTTTGCCAGCACAGGTCGGCCCTTGCCAAAACACAGAGCAGGACGTGAGGAGACTGACAAACCCCTCCTGGTGTCAGCTCTCCTAATGATCCTGTTGTTTGCCACGCTGATGAAAGCCAGTGGTGCCCGTGGTGAATTCCAGCACAGCCTCCCCGCTGCTGAGCTCCCACCATGGGCTCTGTGGGGAGCTGCATCTGTACCTGCACGGGGTCATCAGTGCCCTCTCTGTGTACCCGGGTAAGCAGCAAGGATGTTTGCACCCCAAGGCCTGTAAGAGTAGAAAATTATTGATTTCCAGTGCCTGTGTTTACAGAAGTAGCAGTGGACATAGAGATTTTTTCACCTCAGTAAAATGTCTCCGATAATTTGAGTTATGCAACAGTGACGAAGAGAACAGACTTGCGGATTTGGCTCAGAAGGCTTAAAATCTTCAGGCATTAATTCATGAAACTCTCAAATCCTGGATACTCCGGTGACTATAAAGCACAGCAGATTCGTGTTTGATTTTTACTTAAGGCTGATTGTTTCAGGAAATAAAAAGATTCACTTCGAAAGAGATTTTCAGTTCTTCTTCAGTTGTTATTTCTGGAGGGGTTAGGTAGAAAAGCTACATGTGAAACAAATCAGGGACTAAAAATCCTTAGCTTTGTTTTGAGGATATCAGAATGGTTTATTGCCACTGTGATAAGCAAAAGGAGAAAAAACAATGACTTTCTAGAAGGATTTCCACTGTATTTTTATCTGACTTTTCCGGGACATCAGAGCAGCCTATCTGTTCAGCCAAAATACCTCTCCAGTTATCATTTGACTCTGATGGAAAAAGTGCTAAAATGGCGGAGTTTGGAATTGCTTGAACATATTTTCTCACTTAAGCTGAGCTTGTTCACATTCAAAGCTAAAACAAATTATCTCAATTGCATTTAGGAGAGTAAACATACTCTTACTTTTCTGTCTCATGTTTGAGTAGTTATGGTGAAAGCATAATGTGCGGTAATCTTCGGGTTTATATCCTCTTCCTGCATTTGTTTTATTGGACAAAATTAAAGGTCAATGGTCCTGATCTAGTCAAGAGAATTACTCTAAATTCTCAGTCACTGCCATTTTTCCCTCTCTCTGCTTTCAGTAACACAGGGCTTAGCTGCCAAAGTTTTAATTCTTTATGTATGAGAAGAATGATACTTGCAATTTGGTTTTGCATTTCAGTCATATAGTTTTGTAAATTTATGGAAAAAAGTGAAGACGTCAGCGAAAGGCTACTTGCTCCTTCCAAGTTGTCCCTAGTGTGGAAAATATAATGAGCAAGCAGATTTTTCCCCTTTCTCATGCTGTTTCTGTTTTGTGTTCTTCCAGCATGATCACTGCTCAAAGAAGCGTCCATACTACGCGAACAGAGCGGAACCACATGGATGAGACTCTTACCATGCACTGAGCAGCACGGCATCAAGCGCAGAGCTCTGGGAAAATGTCTGCTTGCAACACTTTCACTGAGCACGTCTGGAAACCCGGTGAATGTAAGAACTGCTTCAAGCCCAAGAGCTTGCACCAGTTACCCCCGGTGTCGGAGAAAAAGCCCCTGTCGCATGGAAACCTGAAACCCAATGCAAACCAAAGCAACAGCCAGCGTGGGAGAAACACCGGCAGCTTCCGCCCGCCTGTGGCCAAGAAGCCCACGATAGCTGTGAAACCCACCATGATGGTGGCAGATGGGCAGGGGCTGTGTGGCGAGCTCACCGTGCTGGATCAGTGCGAGAACAAACCCCTGCCTGCGGGGTGGAACCGGAACAAGGCAGTCTTGAACAAAAAACCACTGAACAATAATAATGAGGAGGAGATCGAAGGTTACAGCCATGTTCCTAGGCCTTATGGCAACAGCGAGGGCGTGGGTAAGATACCAAATAACAATAATAATGGACTGACAGAAGTTTTGAAGGAGATTGCAGGTTTGGATACCACACCTCAGCTCACTGGAAATGAAACGAACTCAAGAGAAACCTTCTTGGGAAGGATAAATAATTGTTACAAAAGATCATTAGAAAGGAAGATCCCCCCGAGCTGCATGGTGGGTGGAATGAAGGATTCACAGAGTAAGCACGTTATTCTGAGTGGAAGCACTGAAGTCATAAGTAATGAAGGTGGACGTTTCTGTTATCCAGAGTTCTCTAGTGGAGACGAGAGTGAGGATGACACGTTTTTTGGCAGCATGCAGGAAGAGCACGAGAGCTGGGATGAAAGTGATGAAGAGTTGTTAGCAATGGAAATCCGCATGAGGGGCCAACCTCGCTTTGCTAATTTCAGAGCTAACACCCTGTCTCCTGTTCCGTTCTGTGTTGACAAAAAATGGAATACTGTGCCCCTTCGGAACAAGTCGCTCCAGCGGATCTGTGCAGTGGATTATGACGACAGTTATGATGAAATTTTAAACGGTTACGGGGAAGAGACTGTGATTCTTTATGGGCAAGAGAGCATGCAGAGCATGGTATCTTCTGATTCTACATCTCCTGATTCTTCTTTGACAGAAGAGTCTCGTTCTGGGACAGCCAGCAGTTCTTCCCAGAAGCTCTGTAATGGAGGGTTATCTCCTAGCACTCCTCAGGACCTCAAAGTGATTGAACCAGAATATGAAAGTCTTTGTGACAATCAGCAAGTGAAGGACGTGCCAAAAGCACCCAGAAATGCTCTGAAAAGTCTGGAAACTCACAAGGCAGTCCTTGCTCTTCGCCTGGAGGAGAAGGATGGCAAAATTGCTGTGCAGACTGATACGCAGGAGAATAAAAGTTCTTCAGATGTTGCTAGTCAAGCCGTAACTATTAATTTGGTGCCTGTGGAAGAGCAAGCTAAACCTTACAGGGTGGTGAATATGGAACAACCAGTGTGCAAGCCATACACCGTAGTGGATGTATCAGCCGCCATGACCAGTGAATGTAAAGAGAATCAGACTGAAACCTCAGAAACCAAAAAGGCATCATCTAACCCAAGCTCACCAGTAACCCCAGGCACACCTATTGCATCCTCTGCAGCATCACCTGTACGTGCACATGCTAACCTGAAAAAATCCAGTGCAATCAGATACCAAGAAGTGTGGACTTCTAGTACTAGTCCAAGACAGAAGATACCTAAGGTAGAACTGATTGGTAACAGCTCAGGACCTTCTGTTCCTCCCAGGAAGACAAGCCACAAGTCAGCTCCTACTTCACCTACAGCTACAAACATTTCCTCGAAAACTATCCCAGTTAAGTCTCCTAATTTATCTGAGATAAAATTCAACAGTTACAACAATGCTGGCATGCCACCTTTTCCTATTATTATTCATGATGAGCCCACTTACGCTAAGAGTTCCAAAAATGCTATTAAAGTTCCTATTGTAATCAATCCAAATGCGTATGATAACCTGGCAATCTATAAAAGTTTTCTAGGAACCAGTGGGGAGCTGTCCATCAAAGATAAAACTACAAGTGTGATAAGCCATACCTATGAAGAAATAGAAACTGAAAGTAAAGCGACTGAAGCCATAGGCAGCAAACTCACCGAGTTGTCCCAAGGGAAGGGGGTGGCCAATAGCTCTGAGTGCAGGCTGGGCTCTGTCGCTCAAAAGGTCCAAGAGTTCAACAGCTGCCTCAGTAAAACCCAGATATCCCCACAGAGAAGTCACAGTGCTGACCACAGCTCCCCATCCAGAGTTCAAAAGGCAATGCAAGAACCTGCAGCAAAAACAGACGTAGCCCTGGAGGGTTCTGCTGGCAGCAGCGGCGGCAGAGAGAACGCAAGCACGGTGCTCTCACAGATTGTGGCTTCTATCCAGCCTCCACAGTCTCCTCCAGAAACACCTCAATCTGCTCCCAAGTCCTGTAGTGTAGAAGAACTGTATTCTTTACCCCCTGAGGGAGATGCTACTAAAAACACCTTGGTACGACCCAAATCTCTGTTTACGTCACAGCCTGAAGGGGAGTCCTCCAAGACGGAAAACACAGCCATTAAAATGAAGAAAGATCCACTTTCACAGCCAGCTGCCACTCCCTCTCCAAAGCCAGCGCGAGCCACCCCGAGTGCCACGAGTCCCCAGGCAGAGCAGGCACCGCCATTCCCCCCTCCACGCTCCACCTCCTCTCCCTACCATGCCAGCAACTTGTTGCAAAGGCATTTCAGCAATTGGGCCAAACCCAACAGCCCCACCAGGTCGACAGAGGCCGAGTCCATCCTGCACTCGGAGGGGCGGCGTCCCGATGCGAAGCCCAAACGCTGGATATCGTTCAAGAGCTTCTTCCGCCGCAGGAAAGCTGACGATGAGGAAGAAAGAGAGAAAGACAGGGAGAAAGGGAAGCTGGTGGGTCTGGATGGAACTGTTATACACATGCTCCCCCCTCCTCCAGTCCAGCGGCACCACTGGTTCAGCGAGGCCAAGTCGGACTCCAGCGAGAAGCCGTCGATCGTTTTCATGTACAGGTGTGAACCGGCACAAGCGGAGCCGAAGGCTGAGCTCCCACTCAAGGGTGGGGTGGAGTCTGCTATCGCAGAGGCACTGGCGAAAGACAAAGGAGAAACGCAGGAAAAGCCTCCAGAGAGCTCGGAACAGAACATAGCGAGCCGTTCCTCACCGCCTCAGGCTCCCAAGAAAATCCCCAGGTACCACTCAGCTTTTTTAGTCACTTATTCAGTTGTGAACTGTCCTGTATATGCTGCTGAAAAGGGAGAGACTAAGGAGTTTTATTACATTAAAGCAATTTTGTCAAAGTGCATTTATTTTAGGTAACTTAAAGCGTATTTTAAAATCTTTCTGTTATGTTAGATATCAGAAAAAATGTTAGACATTTACTAGAAGCAGTACCTGATCTTTAGAGTTTGTCTTCCAGGTTCACTAATATGTCACAATAGCCATGTTCCATTGAACATTCTCCTGAATTTCTGCTTTAAGAAAGTGTTTCTGTGTTATGGGAAACTTCACAATTTCTCAGCAGAAATAGAAGGCAGCTACTGAGAAGTACAATAGAAATTAAAAGATCTGTGACTCATGGAAGGTGCTGTGCTAACTTTACCTCACATGCCCAAGAATACAACAGATGCTAATTAACCACACTGCAACATCACTGCAGCACTCCCAAAATAAACCTTGTAAAAAAGTAATCATGGAATTCGAGTACCTATATAATAGTCTTATCTCTGTCTTGCAAGGCCTTTAGCAGTGACTGTGCTTTGTCCCCTGACAGCATTGGATCCAGCTGAGCTGGTCACATCAGTTGCAGTCAGTCACGTCGGCACAGTAAAGTTCCCTGCATGCTGACCACAGCTGTGGATGTGTTAGAATTTGTCTTCCAATGTTGTTACACAAGCCAATTCCAAAGTAGACTCAAACTTGAATTATTTAAATAATTATAACAACAACCTAATGGTAGGAAATTAAAAATTTTGTACAGTGTGAGCCCCAGAAAATGTATCATGACAGTGTTTTATGGTTTTCTTTTTCCATATGCTGTACAAGAAAACTGCAGTGGTTTTTAGCTAAAACAGTTTTAAGCTAATAGAAATCTCTGTGTGAGCATAGTTAGACCTCACCATAAACTGACTGCCATTTGTCCTAAAGTAAAATAACTTGGTTTTCTTTCTCCATTGTCTATACAAGAAAAGTGCTAGAATAACCCTTGATAGGAGTGCAGTCTCTCTGGATTTACCCTAAATTAATTGGTGAGAGGTAGCTACCTTCAGAGGGCAGGTTAAAGGATTTGCAGGAGTTTGTGCTCTGAACCCCCTTTACAGGAACCTGGCTTTTTGTCCCGTCTCCAGGGGAAGCTGGAGAAGGTGAGGTTGATTTTGGTTACAGTGCCATCAGGAGATGCCCTTGCTCCCACCTCTTAGTGCCCCGCTGTCTTGGGGTGACACCCACTCTTGTGCTGGCAAGACAGTTCCTGTGTCTGGTGAACCAGACCAGGGCACAGATCCAAGTGAGAAAGAACTTTGCAGTCGTTGTTCAGCCACATTGGCTGGCTGGGGTGACAGGGCTGGGGCAGCAAGGAGCAGCTGCTTCTCTGGGTGGTGAGAGGGCAGGAACAGCCTGTCAGGGATTCTTGCACTGCCCTGGAGATGGTGCTGTTGGAATGTGTCCTGTTCTTGCACTGCACTGGGATACCTTCTGCCCTTCCTTTTGAAGGCAACGGATCACTGTTCTCTCATTCGCTTGTTCCAAAAAGCATGTTTACTCTTTAGTTTTCTTCAAGTCACAATGATATGGGTTAAAAACATATCTCAGAATTTTCCCCAGTGAAAACTGGAATTTTCCAAATGTTAGAATTAGAATTTCTTTCTGACAATATTGTTCCCTGGTTTCTCCAAATTTTAGAGAAAATACACTGAGGTGCTGAGTTGTGGGAGCACTGGGCAGTGGGTAGCTTTATGTTTCAGTTCTTATATTCTTGGTGCCTTGAGTTATCTGGGGTTTTTCAATACTTTTTGATGTTGTTAAAGAGACCAATTGAAACCTTATAGTACCACAAAATTGAAGGGTTTTTTATTGTTGTTTAAGGGGTTTGGCTTTTGTTTTTAATATCCTGGTGGGTGAGAATTTCTAAATTCCATTTTTTCACAAGCAGGACCCATGAGAAGCTATGCTTGTTTTGTGTTAACCCTCCAAGTATTAGTACAAGGTTAGCTGTAATTCAGGTTAAAATATGTGCATGAAAAAGATGTTTAGAATGTTCTAAGCCTGCAGAGGCTTAGAGGAGAATGGAAGACCTGAAGATAGAATCAGTGAACGGGACACTTCCCTAACTCAGAATGCCAAGAACAGCAAGCTCTCTGAAAAAACAAACTGATGACCTGGAAAATAAGATAAGCTTTAAAAATGTCAGATTACTGGGGGGTCTTGAAAGCAAATTAAATGAACATACAGTATTTCCTTACTTTGCAATGGATTACAAAGCTGCTAAAGATTGATAACACAACCACAAAACGGCTGAAGGTATTTCAAGTTATCACTAGAAAGGTCAGTTTTCCCTTTGAACAGCACTTGCGAAATAGTCCGTTTTTTGGAAAGCTGAAAATTATCTCTCTGCTATGCAAAGGAACTTGGTTTTGGTTTCTCAGCGTGATTGTTTCTGTTTGATGGCAAGATGCACATATGCTGCTTCAAAAGGAGCTAGCAAATAATGATAAATTTACCAAAAATGTGTAGATAGATTAAATTTTGCTAAAAATCAGCAGTCATGTCAGCTTTCTCATTAATTAGAATGAGAATACCTGTAGTTCATGAAGCAGCAGTTGTTCTGAGGCAAAACCTAAAATTGACCAAAAGATAACATGGTATTTCTGGCCTGAGTCACTGTAATTGATGAAGGTGGTACAGCACAGTGTGCAATCCACTCATCACAAGTTGAATAAAAAGATCTTTCAAAGGCTTTGTTATCTTTTAGATCAGAGTGTTGCTGTTGGAGTTTCACAAGATAAAGGCTTCTCCTCTCCTTCATTGAGACATCACTGCTCATACCCAGCAGCAACTTGTTAGATTGAGACATTTCCTGAAAGCAAAGTGCAGCACAGTGTCCTGCTGCTTCCTTGGCTGTCTTCATAAAGCACATCAGAGCTGAACTAATCTGATCTGGGCACAGCCATCTCCATGTCAGTTACAGGTTAAACTCAAGAGCTTCCTTTCACAGCTGCAAGTCAGCCATAACTTTCCTTTATGGGATCTTTGGGCCAGTCTTGGATGAAGTGAAGATAAAACTCTGTTCTTCCTGAAATACTTCCTTCAGGTAGTGAGGTCTGTATATTTATTTTGTTCTGGTTCAGATAAGGAAGCCTTTCTTCATAGAAAGAAGAAATTAAATTTAAATTTGAGATTACCAATCTAAATCCTAGGATTGTGTTAATTTTTGCAAAAGGATCTGAGCTCTGTATAGAGGAATATGAGTGTTGTGACAGATCACTCAGTAGAAACAATGGGAATCACTGTTCTTCAAAAATGTAGTCATACATTAAGATCAGGATTTCATCCAGACACAGGCAGGAATAACCACCACTGCCACATTCCACTTTCGCATTGTCACTGATCCAGTCCTGCAGATTCCACAGCTGCTTCAGAAACTGCTTGGGAAGATAACAAAATCTGTCAAATCACAGTAGGGCTCTATTTAAAAGAAAGTCCTTCCCAGTTTGGAGGCCTTCTGGTATAACTCTTGGGGTGAGGTTCTCACATGAATCCAAAACCTTTTAGGTACAGCCCAAGTAAATTGATGAGAATTCAAGGATGTTATAGATGAAAAGAAATTTCTTGCTTGAGCAAGTCTACTGAAATAGGAGAAATTCTCCCTGAAAAGTTAAAGTAGATCAACTCCCTTCTTGTCAAATCCATGTTAGGGTTTTTTAATCTAGGTATCAGCAAGCTTTATCTACCTTACTCAGCAGTGCTTAGCAGTGCTTTGAAAAGTATTAACTAGCTATCTTCTACCATTTCATCAATTAAAAACTTGTGAGATTCTTCTCTAGAACATTTTCCAATTCTAACAGAATTGGAAATTCTGCATGTGCATTAAGCAGTAAGTTTGGTAACGTTTTATGTGAGAACTTGTAAACACCAAGGACTGTTAAAGATCCAAGTAGAAGGGACTTTACCATTTATTATTTTACAAATTTACATTAAGAAATGGTAAATCATGTATTATTGTTCTTAACTCCTCTAATACAGTCTGTAAAATGGAAAGACTGAGAACTTAACATGGATAAAGAAAAATATCTTCTTTATAATGCACAGTTAATCTGTGAAACTCATTGCCATTAAGTTTCAGTGACACTAAAGAGCTTAGCAGGATGTCTTTACTGGATTATCAAGTGTACTCCCTTTATCCGTGCACACATCGCATTACACAAGATCTAGAAAAAAAAAAATAAAGTTCTCATGCTTCAGGACTAAGCCAGCTTCTCAAGAATCAGAATTAGGAATGAACTTTATGGCTTAGTTGTTTCAGGTTGTCATTTGAGAAGTTTGTTTCACTTTGCTCTTCAGTGACTATTTGTGGTGGTGAGGAGGGACCGAACTGCAGGAGCCACTGGAATGTTTTCTGTATCCATAGTGCCCTCTGGTTGAAACCTGGGCACTGGCTGTCTCTGCTCAGTGTTTTGCAGGAATAAAGTGGTCTGTGTTCTGAGGAGAAGTTCCTGGGTAAGATGGCCTCTGACCTCCCTCCTGCCATTAACCTCTGCATTTTTCCTCAAGCAGTATTCAGTCAGTTTAGGCTTTATATTGGCTTTATTAGCTTAAAAGTACAGGGCCTGAGGGCATCTCAAAGTGCCCTCTTTGCAACTAATATAGCTACAAATTACACAGTTGGTTTTTTGTGCGTGTAAAACGAAGTCATCTTCCTTGTCATCTCCAACTGTGCAGCTGCCATTGATCGCTGCTGATGTCCACTCGGGGAGGAGATCAGAGTCTCTGCTGCTCTAAGGCCACATCAGCTTTTCTCTGTTTCTGTCACTGATTTCCTGCCACTGGAATTGTGTGCTGTCTTGCACAGAACTGTGTTCCCTTACCTTGACCTCTGGATCTGACCCTAATTCAGGAATACACGCTCACAATCACTTCTTATAAGCATTCTACTTTATCTCCCTCATATTCATTGCTGTTTATTAATCACTCTAATTGAGCAGGCGTGCTCTGAATAGAGGAGAACACAGGTCACACAAGAGCTGTGATTCCAGTGTCTTCACCAAAATTAATAGGCTGCACAGGCAGCTTTCTGGATCTTACTGTTCCCAAAAGAACAAGGCGAGTTAGACCGCATCATCTTTTGGCTATCCTCCAAAAACCGTGGAGGAGGAGAGCCTGAAGGAAAGAGTTAGAGGCATTTGTCCCTGCAGAAAAATAACAGTTTTAAAACAGTTTTGAGCCTGTGAACACGTGAATGACAAGGCTTGAATTCAGTGGGGTGTTGTCTGAAGGACAGTCATTTTTATGACAAGTTTTTTTGCTTCACATAATCTCAGCTTCTTAGGAAAACAAACATGTTCTCTGCGTGCAGAGGGCTGCTCCCTCCACTAACTGAATAGTTGTTTAGTTTCAGCCACTTGTGCCCAAGGAGCAGAGTTCTCTAAGATAATTAATTTCTATGAAGCTTGTTTTTAAAATAAAAGAGGGAAGAGAAAAAGACTTGGACAGAGGAGGCTGCGCCCACTACGGTAGATGCTAAGTATGTGCTCTTATGCAAGGCATCAAAGAATCCATGCTGGCAAAATATCTATAAATATCCCAAATAAGGAGATAGCTTTAAGTATGACTTGCTACCAACAAGCAGATAAAAAGTTATACAAAATCAGGCTTTAATGGTTCTAATCTGAGGGAACTGCCTGTTTATCAGCTGCTCTTCTTCCCTCGAAAACCAGTCATTTTAACTGTTTAGTTCATGAAGCAGCTGGGGATTTGGTTCTTGTAGCTCCCTGAGTGAGGATGGTTCCCCCTTTTGTTCCTCCTGTGTCCTGCCAGCGCCAGTGAAGGGGTTGACATTTGCACTGTGTACATAAGCTTGATCTCTCTGTCCTCACTGTTAAGATACTGGGAAGCATTTCCCCACGGATTTCATGACCTGACCTCTAATTGCTGTGGTTTAAAATGTATTCTTTTGAGGCACTGAATACAGATTTGAGATACTCTCTTACCCTTAACAATAGGTTAGTGTTACTTCCTAAAACTCCTCTTGAGGCTTGAACGTGCTTTTCCTGGAGCAATAGCCATGACTAAGGCCATAGCCGTCATTCCAGAGCAGTGATGCAGCAGCCCGTGCCCTGTGTTCCCTGCAGGGAGGCAGT
Organism: Gymnorhina tibicen; assembly: GCA_013399875.1. Lineage (NCBI taxonomy): Eukaryota > Metazoa > Chordata > Aves > Passeriformes > Artamidae > Gymnorhina > Gymnorhina tibicen. The sequence goes on along the minus strand of VXAZ01004636.1, from coordinate 2,827,726 downwards.
GCAAGAGTTAAGAAGGCAGGGCTGGATCTGCCTGGCTTCCTGGGGCCTTGGCAGGGCCCAGCCCCCGAAGGTAAACACTAAGGTGCAGTAGGTGTATCAGTCTGTGCAGAGTTCAGCCCTCTTGCTCACAGCTTGCACAACTTGTAGCACACCAGAACACTGTGGAATCAATGGCTCGCCAGAGTTTCAAGACATGATTAAAAGACTCAAGAAGGCCCTGAAAGAATTTCCTTTAATGGGGAATTGTGTGAGTGAGTACAGTGGGTGAGTTGGTATTTTTTTCTTTCTTCCTTTCTAGCTGTTGGTTTACTTTGGCAAAATGCTTCTGAGCTTAGGTTTAGTGTATGTGCTTGCATGTGTCTGGTTTGGAGAATGAGTATGTTCTTACCTCACCAAGTGATACTAAAAAGTTACTTGAGATGTGGTAATTCTCGGTTTGTGGCAATGACAGAACTGTGAAGCTATTAGAACCTATTTCTTCTTAAAGAAAACATTCCTGTTGAGGAATGCAGGTATGTATATTATTTACAGCAACTACAAGTCTTTAGTTAAATTATCTTGAGAGCCTTGTTACTGCTTTAATTTTATGTCTGCTTTACTCTGAAATTACAGAGGTTAACTCTTTAATGTGGATATATTTATGGCACATGGAATGTTCTTCACACCATTCCTATGCATGGTACTAAAATTGAACAAAAAATGTTATGCTGATTGAAGATTACATCTTTTTGAACTGACGCCATTTTTTCTCTTTTACTAACAAGTTCTAATGAGTTTGGTTTGTGTCAGCCTGCAGTTAAAATTCACGAGTCTGAGCAGAAACAGCATGTGCACACTGCACCGTCCTGGGTCTTGTCATGCAGAGCATTGGCATGTTTTAATCTTTGTACTCGGGGATTGCTACAAGATTGTGTCCCAGGATTTTCAGGATTTTGGCTTCGCCATAGGCATATACCTATCATTTATGTTAACTCTTTGTGGAAGTTTTAAATCCTTATCACAAAAAATAAGTATCTGTACAGATACATGATGTGCTGATCATTTTTTCATGGAAGTGTGTTACTTCTGTCCCTAATGGAAGTCACAAGTAGTTAAAATTCTTGCTGTTGTATTTGATCAGGCTGTAGTAATGAGAACTAGCAAACAGCACATATGCTCTTGAGATTTGGCCTGTAATGAGTATTTGTTTCTGCAAGTGAGAGAACATAAAGGCATGGAAATATTTTTGCTCTGACATGTTTTTGTGGCATATTATTGATAATTGCTGCTATATTTTCAGTATGATTGTAGGTTTTATTAAATCTCGACCTTTTTTCATGCATATAATGCATAATTTTTAAATTATACTGCAATAAATATATCCATGGAAACCAACTGAATGCACGATTTTCAGAGTTTTGTGCTGTAAGTCATCACAGTTTGATTAAAACTTCATAGTTAAGAGCAGGCACAGAGGAATGTCTTCAGTGCCTTTTGCAGTTGGCCTAATGCAGATGGATTTTAATGGCGGAGAATTTTACGTGGGAAAGAGATTACTGACCTAAGTGAGGTCTGTTTCCCAGAGTGTCAGTTCCCAAAATCCTGCCAGTATATAAAAACGTATCACTAAAGTTTTATGCATTTATTGGGACTTAATCCCCCTGCTATATCTCGTTATCTTTGTTTGAAACACAATTGTTTGGACTGGTAAAAAGCACCTTAAACTCTGCTGCTGTCCTGAGTCCCACACACTTTACCCAGACTCATGCCTGCATATTTATGAGTACGGATGTTGATGGTAGTCAAGCTGTAAAACATTTTATTGTACCTTTTATATCAAAGGCATGAACTATTATATTATATATATTATACTCATGATAATAGTAACTAGTATGTTACTATTTCAGTCACAAGTTGTTTCTTCTCATTAAGGAAAATAAAAACTGTAGATAATTGTTCTTAGAAAAGGAGGGTGAAAGAACTTATTTCTTTACCAGTTCATTCCCTTTCCTGAAGATACGTAGTGCCTAACCTGGCATTTCTGCCAGCAGGACCCAGTACCCAGCTTGGGTCTCCAGGTGATGTTGTTCTGTTTGTTTCAGTCAAGTGCCCGATGACCCGACCCTGGAGGAGTTGTCCCCTCGTGTCCCCAGAGCCGTGTTTGTGAAGCAGGACAATGGGGGCAGCGCCTCGGTCATCCCGGTCTCCTCCAGCCGTGGGCCACCGGGGGAGGAAGAAAAAGAAGAAGCTCCAAATTCTCCTGACTTGAATACCTGCAGTGCTACGTACAGCAACTTAGGTGAGTGGGCTCTCACAGGAAAACCCAGGAACTGGGTCAGATCTCAGATACCCTTCCAGGGTGTGGAGAGGCTTTTCCTCTGAACAGCTCAATACATCTGCATAAGGGTAGCTTTTAATGCCTGTGTTTAATTGATTTATAGAAAATAAAGATACATTGTCTCATTCAGAGATCACGACCAAGAAAGTGAAGATTCAACAAACTCAAAGGTTTGTTTTCCTGTAATTTAAAATAGCCTTTTAATTGCCCTTAGTGATAAACATCTGAAATTATTTTTAAGAGAACCATTATTTTATCTCTTTGGAGGAATTTTTGTCAAAGAGGTTTAAAATACAGAGCAAGCTACCTAATTTCTTTAGAAGGAATAAGTAGAATTCAGTATTTTTCTAAACTTCAACAAAAGATAGGACTTTTTATTTTAGAGCATCAATAACTGCTAAAACATTTGTACCGCTCTTTTGTTGGCTGAAACTGTTCTTATCCTAGTCTGAGAGTTTACTTTTGCTCCTTCCCAATGAGATATGAATGTCCTGAAGGTACTATTCAATGATTACTGAATTCCTGACTCATTAAAGAGATACATGGATGCAGGGCTTCTCTGGAAGATAAGGGAGCAAGACAAAGCAGCATCTCCCGATGCACAGTATCAGTATTGTCAGCCTAATTTTCTGAAGCGTTTTGATTTGAAGTACTGTGAATTCAGGGATACCTATAGCCAGGTTTTCTAGAACAACAAAATCTCTCATTTATTTACATTCCAGGATATCCCAATACCCGTTTTTTGGTAACATCCCAATCCTGTAAACACACCAACTTATTAAGCATTTGGCCAAGAGTAAACTGATTGTGTTGAGATGGCTCGTGAGTACAAGGGGTTTAGCATGTCCACACAGGTTTCAGGGATCAAGGACTAAATTTGAAACCCTCAGGTGCATACATTCCTTAGACATTCAATGAGAGTGTTGCATTTTTTTTGCTTAAATGTGAATTAGTGGCAAGTTTATTAGTGCATTCTGCTATTAAAACATTAATTAGGTATTGTTTATAAAGCATAAGGAGGAAAAATATCCCGTCCAAGCATGATGCTAACATCTACCAAGAAACTCTTCCTCTGAGGAGGAAAACTAAAATCTGTATCTTAATAGGTGAATTACTCATAGATCTAATGAATTATTTTCAATTTAGTGAGATAGATATCTATATCTGTATTTGCTGTATTTAGAAGACAGCAACATTGCAGACAGAATCCAGGCAGTTAAGGTCTAGCTACATCAGAACTACTTGTACCATGTTTATCCTATGCAGCAAAATACCATTAAACACTGGAACAGGTTGCCCAGAGAAGTTGTGGAATCTCTGTCTGTGGAGATACTCACAGCCTGACTGGCGATGATCTGGACAACCTGCTCCAGCTGACACTGCCTGACCATCTCAAGAGATCCCTTGCATCAGTTCTGGTCTGAGTTAGTGCTGTTCCTAAGTTTGAATGTTCCTTTTTAAAACCATAAAACAGTCAACCCCTTAGCATTTTATTCAAAATCTTCTCCTCATCCTTGGTTCACTTTGAGCTTTGCTGTCTCCAAAGTAACCTTATGGTATGAAAGAGTTAAGTTAGCTCTAGGGCTTGCCTGGCTCTGGCTGGGAGAGCTGCCTGTTGGTAGGAGCAATGCTTCCCTAAATGGCACTGAGCTCCCTGGCTGCCCTTCAAAGGCTTTCTGCTTTATTCAAGCAACCTCACTTTCTAATTCAGATGGCAACGGAGAGATTTCTAGGTAGGGACAGGGAATAATTCCTACTTGTTTTCACATCTTGCGTCACCTAGGCAGCAAAATCTTATCTTTTGTAGAATTAACAAATACTGGTATGTGAAACTGGAAGAAAGGATAATATGAGAAGTTACATCACATTTGACTCTTGCCTCAGCTGCAATTAGAGCTACATGCTACAGTTTGTAGTTTGTAAAATACATCACGTGAACATCTCAGTTGCAGCATAATGCATGGTGTTCACTTTTTAAACTAATCTGATACATATTCAATGTTTTTTATTAAAAAGCAGATCATATGTCTCTACTTTGATAAATGTCTAATCTTCAGTTCTGACATGTCACATGAAATGTCATGAACAGAAATAATTGCAAGCCTTGGTAAATTTTCATATGCAGTCAGGTAATAGTTTATATCAGGTACTGCCCTCAAATATATTTGGTTTGGCCTTCCAAGAGACAAGCCTTACAAAACAGAGGATTCTCCCCCAGGAATCAGGCACAACATAAAAGAGTTGGAGCTTTTATAAGATCCCACCATGATGATAGGATAAGGTATTGTTCCTGGCTGTAGAAATAGGAGGAAACTTCAATAGGAGAGAGGTTCTGTATATCTCATTTTTCCCCTGCAACTGCCATGGTCACAGTCAAGCCCTGGTGCCCACAGTTTAGGAAGAATGTCTTAAAAATTCTACAGGCTCTAAAGAAAAGCTTTCAAATGCCTGATATTGTGGCAAGCACTTCATAGGGACTGATTCATAATCTGAATCCGTTTAGCTTATCAGAGTAAGAGTCTGTCTTGATCATGGTGTGGGTGCTCATGTGGTGAGCAGAAGTGTGATGAGGGATACCTCTGGTATCAACTATTTAACGAAATCCAGAGGCTGCCACTTGAATCAAAGAAGCAAATGTTCAATGTGTAAGGTAGGGCCTGAATGTTTCTTTTGTAAGGGGTTCCTTTATTGTTACAGAAGTTAATTCAGGTAAGCCCTGCAGCTGATGATAAGGAAGACAATTGACCAGATAATTAAAAGCCTTTCCTTTACAAATCTTTAAGTTGTTCTGTCTTTGTCTGAATTTGTTGGGCAAATTGACTTGATTGAATTTGCATAGCTGTAAGTAGATTAAGGTATTCTCAATATACTCAGGACAGTATTTCTGCAATTGAAAAAAGAATAGGTTATTTCATTATCAGCTGTTTTCCTCTTTGCACCTAAAGAAATGTGAAAAGGAGGAGGCTAAGTTTCTAGGCTTTGTGATTGCTGACATTGGAAAAAAATCCCAATCACAGCATCTGCCATGGGGCATTGCCTCAGTCAGTCAGTTAGACCAGGGCTGTAAATAGTGCTTTAGCCAGGCTGTAAATAAGGTAATGAGATCATTGTTGAGTAAAACTGACAGTTCAGTGACAGACAGTGATTATAGCATCAGTCTGGTGCATTTTGTCTAATATATAATTACACAGGTAATGACTTTAACATGGTGTAATGCAGGGTGGGCAGCAAGAGCTGACAAGTCACCAAGCAAATAAGGTGAAGCTTCTCTTACCTGCATCTTACAAGAGACCTGTGCCCAGTCTCAAATTATTGCTGAGACACTGGAGGTGCATCACCAATGTTACTTAGCAAATGTTAGCTTTCCTTTCTGTAATATATATCATCATTCTGGTAAGATGTTTATCTGTTAAATTAATAATAAATGTGTAAACAAAGCAGGATTTAATGCAAATCTGTGTACAGGACAATTTTATGGAATAGTGGTGTATATGGAATTGGGGCTGTGAAGCATGCTGGTAGCTTTTGCAGTGGTTGGAAGGTACTTGATGCATTTGTGGGTGTTTTTCATGGTTTGGTTATTTTTATCAGTCAGGATAAGTGTTTATTAAGGAGTGATGTCAGATTTGATAGTTTCAGCAGCTGACATAAATAGGCTGCAATGCAAAGTCTGATGATAAATCAGTTACCCAGAAAAATTAAATTTAAATGCCTTTCTCAAAGGTCTTTTAGAGTTTCAGAACTCTGCATGGTGTCTGGAGACTTAAGCATTAATATTTAAATAGTGCAGTGAGATTCTATAATGGAAGATCTTATTGAACTGTAGAATTATTTAAAGCTCTAGAAATCTGCTGTCTGTAAAGAGTTAAATTTTTTTCTGTCATTGAGCAGTCTGGAATCCACTTCAAAGATCTAAGTGGTAGCCTAATATTGTCCCTGTTCTTCCTTTTCATTTTGCCTCCCAAGAGTGTGGCTCAGGCTGAACTTGCAATGTTGGAGAGTCTGTGCAGTAGGTAAGGAAATGATGGTTTTAAGCATGCAAGGGGAGAAGGAAAGGATAGGCAAGAAAAAGAAATAAATGCTCTGCCAGTATTTCTGTGCAAAAGGACATTCTTGTGCCTTTGACAGGGACAACATTTAAGACAACCTTTTTCTTGCTAGGCATTGAATTTATGAAAATTGGGCCATGTAGTTCCTTGCCATGCTTGGGGAAAGCTGAGCTGGAAAGACCGGCCCGATGGCTATGAAAGAAATGTACAGTGTTAAGAACTCGGCCTAAAAACAGTGCAGACATGAAACTTTTCAACTGTGTAATACAGATGGTTAGACTTCAATATGGAAAACTTGTTCTTGTGGGAAGAAACTACACTGTAACATAGCAGGTTATACAAACTCATTTTTCTCAGCTGAGAGTATTTGAAACAGTAACTACAGAATGACTTGTACATTCAGTTCTCTGGATCCTGCCACCCCCCCAGACATCTGAAAAAACAACTTCTGGTTATGAAAACCTTCTCCAATTCTGTTTGGATGTCACAGTGCCAGTAGCTATGCAAAAGCAACACTACGTGCAGTCTCAACACTCTCCTCTGTGTGGATGGCTTTTGGGGGACGGAGCCATTAAAGCAGGCAGAAAACATGAGAATTGAGCAGTAACACTGTTTTAAATCTTACCTGTCTTGGAGAGGGCTTCTGCTGCTGCTCGGGATGTGCACCTTGCTCTAATTTGTTTCCTTATTTTCCTCTAGCTCTGTGCATCCCTGGGTTAGCAAGTCCCACAAGCAAGGCATGTTAGCAAACTGCCTCCTGAATAGTGTCCCCGTCAAACCCCAGCAGCCAGGCTGTCTTAGCAGAGTGGGGAAGAGGGTGAGGAGGAGAAAATAGGCAAGCGATCTTTAGCACAGAGTGTTGCTGGGGAGAAGTACATAGGTCACAGATTTTGTAAGAGTGAGCAGTTGTGGAAGAGGACACGTTTGGATGAGTAAGACAATTGCATACAAAGTAAAAGTGAACTTGTCTCAGGATTAAGCAAAAGACATCTGGATGTGTGTCTGGCATGCAGACATCAATTCTGCTCTTGACTTGGAATCATACCACACTTCACCTCTGCAAAAGGAACCTCCATGACAGAGTTCCTGTAGTGCCCAGCTGGCACCAGAATTCGATGCTGCAGCACAGCAAACACTCGCTGCAATACAAAGAAGCAGTAGGGTCCCCTGAGTCCCTCAAGAGTTACATTTTTTTTCAGCAACCTTTACAACAATTTGCAGTCTTCCCTGAATATCAGGTATGTACAAAACCGATAGAATTTCCTGCTCAAAACTTGGTTTTATAACATTGGAATAGCCAGCTTATCATTAAATCCATAAGGCTCTTCTGAAGGTTTCTGGAGCTAAAACAAAAGATGGGGATAGAACTTTCATTTGTGATGTCTCCTTGGAATGATTGAAAAGAGAATGATTGTTAAGAAAGCAGGGTGCAAGGCTGTTCTGTTAGTGGATACATATAAAAATACGATCCTCTCTGATCTTCTGAAATTAGGAAGTGTATTTCAGCATTCTAACCCAGCATTCCAGGGTTTGGTACATCCTGGCCATATGGGTTTTGGGTTCTGTAGTATTCATACAAACTGTAACAACATATCTTAAAATGCAAAGGAAGCTAATATTTTTTGCTTTTTGCAGACTGCAAAGGCATTAATTACTAATTATGGACTGAAGTGATGTAATTCAGATCTGAATCCTAGATCCCCCTAGTCTGGTTCAGCATTACCGTTTAGTCCTCTCTTTACAAGGATTTGGTGGGCTTGGCAGTGTTAACAGTTGGACTCTGATCTTAAAGGTCTTTTCAGCCTAAATGATTTTATAATTCAGCACATTGTAAATAGTCAAATAGTTATAGTGTCTGTTCCCTTACTAGAAAAGATGCTCAGCTGCAATTATTCAGAGCATCCCTTTCAGATCTGCTGTTTTCAACTGTCAGAGTTGGCTTCCTACCTTACCATGATAGTCAGTGAACCTCCCAGGAGCAGTAGAAAGCTTATAAAATAATTTCTCTGAAAATAGCAGTTGATTATTAAGAGTGGAAAGATCTCATTTTGATATGAGTAACAACAGTTTAATTGTCCCAGAGCAGCAAGTTGGTGATTTGTATTGTGTGTTTATTCATTTTTATTCTCCATTATATTATTGTCATTTATTTACTCTGCATTTCCAAGGACTCTGGCACTTATAAAACATAATTGTCCTCTATAAAAGCCATCCAAAACACATGACAGGAAGTTTATCTTCCCTGGATTCACACAAATGTGTGAAACTAGAAATTCCCTGCTTGCGTATATGTAACCTGCCATTCGGAATCTCTCAAGTGAAGCTAGGTCTGGTTATCTCTGAATGTAATATTGCCAACAAAGGTACCCATGGCAAGTAAGGAAAGGAAATGCATTAGAGAAGTTACAGTCAGGGGAGGGCATGTGAGTTTTAATTGCAGGGTAGAAACCATTTCTGTCAAAATGTGATCCTACTCCTGATGGCGACACACTTGTCAACTTGAGTGAAAGTTGACTTAACTTCCTTGATTTCACTGTGTGAATCTGCTGGGGCAATCCTGACTCCCCAGTGTGACTACCGGACTATCTAAATTGTGTTATTTGTGTCTTGCGGTTTTCTGGGTTCCATTCTGAAACAGGATTTTCAGCCTGTCTCGTGCATTTCCCAGTTGTTTTACGGACTATTATCCACCCTTAGTTTTAGCACATTTGAATAGAAAGTAAGGAATAATAGTACAGTCAGTTGACCGCAGAAGAAATTATAGGACGCTGGGTGGGCTTGCTGAAACTGGACTTGGCCAAAGTATCAAACTGAGGTTTGGTTTTTGTTTGCAGTTCTTGTCATTGATCTGATAGGATGTAAAATGGCAGCATTGCTAGCACTGAAAGTGATTTCAGTATATATATGCCAAGATCGAATCAAGACTGGCTGGATGTAATTAGATATATGTGATGCTGATTTGGTCATTTACTTTCTAATTGTTCATCTTTTTCATATACATATCTAGGGGTTTTTGAAGTGTTGGGAGGGGGGTCCTAGTCAGAGGTTTGGGGTTTTTTACCTTAAACTTCTTTGCAGAGTGCAAACAGGAGCGGCATATACAAAGCACTTTAATCTTCTCTTACTATTATCGTATTCCACAGGACAGTCCAGAGCAGCCATGATCCCTCCGAAACAGCCGAGGCAACCCAAGGGAGCTTTGGATGATGCCATTGCCTTTGGAGGACTAGCAGACCAGGAGACAGTGAACAACTTGCAGCCAACACCACCTCCACTGCCAAAGAAAACAATTTTGAGAGCTAACACAGAGCCAACTCCCCGAGATCTTCAGAAGCAGGCTCTGGAGAACAACCTGTGCATCATGGCCAATCCCACCTATGACATTGACACCAACTGGGAAGCAAGCAGCGCCTGCTCCTCAGTCAGCCTCGAGCTCAAGGTCCTGGACAACGAGTCGGGAGATTCCTTGGACAGGCCGACAGAGAAACTAAGGGCAGCCACCTCAGCAACTAACAGTGTCTCCAGCCTAACCACTATCAGTATTAAGGACCGGTGTTCCAACAGCATGGAGTCCCTGACAGGGAGGCGCCTCTCGCAGGCCAAGCAGGGCCGAGGCGTCCAGAAGCCGCAGAGACAAGCACTTTATCGAGGCATCGAAAACAGAGAGGAGGTGGTGGGGAAAATCCGGAGCCTTCACGCTGATTCGCTGAAGAAGCTGGCACTTAAATGTGAAGACTTGTTCATGGCCGGGCAGAAGGACCAGCTGCGCTTCGGGGTGGACAGCTGGTCGGATTTCAGGCTCACCAGTGACAAGCCGTGCTGCGAGGCGGGCGATGCCGTTTACTACCCTGCGTCTTACGCAAAAGATCCTCTCAACAATTATGCAGTCAAGGTAAGAGGGGCTTGAGAAATGGTAACCCGAGGAATCGGTGACAAAATGTCACAACAGCCATACTCCACCACATCCAGTAGTGATAGGGCCTACTGCTGGCAGATGTGCGAGAAGTAAGATTTCCAAGATACAGGCTCTTCCTTCTGTCAAGACCCATGTGTGGCATTGGTATCTGCTGTTTCATTGTGTATGTTTTTATTGCAGCTCCAAAATGACTGAAAGAAAATCAACACATCTTAGTCCTTACTATGGTCATTGCTTAATGATGTTTTGAAGGAAAAGCTGTATTGTTTAATGCGTGTCAGCAGTTTTCTGGAAACTCACAATAACAAAATCCTTTGATTCACCTGCATGCAGAGGAAATTAAATCATCACTCCTAGTTAGGAAAGTCTTCCCAAAAAATGGAAAAGTTCTCCATTTTCAGAGCCATGTAATTTTAAATGTAAATTCTAGGGTAAATTCTTTCTGTTCCCATACAAGGTCTTAGATTTTCACCAGTCGTCATTACCAGCCTTTCAAAAGCTCTGCCTAGCCATCAGTGTTTGCCTTATAAATTCTTCAGCTAACACATTAAAGAAATAAGATTTACTAGATTTACTGCTAATATATTAATGCCTAGCTGGCAGCTATCTCACCAGATACTGTTATTTCATGGACTTCTATATAGGTAGTTCTTTCTGAGTGCTGTATCTCTGCATTTCTCAATGCTTATCTGGTAGGAAGATAGTGAGAAGGACAGCTGAGACTCACAGCACTGTCAGACTTCCTGGGTGACCTTGAGTAAATCACTAAACTTCTGACTCCTCCTTGCTGAAACTGAGATAAAACATTTATTGCCTGACACACATATGTGAGGCCTGAGCTGTTATTCCTTATAGCTGACATTCTCACAAGGGCAGTGCTTTACAGGAAGAAAATGTTGTTACCACTTCTGCATGACTGTTTACAAGTAAGATATAAAAAACTGAAAGGTAAGATTGGTGCAGCTAATATGTTTTTCTGAGACCTAAAAAGATATCTTTTGAATGCAGATTTCTGGGCCTAACCATTTATATTTCATTAATTATTAAGGACTTCTTATTGGAAAAGATGTGAAATGAAATATGGATGTCTTGGCGCTGCCATGTCCAGTGGTACAGAGCGGGCAAGGAAGAACCAGACCATGAATGTATCTGGCAGTCAGCTCTGGTTCAGAATCAGCATCTGGCATTGCTCATATCTGGCTTGGAGGGTTTTGCTTTATTACAATGATGCAAAATGGTTGCTTCTAGGGCCCGAAGTGGTATTTTTCTATATAGGCAGGTTTGAGTTATCACTAATGTGATACCTCTTTGCACATCACGGATGTGCCCTTAAAGTATTCCCTGACAGGCAAGACCTATGTCATTGTTTTGTTATCTCCTGTCCTCCGAAATACATTTCACTTGCAGAAAGGTGGAGAGAAGAAAGAACAGCAGTGTAACATGGTCAAATATGTGCTAAATTTTCTTTTTTGTAATTCAAGTGTCTTAAAAACAGTTCTCAGACTAACAAGGTTTATTGCATTGTAATAGATGTGAGTGAAGTATCCACAAAATATCCTTGAGCTGGAGGTCACCAGGAGCTGTTGTGCTGTTACGATGAGAGGAAAAGTTCCTCTTGAAAATACCCTCCTGGCACTTAATGTGATAGAGAAAGGTGTTGGCCCCAAGTTGATCTTTGACTTATAAGCCATCAGCCCAGGATCAGATTTGTCCACAAGCACATAAGCACAGATTGCTGTTACATTATACAGAGATTTGGGGAATTTAGCTTTAACAAATATGCTAGTTTTTACTACCATGGGTGTTTTTTGTGTGAGCCAAATTACATAGTAATCTACCTTCAACAAATAACCTGTCTTCCTGCCACTTTAAATCCCTTGTCCCCAAAACAGGATGGAAAAAGTAGTGAGATGAAAATTACTGGTGTGCCTACTGAATCCAAAATACAGTCTTCCTGTTATTTTGGATCAAGTCTCAGAAATACACTTTGAAAGTCTATATGGAGCCACATCTTTGGACGGTGTAAATTAATGTAGCTCTTTTGAGTTTTGTAGAACTACCTAAGCAATACCAGCTAACAATTCAGACAGTTCTTAGGTTTTATGATTTTAATATTAGATCTGAGAAACAATGTCATAATGAGATTTTTTAAGTTATTATTCTCTTTGTAGAAAATTAGAGATTCACCCCCAAACAGTGCTAATAGCCTCGATACATAAAATTGGCATTTTAATATCCTGTCTCCAAAAATAGAATTACAAAAGCACTGTTAAAAATTCAGCTTTGGCCATTTGACTACTGCTGAATTAAATTTAGAACAATGAATGATTTGTACAGGTGAATGTACCAGTGCACTTTTACATTCTGGTGGTCTCACCAGTAAAAGATGCTCTCATAAATTTGGTGGAGAACGAGCACAACTTGTTCTGTTGGGGTGGATATAAGAGGAAACATTCATGGGGTGTGTTGTTTCACAGCACTGTATTATGCTTTTTGCCTCAACTCTCACCTAATCTTCTGGTAAACACCCAGTGCAAAAATAGCTGCGGGAAGCCACATGGAAATTATTTTGACTGAAACATTAGAAATAAAGCCAGTACACAAGTGGTGATCAGAAAACTACTTTTTCAAATGGAAAAATATAAGTTTCCTTTCAAGAAAGGTTTCCATAAAATTCCAGACCCTGAGGTGTTTTTCTTTCACCTAAGTGCAGTACCACCTTCTAAGTAGTTGGTAGGTCTGGGGTAATATGGATAAACATTCCCCTGAAACCACAGTCTTATCAGTAATTCCAAATATGTGGTGAAAAGGTTACACCAAAGTAAAAGCAGCACAGAGCACCAGCTCTTTGTACACAGCAGATTGGATGAGTTCTGTTCTCAGTGTCCTGACACAGACTGAATAAGGCACTGATATGGCAGGGACTTCTTGTGTTAAAAAATAAATAAATAAGATTACTCAGAATGAATAACAGACAATACAGCTGTGTCAGTGATATGAACTACTTCCACTTTCAGTATTAAACTCTCAAAGCAAACACTGTCCAGTATCACAGGCTGAATCACAGAAGCCATGAGTCAGAGTCCACCCAGAACAGCCATAAAACCCAGCTGGCTCTGGCCACAGGCACGTGTTGCAATGCTGGGCAGGTGGGGTAACAGGAATTGCAAAGGTGCAAACAGCTCAAAAGGAGCAGTTCAAATTTATTGCTTTGATTGCTGCAGGGCAGCAGAAGTTCTCCTAGCAGTAAAACCTTAGGATTTCTGGTAAGGTGCGTGTCCCAGGTATAAAACTGAGCAATGCAGAAGTAAGCAGCACTGGGCTGAACTTGGCTGGCAGTTTCGTACTGCAGCTGACAATTATTTTCTAGTCATGTTTAGTTGTCACAGTGTGCTAAGGTGGTTTTATTTGGTAATTTGGTTTCCTAGTGGAGCTTCCTGTCAGAAGCATTATTAAAGGTTGTCCCAGAACTTCATGCTTCAGATCAAAACAAAGCAATGTACATTTCAACTTCCAGCCCACTCCCAGTTCAGTCACAGCAGAATAGAATTCTGTGTTTTGGCACCTCGTTAAAAAGTCAAAGCTCTATTCCAAGGTCAGATCAAGAAAATTAGGTCAATCAGAGATCAAACTGGCCTCCTTGGAAAAAAAGGTTGTGCCAAGAACAAGCTATCAATTTGGGATTAGCAAGCTTTCATTCTACACAGAATTTCATTTGCAGTTGTCCCTCTGTGCAATACAACAAAGTGGCACAGATGGTACAGTCTTTGTGATCTTCTGTGTTTCTCATTTTCAGCGCTTGTAAATTCATTTCCCACAATATTCCTCGTGCTTTAAGTTCACTGACGCCCTGTAAAATGCATAGGACGGAGTGGAAATGAGATTCCCTGCTGGGAAAGTGAGAGTCAGCTGATGGCACAGTAGGCTACGAGACTCATAAAGGAAAAAGAAAAGCTAATGCAGAACATTTTGTAGAAGCTCTGAAATGTTCAAATCTTGTTTCTTGTGCTGGGAGCTCTGAGGAAAATTGAAATGGCAGGATATAAAGAAACCTGTCCTGTCCCTATAAACGTGACAGACGTTTAGTTCATGTGATGCCTAGGGTGGCCACCTAAAAACAGAGACTGGACAAGAATAAGGGAATAAAGGTAGGTATGTATTTGAAGGGCCTTCAAGTTACACCTTGGGCAGTCAAAAGGCTACACCCAAGACGGACCCCAGGTCACAGGTTCTTCACAGTTTTATAAGTTTGGTTCATTTGCATATCAGGGTTAATTGTCCAATTATAACCTCAGTTCATGATGTAATTTGCTCCCCTTCAGAGGCTTTCAGTTTACACATTTTGGGGCCTGCTGTCCTAGATGTGGAAACCTAGAGAGGTTTGTTATGTCTAACCAGCATGAGAGAACAGCAGCTAACAGGCCACAAGAAACTTCAGGGTTACACGCTAGGCAGTACAGGATTTGAAAAATAGAAAAGTTAAAACCTAAGGCATCACATGTGGATGCATTAAAGAAAAGATACATGATGACAGTGTGTGCCAGTGAAAAGGAAGATGGATACATTGCATTCCTTCCGGCTCGTACTCTCCTTTTTTCTCATTGCCTTCTTGCATCATATGGAAGGGCTTTTCACCAACATTGCTTCATCTTTTGAACAACCAGCTCCTTATCAGCTCATGAAATAAGGCTGGCCAAGCCCTTATCAACACCTTCCTTTCAGCTGTTATCACATACCATATCTTCATAGCTCAGCTGGATGGATTTCATTAAAGCAAATGGTAAATGACTGATTGATCCTACTTTCTGTGTTAGTGTTTTAGTCAAAGTATTTTCACCTTTTCTTCCTGTGCCAAAAAATAGGCATTCAACATACTCTATATGTAAAAGGCAACAGGATTTCCATGTTTTTGAGTAGATGACTGGAACAGACAAAAGCTTTAAAAATGCAAAGGAAACTAGGCTGTATATTTTCTCCCAGCTTTGACACAGAATTAACCACCACAAGCAGAAAAGCAGCTCTGTGTGCACTCCTTTAGGAATTCATCACCAGCAGCTGAAAGTACTTGCTAGGGAGGCCAACAAATTTCACAATTTGTTCCCTAAATTTTTTCAAATCTAAATACTGACTTTAGTCACCTAACTTAGACTCTAACTCAAACCATTTTGAAAGTTTTAAATCTTGGTCATTCAGATGATAATTTTAGGTGATAGTGGAGTTATTCCAGTACAAAATGCTTGGGTGAGAATTATTACCCACTGATGGTATTAAACACTAGTATTCACTACTCTATTGCAAAATGGTAATATAAAATAGAGTCCTGGGTAGAAGCTGCAATGTAAAAGAATCTGAGCACTGCAAAGTAAAACCCCAGGACTTACCTGGAGAGTAGCCAGACACTTACAGGGACATCAGATTACTGCAGGTTGGTCTTCTAGAAACTGCTTTATGAATTCAGACAGGTGTCTGATTTGTTATCACACTCTGAGTTTGGGTGCTGTCTCCAGACAGCCCAGCTTTCCCTTCCTCCTGACAATTGCAGAGTGCCCAGTGTACAAATTTTAGTGTTTGTGTAGTCAGCAATTTAATCAGCCTGAAATAACCCAGCTGCCTCTTCCACTTCTCACTTCATGGTGTTTGTAAACAAAAAGCAAGAAGCAGAAAATACATCTCTAATCAGATCTCAGCTCTCTTGTCTTTGTAGATATTGAATGCAAGTTCATGTACCCATCTACTGCTCTGTATTAAGAGAACTGGAAGTGTCCAAAAGCCATCACTATTGGCCGTTTGTGGGATTAGAGATCTTTTCCCTATCTTGGTTAGATTCCTTAAGAGAACAGTAAGGAGGGAAAATCTCTTTTAATGAATGCAGTCATTTTGGTATTGGATGTAACCATGATACTATTTAGTATTTAATGTCTGGTTTGTTGATAATTTAAATTTTGTTTTATTGATATAAACAGAAGAGTCTGAAACAAAGAACTGATATGGGGAAAGTTTGGCCCTGCTGTGGCTTCATACTTTAGAGTGGACACTGCTCTGAATGTTTTCAAGAACACATGGAGGTAATAATGTAACTTGTTCTTCCTGCAAAGTGTTCCAAGGATCCTTATATACAAAGCTCTATTCTGCTGAGTGCTGGAGAGGTCTCCACTGGAATACTGTGTTCATTATAGGGTACCACTCTTCAGAAAGATGTGATACATGGGGAGAACCCAGAAAAGAGCAACACAAATCAAGGAATAAAGATAGGAGAAGTAAGGGCTGGGTATTTTCAAAATTAAAACAAAGAAGATGGGAAAAGGTACATTTTCACTAGTTGTAAAGGTATAATGTTCAAGGATGAGAATTGGGAATCAATTTTTAGCCAATCAGCAAGGAGAAGTCACTTTAATTTGAAGTAAAATTTACTTAGGATTGAATAGTGGGAAGAAAGATAAAGAAGATGGAGAAGCATAACTGTTTTGGGATGGGTTTAGTAGGCTGGAGGGGCATTTCTCAAGGATGACCAAACAGATGAGATCGGCCTTGCAAGCCAGTGCCACTGGCTCAGGAAAAACATCCTCTGCACCAAAAGCTGCATGCCCCTGGGTGCAGATGTGCATGGCCAGTCATTTCTAAATTAGAAGGAAGCATTACCACATCTACAGAGCATAGATGAAAGTGTGCTTCTCTACTCTCACAGTTCTGGGACTGGCCATACTTTCTAAAATGAGGGAACCAAAGCTGATTTTGAGAGGTACAGATCCTATCTCCAGTTTTAACTGAAATGCCAGTAGTAAATTTGCGAACATTCTCTGAAGTAAGTAGGAAAAAGAGGCTGCCTAGGGCTAAAATTAGAAACTAGGAAAAAGTCTTGATTCCTTTGCCTTTCTTTTTCTGTTAGCCAGGAGAAATCCTTTTCATAAACTTAAAAAAAAGCCTTATATTTACCAAACTGAGAAGTGTATATTGTTTTCAGAGCACATACTTTGTGGATTATATATTCCTTATAGAATATCAGTGTCAGCTGACTGGTGGCACTAGAAATCCTCTGTGCATGAAGAAATAGAGTGCAGTAGCTAAGCCCAAGTGTGGTTCTCAACATTTTTTATCAGCAAATAAATTTGACTTTAAAATTAAACTCTTTCAGAATGATACTTTGTTAGGTCACTTAAGTATTTATTAAAACTAAAGGCTGAATTACAACATGCTGGACCTTTTCTGCAGTTGGAATTGAGTATTCCCATGGCTGGCTGTGCAAGAAAAAGGCCACGGACTTGAAGGGCATAGAAGATGGAACAATTTTGTTTTCCTTAATAGCTCTCCTCCCAGTCAGATTTGATACACACCATGTGTGTACATTCAACACATATATATGGGTCTGTCTATATAGCTTTTCTAGTTCTGTCTTCTGTGCACTGCTAAGTATTTAATCAGTCTGGGGACTTTAGTCTCAAAGACAATCAGCTGGCATTTTCTTTTCCTGTATCATTCAAAGGTTATTGCCATATTTTTGCTGTCTTTGTTTAAACTTCTATAACCCTTGAAAGAAGGGAACGGGGGCAACATGTTCCATTGAGAACTCACTTCACCTCTAACAGGATAAAATACATTTGAAAATTTAAATAAGCAAGAGCCACTGTATAAACAGGGTAAGGATCAAAATTTCCTCTCATAAATAATATTGACTAGAAAATGCTTTTTTCAAATCTGTTTTGTGTGTTCATGGCAGTTATAAAGAGGCAGTTTTAGTGTACATAATGGGTAGGGAAATGTAAATGCTTGTGAAGTACAGAAATATGCACAGTCTCAAAGACAAGAGGACAACGAAAATGTTGGTTCAACTTTTGTCTGAGTTCCTGTGATTATCTGACAATGCACTTTTCTGATCAACTACCATAAAAGATTAAATCTCCCATTAAATTATGTTTCTTAACCATGTAAGCATGTAAAATATGAAAAATTTGTGTGTGTGCATTAGTGAAAGGTAGGTTTATAACTTACCTGCAGAAGTTCTGAGAAGGGGAAAAATGAGAAACAGGAAGAAAAGTCACCTAATGCTTACCTTTAGAGCTAGGATGAGATCTGGGTTTCTTGGTGGTGGTGACTGTGTTTAACAAGTGCTGACTTGTACTAACCTTAGTTATCTGGCTTTCCTTGGTTTCAGAGATGAGCTAAGGGAAGCTGTAACTTCATCTGGAGAGAGATGTCTTCCTCTTTTTTCTTCTCTGAGCTTTGCACTTAAGACCTGTTGGTGCATTATAGCAAGTGAATATTTAGACTCTAACCATGTAAAAGATTAAAACATACACTTAACCTTACATGCTTTGAATGATCTCTCTGAATTTAGTAGAACTAAGGTTAATATGCAAAGGTCAACACAGCTGTGTCTTTTGTCATTTTAATCAGTAAATGCCTTAGAAACAGAGGCCCTAATAGGGCTTGTCCAGTGACTTTTGTCAGGGGTTGGAGCTGCCAGTTGTTATGGCAGTGCAAACAATTAATAAGGATAATTACTATGTTGATAATGTATATATCAATAAGATATTTCTGGACATAAATACAGCTTTATGTGGCAAAAAACCAAACCATGTATGCTTTGAATCTTGACAAATGGTTGAAAGTAATTAAGGTACCATGTTCTAATGATTGTCCATTCATCACCTGAGCCAAGTCTGCCTGGCAGCAGCCTGTGCCGTGCATACATACACCCCTCACTGCAGACACGCTGCTGCAGCTCATGGATTTCGGTTTCCAGCTACGGTGGGCAAGGAGCAAACATCAGCCACCTAACTGACAGGGGTTGACTTGTTACGCCATGCTAACTCAGCCATGTGCAAACATTTGGTCAAATACTTAATGCATATTTCTTTGTATCCCGTATTGCTATTGATTATTTTTATCTTGTTCAAGCTTCACACAAAGCTGAGAGAACATGCAATAAAATGATATGGATAAACAAGTAACTGTAAATAAGCTTTGCTGTGCTTTTACCATATATCAGCTGCTGTTCTGATTAAAAACCAGAACTGTATTTTCCATTGGATCATCTATGCAGAGGGAGAGATGCCATTGGATCATCTATGCAGAGGAATTGCTCTGCAGTTGCTTACTAGCCAATGAAAACTGTTTGGGTGCCTTAAGATAGTCTGCCAAGGTCAGTTCATTAAAAAAATGTTCACTGCTCATGTTTAGGCCTAGACTGTAGATCCCATCAACAAAGTACATATTAAAAAGAAGTATATAGAATTTAGAAATGTAAGAATTATGTCTTTTCTGTTTATTTTTTCCCCCCAGATTTGTAAGAGCAAGGCTAAGGAATCCCAGCAGTATTATCACAGCTTGTCTATCCGGCAGAGCCTGGCTATCAACTTCAACATCCAACAGGACTGTGGCCATTTTCTTGCTGAAGTGCCAGTTCGTCTCCTTCCATGGGAGGATGACGACGCACCGGATGTGGAAGAAGAAGAGCGGGAAGAAGAGGAGAAAGAACCTGAGCAGAAGAACAGAGACGCTGCTTCCACCCCCGAGGCCTCCCATAAAGACAGCTCCAGCAGCCAGGGCACCATCAGCAAGCCCCGCAGCCGCGTGGTGGTGATCACACGGGAGGTCCCGCACCTGACAGTGGCCGACTTCGTGCGCGAGTCCGCGCCCCGCCACACCAAGAGCCCCGACCTGTACGAGAGACAGGTGTGTCTGCTCCTCCTACAGCTGTGCCTGGGCCTCGAGCACCTGAAGCCCTATCACATCACACACTGTGACCTGCGCTTAGAGAACCTGCTGCTGGTTCACTCCAGACCGGGGGGCAGCCCCCTGAGCCCCGAGGCCACGGAACCCAGCCCCAGCACTGCCTGCCCAGCCAGATTAATAGTGAGCAACTTCTCCCAGGCCAAGCAGAAGAGTCATATGGTGGATCCTGAGGTCCTACGGGATCAGTCCCGCCTGGCTCCAGAAATCATCACTGCAACACAGTACAAGAAGTGTGATGAGTTCCAGACTGGCATCCTCATCTATGAAATGCTGCACTTACCTAACCCCTTTGATGAGAATCCAGAGCTGAAAGAGAAGGAGTACACTTGTGCTGATCTCCCCAAGATTCCTTGCCGTTCCCTCTACTCTCAAGGGCTTCAACAACTTGCCAGCTGCCTGCTGAATCCCAACCCTTCAGAGAGGATCTTGATATCAGAAGCCAAAGGAATCCTTCAGTGTTTGCTTTGGGGTCCACGTGAGGACTTGTTCCATGCTCTAAGTACATCTTCCAACCCCTCACGGAGAGATGCTATACTTCAGAACTGGCTCGATATAAAAAGGACGCTGCTGATGATCAAGTTTGCAGAGAAGTCCTTGGAGAGGGACTGTGGAATTATTCTGGAAGACTGGCTTTGTTGTCAGTATCTGGCTTTTGCCACTACAGACTCACTTCATCGCATTGTGAGACTCATGAAGCAGCACTAGTTGTAGAGCCTGTTGCTTTTCATGAAGCATCCCCACCTCTGCCCCAGCCCTCACTCCAGCCTGCACTAGGGCTCACACTTTGTACAATTGTTACAAAACAGCCTAGATATCAAAGCCAGCAACTCTGAGCAAATAGGTTCTAATTGGAGAAATTGCATCCTGTACCAAGTATGACAGAAACTTTACTTTTTTGCCAGGCCTGCTAGGGATTGATCTCATACACATGACTGCATTTGGATCAGAGAGTATGTAACTTGACTCACATCTGGCTGAAAAGGAGAGCAAACTTTAATACCACTATTTCTACCACTGCAGTAAACAAATTGCCCTCCTCTTCTGGGTAGTTTCTGTCATTTCCTACGTAGCATTGGTTAGCGAATAGCAGTGACCATAAGCAGAGACGGATTAAATGTGAGATGAATGATCCACCATGCCACAAAACTCACTTGCTTTCCCTCCACATACCACGCATTTCCTCTCAGCTTAGTCAGTCCCCCACAAGCAGGCTGTGCTCCTTTCCTTTGGTCTCAACCAAACAGATTCTGATCTTTCTCTTACACTTTACACCATCTGTACTTTCCTCCCCAGATGTGGTTTTCCTGCTGACCACGGCAAATGTCAGTGAGCAGTAAGCACCTGTCTTCAGTCCTCTTCCCTCCTCCTCTGCCTCACTGCCTACCCATCTCCTTTCTAACATGGATCCATGATTTCATCAGTGCTGCCTTAATCAGACCATTACCCTTAGCTTGAGACCAGTGCATTAAAAAGCAGAGTATGCACATTTTGTCTATCCTATTTCCTAGGCAACTTTCACCAGTCTGGACTGTTGATGTACTGTAGTCATAACCACATTTATACAAGAAAATACAACACATGGTGGGCCACTGAAATTCCCCTTCCATCGCAAAAAGCACTACAGCCTGACTTGAAATGGATAGGACGTACATAACCTTCTCTGACAATCACTGCTATGAATCAGGGATGAAAATGAAAGCCACCTCTTCTGTTTTGTTTTGGTCTGCTCTTGTCACTTGTGCCATACTGCAAAGTGAGACTGAAATTGGCTCTGCAAGTTTGTTGGCAGGAGATAGAAACGTTTAGAGCTTGTCTGTGTGTAGCTAACAGGCAACATGGAGACACTTCTACTGCAGACACAGTTCTCTGAAGGGTAAAAACAAGGGGGCAAAAACACTGTTGTTTAATTATTGAGGGAGCTGTTAAGTTTGGCAGCCACAACCAACAGCATCATGATCCACGTCCTGCAGCGGTACTTGGCTGCCCATCTCTTGTCTGTTGTAAACCAGTGTTTTCTAATGTTGGTATAGACAACACCCTAAAAATGGAATGTTGTCAGAAGAGCTCAAAGAGCATCACAGACAGAGTTTTGGACTAGAGCAGGAATTAATGAGGATTGAAGAGTCAGAATTTTTAAAACCTCAACTTGGAGGAGCTTTTTCACTTTTAGATGCCACTGCTGACTTCCTTCCATGCCCTAACAGCCGTTTCCCATGGAACCTCTGTACAGACAATATCTTTGCTCAGTACTGCTAGGCTAGGAGTTGTTTCCTGAGTTGCTCTGAAGAATGGATCTGGATGCAGGGGAAAAAGCAATCCCGAATATTCTGACCTGGGTGATGGAAAGCAGACAGCCCTAGTTATGAGCCTGTGCTTCTCTCCTATGGATCTATGTGCAATTCTTGTATTATTTTTTAAAGCTGTACATTACAGTGTTCACTTTACACACCAGCCTTTACCCAATGCTAGATCTGCAGCCCTTTCCTTTACTTTCCTGGCACATAAATGCACAGATATCCATGTGTTCTTTTTATGGATTGATGTTTCATTTTAATTGTTAAAACTGTGAGGAATCAATTCACTTCAGCCTTGAAACAAATAGCCACTTTATACAGCATATGCATTCTTGGACCAGATGCATGGAAACTGAACAAACAGTCCTGCAGGCTTAAAGTCAGCGAAAGTAGCTCTGGATCTGCGCCGTACATCAAGGGGTTGACGTGTGTGTATTATTCTTCTCTGGCATCTCTCAGAGCTAAGCTGAATAGCGTGTGGAAGCCTACATCGATTGTGCCATAGTATAGACTGTCTTTGTGACCTTTCTAAAGATTTTTTTGGAACTTCTGATGATTATTCTTTTGTTTGATTCACCTGTATCAGTGAAGGATCAGGCAAGGATAAGGATAATATATTTTAATGTGATATGTATATTTTTCTTTCTCTTTCTGGCAAAAAGGTTAGGATGGAGGCATTGATGCAGAAAAACAGGACAGTGCATTAAAAGCCCAAGTGCAATGTATGTAGTTGAAGTACTTCCACTACATCAGGAAAGAAAGTTTCTACACTACTGCTGAGCAGCTCATAGAAGATCCTTTACAAAGAATCTCCTGTTCAGTGCAGCTCTGCTTTATCTGGACACAGGAGGGCAATGCTCCCGTAGTTCACATACATCGAGCATGGCAAGTCACTCGTGTACTACCTACTAGCTATTAGTGACAGTGTGCTGAGCTGCGAGTAGGGCTTCTTGTTCTCTATGGTCTGGTTTTGTGTTTGTTCTGTAGTGTGTGTGTGCCTGACTTCTCAGCTAACTCATATAGGCATAGGAGTAACTCTTGGACCACTTGTCATTGCAGTGGGGTGAGCCCTCGAAGCCTCTGGGTGTTCCCGTGTTTACGGACACGAGTTCCCAGTGTCGCTTTGATGTCAACACGCACATGCAGAGTTGGATTTTGAATGTTGTACAACCGTACGTATTAATGCAGTTGGTCCGACGCCTTTGTATCTCTAGCTATCTAATTTCAGTTTGTATCTTTTGTGATGAACCAATACTCATTTTAGCTCTGCAGTATAATCAAGCATGGATAGATGTTCACTACCAACCTCTTTCTCGTGCAGCACTGGGTAAACTTTAGCAATTTGTAATGTTGTGTGGTTTTTAAAAAAGAAAGAATGGTCAATGTAGTCGAACCTGATCTGGCCTGAGCTCTTCCTTGAGGAGCTTGAGGCTGACTTTGTAGATCTGCCCATAACTGATGATTGCAACTGTGTTTGTGGTGGTTCTCCATCTTGGCACCAGATTGTGCCACGTAAATACACAAGAATGTATGCATTAAACTGATTGTAAACAAATCCTAAGAATGCTACAGCATAATTGCTAAGCAAAAGGAAAAAAACCCGCTCTGTTTGTAACAGGATCCTGTGTATGGCAGGAACAAAACCCCTGGCTGTGCATGTTAGAACTTACTTGAATATGTGCACAGATCTTGAATTATTTTTAGCAATGTCGCACTTTCAGTTGAGCTCAAGAAATAGGAAGAGCTGCAAATCTAAGGTAACAGTATTGACTGTAAATATATATTTTTCTATTAATAAAAGCTGTCATTCAAATATTTTTAACATGAACTCTAAAGATTTTTCCAGTGGAAACTATTTCTGGAAAAATCAAATGCTTGTTTGAAGAATTATGATGAGTGGTTTCTGATCCTTTTAGAGCCATTAAAACCCTCTCTAATATTACAGAGAGAGCACAGTGATTGGATTCACAATGTTTAGTGCCTTGTCAAAAACCTGAAATGTAGCTGGTCAGTTGGTGGAAATCTTATTCTTTTCATAACAGCCCTATAAATAATACTGCCCATGCAAAGATGCAAAAGACTTTACAAAATTAAATGCTGTACTTTGTACGATACTGGGTTGATCTATTCCATAAGATTTGTGTGAATGGGTTCCTTTAAGTTGCTTGTAGTACAGCATAAACATGAAGTAACAAAATTGTGGGCTTTCAAATTTGGGATCTGCACAGGGAGAGTAACAGTGGATAACAAGTCAGTTGTTCCAGACTGACCAGGCATCAGGAGAAGCCTATTGCTCTGACAATCTGCTGCAGATGCTCCACGCTGGGGAGGGGAGGGATGGCGTTAGTCTGGGAGAAGCGGGGAGGGTAAAATGTGCTGCTCCTGCTGTAGGTGGTGGAGGTGCTGCACACCACCCTTGGTCTGTGGTGAGAAACGCAAACCTCTGTTAAAACAGGAGTGCTGAAAGAACTACTCCTGAGATGGTATGGAAAGTGGGTTAGTTTTGTATTTCTTAAATGGAAATTACTTATTACTAATTATCTGTCAAACCTCAGATCTGATCCAGTCAATATGCATAACCAGGTGAATATAAAGAGACCCTACTAGTAAAAGCTTGCCTACAAATTTTTAGGAATGAGGGAATCCAGAATTTTCTTCTGGAGCTCCTAGAATGTCCAAATATAGAAGCCTGGTCTCACTTCAGTAATCAGACGTAATGAAATCAGTAACTCCAGCCAGGATACCTTGTTGCTGCCCCACAGACAAGAGTGCAGGTAGCATTTACAGAAATGTTCCACCTTAAATCTTTCATGCTCCACGCATCCCACCCACAAGGTATGAATGGATCATCTTGACATGTTAACGCAAGAGAATTTCCACGTTATAGAGAAATATATATTATTTAAATAAATTATGTATGTTAGGGTTCAGCTACTTGTAGAATTTATTCAGCAGCTTCACACTGTAGGTCCTTAATTTTAACAGGTATTTGCTGCTGAAATAAAATGTATCTGTTTCTTAGTTCTTGTGCTGAGATTCCCCATCTAAATTAATTTTTATTGTTTGCAATAACAAATCCATATGTAAATATAAATTAAATGGTCCTGGTTTTATTTAAATCAACTTTAAGTTTTCTGAGGGATACAATAGAAACTGAGTCAGACCTTTTAATGCACTTTTTTTCCCCCCTTTCTCCAAACTGGCTGTTTCTGAGTACAAACAGTACTTGACTGCATGACTACTATCCGCTTTACTCTGATTTTTGGAAGTGGTGTTGGTTCTGCTAAAACTCCTGTAAAACCTAGAGCACAGTCAGAGCCCTTCAGCCAGCGCAGAGAGATGTGATTATCATTTAGTTGTGCAGTAGGATAACATCAGAGAAGTACAGCATAGAATTTTAAATACCTCTATAAAAATACACCTGTGGAAATATTCTGTAAACAATCATGTGGATTACAAAGACTTCAAGAGAAGAATACACAAAAAATACTTTACAAAACACTGGGGAGAAATTTCTTAAGGGCACCCTCAACTCCAAAAGAAGGAGCAAGTCTTTTCCCCTGCTGTGTTGCAGAGAATTTCTAGTAGACATTTGTATGGATTTTACTATTCACCTGGATGCAGTATTAGAAGGATGGTGATTTTGAGTAGGTGTAGAATGTAATTTAAATAATTTCCTGTAAGTCTCCTTGCATTGGTGCTCCACTCAGCATTTACCTGGAAACCACAGAATGCTTTCAGATCAAGCAGAGTTGCCAGTGAGAAATGAAATACTCAACTTACCTGTACATAAGCATTTTACCACTCTACAGAATTTGAGAATTTGGTTTGTACTTCAGACTATAAAGATTTTTTTTTTTCCATAAATCCAAGGGGAAGATTTCAGGGATTTAGAAGAGGTTGGAGCTTTTTTAATATGGAAGAAATATTTGTTCATAGATATACATATATACATACATATATATATGAGTGCACGTGAGCATGTTTTTATATATATATATGTATGTATATTAATTTTGTATCCCAAAAGTATTCTTTGCCCCTTTTTGCTTGAATATATATATATTATATATTGTATATATAATATATATTTAAGAGTGTGTAAATTTTAATATAGTCATTTCATAAATAACACCTCTTTAAAAACGACTCAAAACTTCTGTTTCCTTGTCCTTTGGATTGTTGGTATTAGAAGGTTTTGCAGTTGAAATCCTTGGGTTTTTTTCTTTTAAAACTTAATTATGCTGAGCATTTAAGAATATGTTCTTGTTTTTAATAAAAGGGGGAAATTTATTTTTTAGTTAGGGATTCCAAAATCAGTGGACTTTTATAAATGGGATTTCTTTAAATGCCTTGAATAAGGGAATTTTTTTTTTTTTTTCCAATTCTGTTCTTGTGGGTAATTTGTATTTGGAATTCCTGGTTGCATTGCTTTATCTGGTGCTTCATATTGATATTTACACATTTTTATATAAATAAGCATATAAACTTCAAGCCTTCCTTTGTCATCAGGGGCAGTTACACTCTGGTTTGCTGTGGTACTTTGCTGTGTACTCTGTGGCATTCATGTTACTGTGTAAATAAAACTAGTTTTATTACACTCAAAATCAAACTTGCAGTTGCCTAATTTTTCTCCCTTCCTAGGTAATTAGACAAAAGCATGTATTTCTGAGGCAAATGCATGAGGCAAGTGCAGCAGAAGATTTTATTCCAAGAGCAGCTGGGTTTGCAGCAGCAGTGCAGCTGTGGCAGGTGCACACTTGGTCGAGGAGGCTGCCACCGCAGTGGCCGTAGGAAATGCCAGTGCTCCAGACACTGCCCCACCTCCCACCTCTGGCATTTTCCCCAGAAGCCTCACCATGGCTGGCACTATTTCAGCTCCATCTGGACAAGTGGCAGCAGCAGCCCAAAAATAAACTGGCCACCAGTGGCTGCTGTTGATTGAACCAGTGTCTTCTAAGGCCTGCTTGGAGAGAAGGGACTTGGCACGTTAATGACAATGGTCACACTGGGGACAACCCTTGGCATGTAAGGAGCTGAGCCAAAGTTAGACATTTCCCTAGTGTGGATAGGGCTTAAATTACCTGCTGTGAAGGAATAAAATTATTCTTAAGTCCCAATTTTTACATGCAGTGACAAAGCAGGAGGATGCCTCCAAGGCAGTTGTCTGCAGTGGAATTCATTGCATCTGATCCGTTACCTTGAAGCATCCAACCTGATGGAGGGGCTGTGGAAAACAGATGGGATAATATGCACCTTCCGCAATCGTGCAGACACACTTCAGTGGCACTGAGATCAAACAGCTCAATTTTGTACCCAGATTTGACAGGCAGCAATGGTAGCTGCAGATGCTAATTTATTAGCATAGAACAGATGACGCCATTTACGTCGGAGCAGCACCGTGCTTCTGCATGACAATCACACTGCTCACAGATAGGCTTGAAAGAAAAAATAAAAACAACCCAAAAAACCAGCCTGCAGACTCTATTCTCCCCACAGTCACAGTGGCTTTGCACAGGTATGTCATCAGTTTCAATGATCAGAATTAGTTAAAGTGTAACTACTACCGGCCCTTCACATTTATTCCTTAGACACTGTTTGAAAGCCTTTCAAAAACAGTTTAAGCTATTGTCCTCATCCTTTTGAAAAATACAAAGCTAGCTGACTCCAAAGGTGTCAGTAAATACACAACACGTAACAGCCTGACAGATACTTTGGCTTTGCCAGAGTAATCCCTGTTCACCTCAACAAAGTGCCATGGACTTAAGCTAAACACAGTTCGATTATGCCATTTGTCAGTGGCAATCATCACTCTGCAGGGAGAAGATATGCAAAAATAAACTGAACCCTTGTCAAGACATGATAATTATACTAGTTTAACTAAAATCTGTTTGAAATTAATTTAGTTCTGTTAGTGCAAACTCTCTTGTGGGTATCCTTAAGCGGTCGCAGTCTGGCGTTCTCATTTCAGCTTGTGCCAGACAGGAACACAAGTGGAACAGATGCCTGGTTTCGGTTGATGCAAAAATGTCTGTATCAGATTTTTCACCAACTCAGAAATTCACCCAATAGTAGAGCTATGTTCTACATTATAAACCTTTCTTTTGTAGGAAGCCTCCCTGCATCACTTGAGCTCTGCAGGCTGCTGCTTTTGCCCCAGTTAATGAGGTTCTGTGGTGCCCCACAGGAATCACACCATCCTCCTTACCCAGAGGTGCTTTTAACCAGGTTCAGATGGAAGCGGTTCCCAAGGCAAACTGCTCAAGTGAAATATTTGCTACAACCTACTCTGCAGAGAGAGGCTGTAGTTTCGCTTCTGAGCTAAGACTTGTAGCTCTGTGGAGAAAGATACACATTAAAACACTGTGTTGGGCCTTCAAATCTACTGCACTTCCCTTGGTGGTGGTGCTGCTGCTGTCTCAGGAGGCAGCACTAGAGCCTGGTGCTTAGCCCACCCCCATGGAAGATGGGGGCAGGCTTCTTGCCATCAGTTCAGTGCTTTCAAATGAGTGGCAAATAGACACCAGGAGAGTCACTGGGAGAGCAGCTTGGAGGCTCTGAAGCAGATTTGCTTGTATAAAATCAGAGAACTCAAAATAATAGCTACCGAAAGTGCATTTTCTATTACATCTCCTGTTCTCATCCTTTGTTTTGCTGTCATTAGGGTGTTGTTTTTGTTACATTGCAGCTGGCAGACTCAGGACATGCACAGAAGGAAACGCTGGAAGTAAGAGACAATAATGTAAGGTAAAATCACTCTATTTCTTATCCACCAAAAAGAGAAGGAATGGGAATAGAGAGGCTTATTGCTAAGGTATTTACCTATGGCTGCTCTTTTTGGTACCAGCTAGGAGCCCTAGTTCAACCAATCCATAGAAAGCTCCTTTCTCCAGCTGTTGCCTGGTGTTTTACAGGTGCTGGGAGGAGCCCATGCTCCCCTGCACAGTACAGTGCTGCCACTGAGGGACAGGGCAGCCTCAGGGACAGTACCTGTGTGCAACGGGGCTGGGGACAGTTACAGATTTCATGTCAGATGCCAGATCTTGCCTGATTTCATTGGAGTCTTAATGGTCCACATAAACTGCAGTGAATAGCAGATTAACCTTAAAAAACATGAAATCCTTGCAGTTTATCTGTAAGAAGCAAGCTATTAACTTTGCACGTCTCCAAAGTGCAGAAGGACATAAATGTTCTTCTAAAGAAAATGAAGAATTAAATCAAGGTAATAAAATTCTCCTGGTTCCTACATGGGCACTAAATTTGAATCAAGTTACTGTTGGAAATTGGCCAGTAGTCTGCCAATGTACAACCACCACCGCAACCATCAAAAGACAAGGAACTTCCCAGAACCTGTGAGCCAGTCACGCAGCTTCTCTTGGCCAGGGAAGAAAGTCTCCTTCAAAACTTTTTTCTATTTCTATTACTGGGAAAAAAAGTTTTATGCTCTGCCATATTAATATTTCATCTTATGTATTTGTGTTTGTGCAGGAGTTACTGCTAAAGCTGCAATCACAGGACACCAAGGTGTGTTTCAGCTTCAAACAAGAAGGTGCAACAGGAAGTCAGATGATGTTGTGGGATACTACATGACAAATGTTTTAATGGCATTAGTTACAAATGTTTTAATACCATCCAGACCCAGAGCTTCACCATCCCTGGCCCTTTTGCAGCAATGAACTGTTCAAATCACTTCCCTGTGGCATGAAGCATTTCTCCCTGTATCGTCACCTTGGAGCCTCGACATCTCCTTCCATAAGAACTGCAGCACACAGTCCTGCTCTCTTCCCTGCTGTGAGTAAGACCTTTTTTCTTATAAGTTTCTGAGATGATTCAGCTCAGACTGAGGGGCCTAGGAGTAAGGAGTAAGTCAGCATTCTGTAGAAATGGCAGAATGTATTTCATCTGCAGCCAATCAGCATCCCATTTGCTTGTCCTGGGCAGACATGTCCATGTCTAGAGTCTTGACTTCTGAAAATTCTGGACGTTCACATAAGAATATTTAGTTTATTTTTTTACTAGGAATTGGTCTGTGTTCATCCAACTCAACATTCCCTTTGGTGTTTTTTGTCTGTTTGGTTTTTTTTCAAATAATTCAAATCCATCTGGAGTCTTTTACAACTTTCTGCAATTTATGCTAATCTTGAACAGATTTCACTTTGTGATTAATCACTTCTTCCTGAAAATCAGCAGTCGGAAACACTGAGCTAAGACTAGTTCTTAGGCACAGTTGTCTGTGTTCCCTAAAGAATTTGTACTTGTTACATTGGTTTTGTTCTCTATTCACAATTAAAAGGGTTTTCTTTCTCTTCACTAACTAGAAGTACCATGAAAATACAGTGCAAGTTTTGTGCTGATCCTAAAGCACTTTACAAGAAGAGATTAGTTGCTATGCTACAGATCCTGGAACTGATGGACAGCATGGCAAAGGAATGTATAAAAAAGACACAGCAAGCCATTTGGGGGGAATAGTATGCAGGAATCCAGAGCCTATTCAACTAAACCATCTCCTACAGTGTTTCTGTTTGCATTCTATTCACCACTGACTCACAACTATCCATCATGACTTGACAGCCTCCATCAATTAAATCTATTGCAGAATGATTTTTATAGAATTATCAATTTGTTTTGTCAATTTTAATAATGGTTGCTCAAACACAAAAGTAGCAAGATTACAGTCTCAAAAGAAAGGGATTCAAAGCTATACCACTGGAGTACCAGGTGAAGCTGCTCTGACCCCCATTTCAGCTCCAGTATACATCTAGACTGAGACTAGTGTCCTCTGTCACTTCGCCATCCTCTTCTGCCTCCCAGTGAGGTGTCAATACCTCTGGTTTGCAGACAACAACTCTGCTTTGGACCAACTTTCCCACGTGGACCAGCCTAGTTCCCAGGCATTGCTGAGCAGCCTTTCTTACAAAGAGGACATTGGGAATGAGCCTCAGTAACATGAATAGGAGTCCAGTGGTCAACTGCCTTGGCACCCCATCAGAAATGGGAGTAATAGTCACTGCATTTCTTAATTCCCAAATCTGCTGTGTTATTATGCTGATGACTTCAAGCAGTCTCTACTGGAAGCTTCAAAGCCTTGTGTGATGAGCACATCCAGTTCATATCACCCTCAGAGGAGCATGGTCCCTTCTGAGATGGCATGACACCTTTCATCAGCACATCAGTGTAAAATACACTGAACAGAGCTCCAGTGAACTTGGGAACTTGGGCAGAGAGTTACAGCACATCGGAAAATGTCAGTTCACTGTGTACATCTCCCTTTTGCTATTGGGTAACTTGCAAAACAACAAACTGTCAAGGCCCTTTCTCCTGCTGTAACCAAAAGGTGTTCTCTGTAACAGCTTGGGATCCTTCATGCTGAGCTGGATATCCTTCCAATACCGCTGCTCTGGAAAAATTCCATCTGCTGAGCAGCACACCATGGGCTCCATTCAGCCTGATCACTCATGCATCAGGAGCAGGGAGAGGGAGAGGCAGGTGGAAAATAACAGTCCAAGTCTCCTTTGGAACTAGTGGCTTACTAGAAGGGCTGTCATTACAGCAATATTGCCAATTTGACAAGAAAAGATCTGCTTGAGATGCAGATCCAAGATGGTATTTGTAAGAAAATGAGAGATGCAGCACAGTCCCCTCAAAGTAAGTCCCTGTCAGCATCTGTGAAGCACTGTCAGACCTGGCAGTCCTGCAGCTGGCAGCTCTCAGTCTCCAGAGAACTGGGGACCTTGTGACTTAAGTCAGCTGGTGATGATCAGAGAACTGGCCAGGGAGCCTGACTGGTGACTTCCCCACCAGCTGGTATGAAGCAACTGCAGAGCTGCTCCACACTGCTCTGCGTACGACTTGGATTTATCTGTGCATCACAAGTTTTCTTGCCAGCCCTGACAACAAGGACTTTCCCAACATCCTTCCCATAAAAAGGCTACTGGGCAGGCAAATGGTGTCTACCCACAATAAGGAAAAGAGGGTGGCAAATGGTGTAGCCAGAGTTCAATGGAGCTGTGCCTGCCTAATACCACTAAGTATCTAACCTACAAATCCCATTAGTAAGTTGAAGTAAGTCTAAGGGAGAAAAGATGTCAGATTTACCATAGACCTGGCTCTGGAGTACTTTCCCTGCTGGGCTGAGCCTGTTGCCCATGGCTGACACCACTGGCTATGCATCTTAGAGGCTGGTACCAATAACAATCACCAGCAAAAATAACTTTTCCGTAATACTTTCTTTAATGTTGCATGCCTTTGTAGGCTCTCTTGTCTTATCCCTCTTCTTCTTTGTATTTTTTTCTCCTTTGATTATTTTCCAAATTTTCCCTGTTAGTTATTAACTAAATGCCAACTCACTGTGTATTTAGTAATCAGATTATCTGCTAATACCTGCCTAAAGCAGTCCCCATTGATTAAAAGAAAGAGTGGTCATTATGTTATTTTTAATACAAATTATTTAGGTCCTGAGGCCAAGATTGAATTAAAGGAGGGATCAAATTAATGAGGGATTGAATTAAATTAGAAACATCTGATTGCAATATTTTCTACATCTCCAGATTGCCAAAGGAAGACAGTGGTATGGCTGTGAATTTATGTTATTCCATGGAAAAGTATGAACAGCTTGTTTTAACCGCATCTGAGAAGTGGGCCTTATTGTGGATATGGCTGGGTAAGTGCTCAAAATCCACAGCGATTTTGAAAGGGGATATAATGTAACAGCAGAAGATTTAATCAGAACATGAGCCACAAAGTCTCTGCTAATTTCTTATTTCACACAATGTAGGCCAGATTTCCAAGGCGCTCTGCTCACCCACTGCCTCCCACACACACGTGTACGCGATCGCTACGGCAGAGAACCGCAGACATGGGCGCACACAGTCCCTGAAAGCAAAGCCCGTGCCACGTTTTGGATGCAGGCAAATTTAATACACTCATCCAGTCATTAAGATTGCTTTTGAATAATTTTATCTTTTCCCCCCTCCCCAAAGTGTCTTAATGAGGGATAAGATGTGAAAGCACTTCACTAGCTTCTAATTTGGATGCATTTATTAGTTCTAAATAGCACACGGAATGAAGATTTCAAGCTTGCTCTCTACAGGGAGCAATCAGTGGGGTCAGGACGTTTTCTGAACCGAACTGAGCTCCTCAGTTTTAAAAGTGGTCTTTCTAATCCTACTTCTTATCCTACTAATCATCAACAATCCCATTGCTATTCCTGCCCTGAGTCTGACTTCATCACAGCAGTACTTGTGTTGCCCTGCATTTCAGCCACTTTAGTGAGACTCTAAACTGCTTGTGAGAAATGCTTTAACTGACTTGATTGACTGTTTATCTCCCAATCATAAATGCTAATTACAGAGCTGAGAAGATTGGTTTGTCTTTATTGCCATACTTCCACATAGAAATATAGAAAATTAAATTTTTTATGATTTCAATGAATTCCCTTTATACTTTGATCCAGCGAGCGCAGAGGAAAGATTATTCCTTCCAGTGTGAGAGACTGCTTTACAAAAGCAATAAGCAAATCAAGAGAAAAATCTTGGCAGTACCAAGTTGTGACCTAATTCTGTCCTTCACTGCATTTCCTCCTCTCTCCAAAACATCCAAAGTTCAAAACAGCTGCCCTTATACAGAACAGTTCTTCTCTCTACTCAAGTAGGTCACTTACAGAATAAAAGCCATAACTGCACATAACCCTCTCAAACACAAACCAGCCAGAGTGCTTCCCTGAATCATGCATGGCTGGGCTCTGGAATGCTTCACATCTCTGGAAAAGGCCTTCCTTGTGGGAAATGCAGCTGTGTTTCACATCAAAGACAGAGTGACTTTTACCTGCTGATTTTAAAAATCAATTGCAATCACAGTCAGAACAAATGCCCGAGTTCAGTGTGCAACTCCCCGGACTCCAGACTCAGAGAATCCCCCTGCATATGGCAGATCCCTGCACAAGGAGGCTCCATTTGGGATGGAGATGTGCATTTTGCAAAGGTGCATCTTTTGGTCTGTGAAGGTCTCAGCGTAAATAAGGAAAGCTCCACTGCAGGCCACAGAGCTAGGCTAGGACAGCTGAGTCCTGTTTGTGGCATGCAAAGGAAAGCTAGGAAAGGAGCAGCTGTAACATGTTCTTACGTGTGTGCTGTTTATCAAATGGTAAAACAGCATGACCATGAGCCTCAGAACATCTAAACTGTTTGGTGACAACTATAAAAATTCAGAACTTAGAAGCTCTTCATAAAAAGGCAGCAAATCCCTGGCAAAGCTACCCTGTGGTGGGACCCACAGTTGGAGGTACCGAGGTTCAGTGGCTGGACACCCTGCAACCATTTGCCTCATAAATCCACATAATTTGGTCAGCACTGGCTTATTAGTGTGTTTCAGAGGGACTATTATTACAGTTAGAAATTTCCAAATTCAATCTTTTGCCTGTCTTTTCACTCTGTTTTATTGTTGGGGGTTTTTTTAACCAAACTGAATCAATAATAGTGTAGCATGTTCTCCCTATTGCTTATATATAAATTTAATTTAAAGGCCTAAACTAATTTATGCCATGTCTTTCACTACAGAGAAGTTCCTTAGGGATTAAACCAACAAAAAATTAAGATTAAAATATGAGCTTTTAAATTATGAAATATGTATATCCTCAATGGTTTACAGAGCCACTGGCTTCTATATTTACCATGGGGTTCACCCTTATCGAATTAAATCTCAGTATAAAGCTATATTTTAACATTCAGCAAGTCCTCTACCCTTCCAAAATATCTTCATAGCCTACATGCAGGTTTCACAGCCACGCAAGTTCATCAGAAAGCAAAGGTGTTTGGACACTGTGGGAAAGAGATTTGAATGCAGTATCACTGGCAAATGCGTGATCTCTGACCCTCAACCTTCCCTTCCTGCTCAAACACATACACCTGTCTGCTTCAGCAGAACAGGTCATCAGCTAAACTGCTGGCACTTCTCTCTTTCTCACATACAACATTGACTGATTTTTGTAACCAGTCCACTGTGCCAAATTATAAAAACTGTTCTCTAAGGAATTAAGAAAGTTGCTACATGAAAAAAAAAAAGAGAGCCTTAGTAGTGCACTTCATTCCTGAAGTATTTGTGTGATTACTGCTGGAGGAAGTACTTCATATGCTGTGTCTAGACGCAGACACATGATATTTTTGCTAAGTCCATGGGCTATTCTACTGAAAAAAAGGAGATATATTTTGTCAGTGGTAACATGATTCAGAAATCCACAGGTACTGAAGTGATTGCCTGAGATATGTGGGATATAGAGGATTATGGGTTGAAAACAAGTCAATTACCTTGAATTTAAGATGAAATAGAACTGTACTGAAATCTATAGTACTATGGTATAATGCAGTGGAGAATTAAGCCTCAAATCTTTTGACTTGCTCTATGGTTACAGGAAAACTAACACCTCTTGAAGTCTAACTGTTTCTGTAACAAGACTGCTCAAAATCCATGTATCCACAAATAGTTAAGGCACCCAAGAATGATGCTTACAACTGGATCATCCAGTTCATTGATATTGTGGAAGTAAACACCAACAACCAGCAGCCTCCACCACCCACACCCCACAGCCAAATGGCCAGGCAGACACATTTCTCCTGGGTTTGTTCTGTAGCAGAGTGACTGTGACATTACCAGGGACAGCTGCGACAGAGAGTACAGACTGGAACAGTGGGCAGCAGGAGTGAAAGGCACACACTGAGCTTATGTCTCAGCCAGGCAGGAAGAGGGGCAGCCAAGACAGGCTGGGTGCCAGACAGTCATCTCTGTGCTTGCTGCCTGCTCCCAAGCCTGGGACTGTAACCAGTGAGCCTTGCCCCAGGAGCCCTTCCTGGGCAAAAGGAAAGCCTGCCTCTAAAAGGCATGAGGAGGAGGCCACAGCACCAGCAAACCAACCCTCCTGCTCCTCTGCACAAATAACGGTGACAACAGCCAAAGCCTGGGCACAGGGATGAAAGTGCAGTTGTGAGGACCTTGTATCTGGCAGGGAGAACACAAGGAGCAGCTCTGCTGGGGGATATCGATCGCCCTGCTGTCTGCGATGTGGCAAGGTACATAAATCCCTGCCTTGGGATCCTGCTGTGCACAAGTCACCAGATGGTGCTCTACATACAGACTTGAAAGTTCTTTATCTTAATGTGGGAACTTCTATGGCCTCTGAGGAAATAACGCTGTTATTTTTGTGAAGCCTTTCCTTTAAAGTTTAATTTGCATCTTAGTCTTTTCATCTCAAATTGTCTTTTTTGTTAATCTGTTTATTCAGAACAGCTTTGGTGTTGGGATTTTTGAAACAGAATTTACAGGCATGAGACTTCCATCCAGGTCTGCTGAAAATATGGGAGTAATATATAAGCTGCAATAAGATAATACTTAGTCATATAATTTTTACATCACTTATTTTGCCTGCAGTGGGAAATAAATATACACAATCTTCTGCATCACAGTGGATATGACATCACAGAAGTGCTACCATGTAAGAAAAGAAATCTTCTGAGGATGTGGTGAGGATTAAGTAGTAGGTAGAAGGCTTTTCAGATTAAAATAGCTACAGTATAGTAGAGCATTCCTGTCTCCTAGAAATATAATGCCAAGTGTATCCAAACCCTACTCATCTTCCCTCTAAAATCCTATAATCATCCTGCTTCAACTAATAGTTTTAAAACAACTGAAATACTGAGAATATGGATCCCTCTTTTTCTTTTTCATCACCTCTTAAAAGAGAATTCATCTCATTAAAGTATATGTTAGAAGTCACGTGTTCTACGACTCTGAATATCAGGACAACAGCAATTTATTAGAGCACGGATTTGATCGTCTCCTTGAAATTTTGGGAACCGCCCAGGAGATGGCAGCAAATGGCACTCCGGGGGCAGGAGCCTCTGGGTGAGCCTGCGGGATGCTGAAACCAGCACTGGATTCCCAATTACACGGGGTTTATCTTCTACTCAGCACGAACTCAACTCATTAATTTTGTTCTTTGCGGAGCGGCAGAGAGAACAAAACCACATGAGACTTTCACAATGTTGCACTCAATCGGTGTGTAACATTGTAAAAATATAGTAGCACTTTAAAGTAACTTGTCATTTTCATAAAATTTATAATTACTCGAACCATTTATTTCCCTACATGAAGGCTATTAAAAATAGTTTCAGGAGGAGAGCAATTTGTTATTAAATGAAGGTCAATCTCATTAGATCACTGTAGCAGGGATCCTAATAACATCCTGGCAGAAACGAGGTATCTCATTACAGAATTTGTATTTTGTTTGAAATATTAGGTCGTCATTAACTGAGCACTAAAATACACATAATATTGGATCACATAAATTATTCCCATGAAAAACTGCCACACACAGAGGTGGTAAAACAATGATGAGGGTACGACACAAAGCTTAACATTTTCTATCTTTTCTAGCTGGATTCACCTACCTAATACCAGTTTGGTTTGCTGCTGCTTCTGGATACTGAGCCACAGTTGGGTTGCTAGAATTATACAGAGAGCTGTTTTCAGACTGTGACACTGCAAACTACAACCAGTAAGAAAGAGGTTTAATTTTCCTTGTAACAGCTTAGTAAGTTGCCATCCAGGAAATACTAAAATTTAAAAGGAATAAATTAAAACCAGAGAGAGTCCAGAAGTAAACATTGCTTTTACAAATACAAGAGAAGGAGTTACTTCCCCTTTAATTATCCTTACCCATTTGGAAAGTAGCAATTGGTTTTTCCAGGCCTTTCATTCTACTGGAACCACAGCTGAAGGTACGAATGTGTTTAAATGCTTCTGTGGAGCTATGTCCCAGCACTTAACACCTGGCAGGATTATGCTGAGCATCTGCTCCAAGCCAGTCAATAGTAACCAGGAAGGTATCACCCTGATCATTCCTAATGGCATATGCAGATTACCCGTGGGAGGGAGCTCAACAGTTACAGGAGTCCTGCTTTCCAGAGGCTTCAGACTCATAACACATCTGTGAGGCA
Organism: Gymnorhina tibicen; assembly: GCA_013399875.1. NCBI lineage: Eukaryota > Metazoa > Chordata > Aves > Passeriformes > Artamidae > Gymnorhina > Gymnorhina tibicen. Next base: position 2,789,432 of record VXAZ01004636.1, on the reverse strand, counting down.
CATCAGCAGCCTCAGGAAATTGTGAGGAAAGCGGAAAAAGAGGTTATACTGATTTCCTAGTACCATGAAGTGGATCCAGGAAAGGTTCTCCATCCATGGAGTGTATGTATCAACTGCAACAGTCTCTTTCCTTTCAGTGTAACAGGTTTAACCATTAGTCCGTGGCAGAGGTCGTGGTTAGAAGGTGTGTACAAACACAGACACTCAAGCCTGGAGCAGCTCACAGCAGCTACGCATGGCACCGAGAGAACACTTTGGTAGTGCCGTTTTGCAGAAGCAAAGGCAGCCCTGCTGCTTTGTGACTATAGCTTGGGTTTTTCAAAAATTCCCAACTGGAAATCGGGATTTTTTAAAAAAATATTTATCAAATTTCCAAACAGGATAGAGAAATGCTAGTTACAAGAATTAAATGTTTTAGTTATATATTCAGCTGCAGATTATGTAACGAACTCAGACAACAGTGCTTAGCATCTGAGGCAGGGAGGCCCCCAACACCATACAGAGACACCCCATGTCCCTGTGTCCCCCAAGCCATGTCCCCAGGGTGTGCCACCACATCACCAAAATGAAGTCCTGTCCTAAGAGGGACACAAGGACATGCATGTTGGATGATAAGCCCATCATGCAGTGCTTACACAGGCCAAAATGTAAGCAAGTCTATTTTTTTTTTAGTTTGACTTTCTGCCTGTCACTGACTAGTATACTATATTTACATCAGCTTTAAAATTTGTTTTCTTTGTGAAATGCTTTCTTAGTAGGTAAAACACAAATATAAATAGCTGCAGTGAGAGAATTGTGAATTGGCTTGAAGTGCGTGCTGCAAAAGGGAAAAGGCAATACAGGAATACAAAGCATGTGCAAGAACAGGCACTACCCAAAGAGCACAAAAGCTTACAGAAAATGACCTTAACAGCTGAATTTTGAACAAAAAACCACCAAACAAACAGCAAGTGATGATCAGGTAAGGTGAAACACTTCAAGGTTCTTGGAGGGCGAAGTCTCAAGAGCATTTCTGCTGAAAGCAAATAAAAGCCCACACCTGGCCACTGTTCATTTCTGCTTATGTATGGCCCTGACAGGTAGGCTGGTGCACATTCTCCTGGGGACCATCCAATGAACAGACTGGATAAAAATCCAGGTTAAAAATACGACCTTCTTTTCCCTGAGTTATTTTTTACCATAATCTGCTTCCTCTACTTGGTCTCCATGGTTACACAAATACTTCTAGTGGTACTTTTGCTACTGTCATGCGAAGAAGGGTTAGGAAGAATGGAGAAGCCAGCAGAAGGCTGCTGAAGCTGACACTGCTGCAGAAAGGGAAATCTCATCACAGGATGCTCTGAGATTTCACAAACCTTTCCTTTCCAGCAGGTCTGATTTAAGAAGTCCCCATCCCAGTCCCCTCTTCAGCAGTGGCCAGCTGTTTGTGAATAAAACAGTGTCATCCTCTCCTCCAACAGTGCCTTGGTGCAGCTGGAGAGGTTGTAGGGCAGTGTAGACAGGAGGGATTTAGAAGCAGCTTTTCTGCCACAGGAAAAGTCATGGTACACCGAGGCCATTTTCCAGGATCCAGATCCTGAAAACTGAGCTGAGTGGAGCTGGCAGAGAGCTCATGCAGAAAATGTAATGATGGCGGAGCGAGGAGGGAGAAGGTGCTATTTGTAGTTTCACGTAAAAGACTCCAAAGAACAGAATGGACAGGACCACGATCTCTCACTGTTTCTTACAGCATAAAATGGATGAACTACATGGATTCAGTTCCTCTCCAGCATCAGAGTGGACTTGAACGCAAATCTACACCTATTTCTTAACAAAAACAATGCTAATGTACCTCTGGGGAAACTGCCAATGCCAGTGTCATGTTTCTAAACAGAACTCATATCTTATTTTTTCAACTATTGTATCAGTCCTTTGGATCTATATGCAGAATTGTTTCAGATTCTGTCTAACACCAGACTTTTAGCTTCAAACTGTTTTTCTGTGGTGCTTCTCAAATCTGAAAGGTCTCCCTCCAGCATGCCAACACTTAGCATGACACAATGACTGCTATCAAATAGAAATATAGAAATATATACAGAATAGAGGACACAAACATCCTGTATGCCATACAGGGTATTTGAACAAGGATATATTATTACATAAGTTCATGAAAATTGTATTTTAATGCAGTGTATATAGGTCTTTATGATCAAAAATTGTATTTCATGTAGGTTAAGTCAGATGATAAAAGATATAAAGAAAAGATAATGAACTAATCTCAACTTATTTTTTCCCCCTTTCTCAGTCATGAAGAGTGCTCCTGGTTCTTCTTACATCACTTCAATGGCAATAAAATGAACCTTGCTTCCAACATTTGATCATTACCAAGAAGTTCACAGTGCTTAAGCTCATCAAAAAGTGAAGAAATGCACAGAGTGACTCCTATGAGATCATTTACTCCCAGTGAAGAGCAATTAATGGATTGCAAGTCATGACTGGCATTCCTGGGAACCACAAAATCAGGTGGGTGGGAGTCAAAGTGGTAAGAGATCTCTCCTGCTCCACGAAAGACTGGACTTCATCATTGCTGCCCTCCCTACTTTACACTGACAGTCCCACTTCCCCCCTCTATTCACTGGTTTACAATACTCTGATATGGATGCTCTCATTTCCTAACTGTACTTCCAAATGTTGAAAAGATTAACTAGGAAAATGTTTGTCAGGTAATCCGTCATTTTTACTATGCATTCTTCAGTGTTCATGGACCTTTCCAGGCTATTACACACTTCAAAGAAGCTTATTATTACCTTCTCAGGAGCTGGAGAAAAAGCATGAGATTATTCTTTACTGCCTAATTAATTCAAATGGAGTTAACTCATTTTTATAACATTTGCTAAATTGTTTGTCCCAAAAGCAAAAATACACTTTCATTTTTGCAATGCATACCTGCAAATGAAAATTACCTCTGCTGTGGAATTGTCTACAGGCCTCTCTAGATGACTGATTTATGACAGTCCACACTCAGCTGCACCAATGCAAAGTGTACCGTGCCCACAGAATTTAACTCCTGGTGTTTAAAAAGATGGAGAGTTGAATCGGGCATAAATTAAACTGAAGGTCAAACTACATCATTATTGCATTTGCTTGCACATTTGTCTCTGCTTTCCTGAGTCTGCAAAACAGCTTCTCCAGCCATTTACCTTAACCAGCCACCCAGCCAACCTGCCCAGAGTTTGCCACGGTGCACTCAGAGCCAGAGACTGAGCCTCGGGGAGGTCACAGATGTGCAGTGAACATCTTGCTAGCACTCATTCTGCATTTGAGACCTTCGGGCCACTCTTGCCCTGCACCCATCCCAGCCTTTGATCCTCTCATTCTCTCAGAGGCCGTTGAAGTGCAGGATATCCTTGTATTCACTTCTGGTGCATCTTTCTGAAAATATTGCTATGATGACAGTCACAAGCTGGGAAATGCTGAATAAATATTGACTGAGGAATTTCAAAGAGGTTTAAACTGCCTTAAAAACAAAAGCACATCTTGGTAGTCAAGCTACCTGTCCACATCAAGAAAGGTGGAGATCTAAGCAACAAAGCTGTGCTGGAGACAGTTCAGTCCAACTCAATCAAGCCAGATACTGAAACTGCAGCCAGTGTTCAAAGTGCTTGTTACAACCTGCTTTCCAGCAAGCCTTGCTCCCTGCTCTCCTGGGAATTGCCTTGCCTCACCTCACTTCAGCAAGCCATCCATCCTTCCTCCTCTCTGCACAGGCAGAGAGCTAGAATTTCCTGCCTACATTCCCATGTAAGGAGGAGGGGCAATTTATGATGGCATCTTACTATTCATCCCATTTTTCCCCTAAATGTCACTTGGCTGGTATGCCACGCTTGGCATGAGATGCCAGCACAGGCCCACACCTTATCCCAGACAGAGTCTGTGGATTTGAAGTTACAGACTGACGATACCCAAAAGTTTTGCATGTGTTCTCCAAAGAACCAAGAGTATTTCCCCTCACAAGAGCCTGCAAAGACCCCACTGTGGCACCCACCATCAACCAGCTCTCTATGAATGAGAGCAGCAAAGCAGCACTGCAAAGAAGAATGCCAGGCACTGTTGTATTTATGTTTTTTTTAGGAGCCATGCTTAGAGGAACACTTGGCATTTATCTTTCAGGCAGTGAGAGTCCAGCCCACACAAACCCTGTGCCAGTTTAAAGGGCTGCCTGCAGTCTCCCCATTCCTCCTCTCTCCCCATGAGTCCCTTGTGTCCCCTGAATGCATAAACCTGAATGCAACCCCACTACAGGCTTGTCTCCCCTCCAAGCATGAAGTCCTGGCCCTTCCTTGCCAGTTATCCATGTTAAGTGCAAAAAAGAACCCCAAGAGTCTCTACTGAACGCCAGTTCCTATGAATCTATAAAAAATTATGTGAGATATCTATATCTACATCTACATCTTTATCTATATCTACATCTATATCTATATCATCTATATCTATATCCTTCTCTCCCTGTGAAGGCAGAGGAAATTAATACAGAAAATCAAATAAGACTGTTAAGTTCAACATTGAAATTGTGTAACAGCATTGTACTAAAATCTCTCTATGAGTTTTTAAATATCATTGATCCTTTCCCTATCAAATTCCTCTTAAAAAGGCTTTCTTTCTATCAACTCTTAATGGCATTTTTGATAGTATCATCTATATAGGCTTTTAAAAATACCATATGCTACAGAATTGTAATATAAACCACATATAAACAGCATATTAAAAAACAGAAATTACAAGACACAATCACACCCTAAAAGCCATAAATTCAGTGCAAAACCTCATTAATTGTGCAACCAACTTTAAGCATATCTTCTGGGTATATAAATTAATTTTTCATGTCAGAAAATGGTCTGATAACGCTTGGAAGATTGGGAAGTTTCATCCGTGATCATATAAGGACTTGAGATGAAAGCTGAAAAAAGACTTAGTATCTCCATGGTATCCAGAACTGGGTCTGAATATAATCTCCCAAACTGTAGGAGGAAAAAGAACTAACTTTGCTACCATGGAAACAGAACAGTGGAATATAACTGATTGTTACTTGTCTGCCTATTACAAGACCAATTGCTAAAATGTTAAGGCCTTCAATAATATGGGTAGTTTTGTTTCCACCTGAGAAGTAAAACTGCTGGGAAAGGACCAAGGACAAGCTCACCAAACAAGGGAGAGCAGCCCAGGAATGACAGGCATTTCTAGGAAAAGCAGAGGATTAGAGAGGTGAAAGAGAGTAAGAGGAAGATCAAGAAGAAAGATATCCTGGTGCCCAAAGAAAGAGGGAAGGAAGGGTTTGGTTCGATTAGTGAGACAGAAAAAAAGGCCTTTACAATGAAGGGCTGGATCCTGGCCATGCTAAAATAAACCTTATGTATAAATTGGGCAGCAAATCCTGGATTGGTGTTACTGCTTCTAGAAACCATGCATGTCTTTAATATCTTAGCTTACTTTTCATTTGCTCTTCGCTGGAAAATGCCACTCTCTTTGGATGTGTCCGAAACACCAACAGTTACCACCGCCTGCACTTTCCTCACAGTTTGTGGGGTCCTACAAAGTGAGCCCCAGTCTTTTACTTCACTGGGAGCATTGCTTCTCCACACTAGATAAATGTCCAGGTTGTACAATGCTGGATGATCTCCTCATGGAACACCTGCCGTCCCTGCCTGCCGCTCAGCTCCCCTCCCCTCACGGCCCTTCAGCGCCCTGAGGGCATACTCCCGCCCTCAAACCACCCCTCAGGCGGGAATCGGGCGGGTTTTTATTTCCCTCGGGAGCCGGAAGGTCTCCTGAGGATGTCACCGGCTTTATAGTGCAGCTTTTTGTGGGAGGATGTGAATATTCAGAGTTCTTTGGTACCTGTTTTAGGACTGTGAGATAGTCGGAAAATTATTGCTTCAGGTGCTGAACGAGAAGCAGGGCTGTGCTTGTTATACTCTGCTACCTGGGTCCTGAGGCCAGAGAACGGCGCTGACCCCTCACGATAACCCGCCATTGGGTCTGCCCAGGTGCGGCGCCTCCCCAGGGCGGGACCGCCTTAAGGGGGAGCGGTTCGCCATCTTAGGTGCCTCCGCCCCCTCGCGCCACGTGACGCGAGCGGCTGCCATCTTAGGCTGCCCGCGCGGCCGGGCGGTCACGTGCTGCGGCGCTGAGGGGACGCGGGGCCGGGCCGGGGCTCTGCGGCGCCATGGGGCAGTGC
>VXAZ01004636.1:2682940-2783138 GCA_013399875.1 Gymnorhina tibicen | reverse complement strand
CCCCCCGCCACCTGCCCGCACGGATTCAGTTCGTATTTAAATTCTTTATGTTTTTAACGGGCGTCCTGAGTTCGTATGCCGGGTGTGGGGTTCAGTGCTGGGCGCAGTCCCTTCCCTCGCAGTCCTCCCCCCGAGTTCCAGGGTGGGGGGAGCTGAACCTGGCATTGAAGGTTTAACGAGCATTAGGGATCTTGGGNCTCACGATAACCCGCCATTGGGTCTGCCCAGGTGCGGCGCCTCCCCAGGGCGGGACCGCCTTAAGGGGGAGCGGTTCGCCATCTTAGGTGCCTCCGCCCCCTCGCGCCACGTGACGCGAGCGGCTGCCATCTTAGGCTGCCCGCGCGGCCGGGCGGTCACGTGCTGCGGCGCTGAGGGGACGCGGGGCCGGGCCGGGGCTCTGCGGCGCCATGGGGCAGTGCGGCATCACCTCCTCCAAGACCGTCCTCGTCTTCCTCAACCTCATCTTCTGGGTAAGTCCAGCTACGCCTCGCGAGGGACGGCGGCTCCGGGCTTCCAGATCAGAGCCTGGCCCCGAGAGCGCTGCGGGCCTCGCTCAGGAGCNGGGGGAGCTGAACCTGGCGCCTGAACCTGGCATTGAAGGTTTAACGAGCATTAGGGATCTTGGGGTAAAGGCTCTTGTGTAAGTGAATACAGCTTCTCTCATTTGCGTTATTGAGCTTCTCAGGTCTCTAGCAGTTTAATTTCTGTAGCCAGTTTAATTTTTGTAGCGCTCTTTTGGTCATCTCGGGTTTGTCCACTTCGGGACATCCCAAACACTTCGCGGTGAGTAGGGGGCACCGTTTTCTTCCTGCTGTTGGTAACATAAAATTAGGACATACGTATTTATATATTCATTCTTCACGTATTCCATTAGCCACGGTAGCATTGTAGTATTTGTGCATCGCTGAAATCTCCCACAGCTACATTGACAGTAAGACAAAAGCTTACAAAAGGGGAGCAGTAGGTTGCTGTAAATGACCTTTCTCAGGATGGACATACAGGTTCTAGCTTGGTATTATGTTCACTGTAATAATTGGCTTGTCAGAACAGCGTAACTTAAATAAATGAAATCAAAAATAATCTGTAGATTTTTAAGACTTCCCTTTGTGCATTTAGGTACTGCATTTTTCCTGCCCTAATCCTAGCTCCAGGAACAGAATATCTTCTTGTCCCAACTGTTCAGAGACTTCTTTGAAAAAGGAATAGTGGGTAACAAGCTGCTGGAACATAAAAGTGTATCTCTGTATAGCTGCTTCATTTACTTTTGAAAGTCATATAAATTTTACTAGCGCTACAGGATGACTATTCTTGTCTGAATTTTTACGAAGGAATGCTTCTTACGGGTGCCTGGAAATGAATCATGGTCAGGGAAAATGCATCTCTGTGCATTCTCCCCGGCATTTGCTTATACAGCTGTTCTGGGCGAGGAGCAGTGAAGGTGAGGCGTGTTTGGTTTTAAGTGGTGCGGATTAGAAGTCTATAATTCTGCCTGAGGTGCATAGCCTCCATTCTTTATCTTTAAAGTGAAAAGTAGTGACATCAATCTCTTAGTGCAGCCGTAAGGTTGGAATCTGCTTTGTTGGGTGTGGCTTTTTGTTACATGCATAGTTGCAAGTGGCATTTTAAAAGCTTTTTAATGGCTCCTACGTCACACTTAAAAGTTTTTGACTGGACACCGTTTTTGTGAGTTGCATTCTTGATGGCACCTTGAAGTAGATTTTTCTTTAGTTGCTGATATAATCATGGCTCTGTTTGGAGTAAATGAGCACAAGTTCTGTGTGCTGTTTCTCCCCCACTCCAGAAGCTTAGTGATGGGTATTGTTCCTTATCTGCTGCATTTAGTAATTTAATTGCATGTTGGAGTTTGCAGTTATTCATCCCATACAGTGGTGGGGTCAAAGTTCTTTTGTGTAATGCTGAATCTCGTGTGTTACAGTTTTTGATTACTTTTCTTTTGAGACAAACTTGGCTTAACTTAAAATTGACAGATTGTATTTAGATAAGATGTACTTCATGTCAAATTAAAATGTCATCAATCTTGTATTCTGTAAACCACCTCCAGCCTAAGAAGTCAGCTTGTGCTGATAGCTTTTTGGCAGATAAGTGACTGGGTTGCTTGTGTTGGAACAACCTTGCAGCTCATCAGCTGCATGTAGAATGAGGCAGGCTTTCTAAAAGTGAGAGTTACAGAAAACGGTGGTATTCCTTTCTTTAGGAAGCGATAGTCAATAGCTCATTTGTTGACTGAGCTGTGTATGTTAGCATTTGGTGCCCATCTAGTTAGCAGTGTAATTGCTTCTGTGCTGTTACAGAAGTCTTTTGCTTGTCATTTATATGTACTTCCAATATCGATAATTAGATCATTCAGCTTTCCCCTGAGACTTGGCAATAGACAAATGCTTATAATTGGTCAAGTAACTATGAAATCTCCTTTAATTGCTTTTGTAAATTTACTATCTACAGGGTTTCGTATACCAGTCCTGTGTGTTACCACTATCTTCATGGTCATCTGTAGGAGTAACAGGTTGTTAGTACACAGTGGATTATAACATTTTCCCCCTGCTGTGGGTCTCTTACTTGTGGGAGGATGTGAATGTTCAGAGAGATTTTATATCTGTCTTATGACTGAGATGTTCAGAAAATTCAGTGGTGGGAAGAAATAGCAGAGATGTTTGTAATACTTTGTAGTCTAGGTTCTAACTTTTTTAAAAATTTCTTTCAAGTCTGAAAAAGGCAGATCAGACCTTGCTGACAGGTCACAGCTACTTACCATCTACAGCTACTGATTGCAATTCTTCAAGTTCATCTCCTTTTGAAGAGTCTTGTGCTACTTGTTAAATTTTAGTTGACACTATAAAAAGTTATTTATTGTCTTGTGAAAACTTCTTTCATACTGTATAAAATTCTTACATTAACTGTACTTTCCTACGTGTTGGTAATTACTACGGGATTTTTATTTTTTTAAAGAAAGTGGGCTGTGGAAGCTGTCTAACAGCAGGGCAGGTGCTAGTTTATAATATAGAAAGCTGGATGGACTTTACTCCCCTTTCCACATCATGGTGTAGTATTTCAACAGTTCAGCTGAGTTGTATTTTCAGGGGTGTTGTGAGCATTGAATACATCTTCTATAGGTGCCCATATGGCCTTTAAAATAAAGTTCTGTTAGAAAACAGTGTCATGACTGTAGTCATAAAGAGTAGCAGAATGTAGATTTTGCATGGAATGCTTGCTCGTGTTTTGGAGAATTTGTCAAAGAGTACTGAAGGTCAAAAATACTTTACCAAGAAATGCATTGATAAGAAGCATCAGTTAAAACTTATCATTCTTAGACCAGAGGAATACTGATTTGATTAGTATGTTTCTTAGTGTCTTGTTGCTGTGAGTTAATTTTTGAGTAGAAATGATAAATGACAAAGAAAAATCAATCCTTCAGTTGACCTTTACCTTAGGTTTGCACAAGATTTATTTGGTCAGCTGGTGACTTCATTTAGGGGATGCTGAGTCCTTTAAGGAAGGGTATTGCATAGGAAATAATTGTGTTGTGAAAGACAATACAGCTTAGAAATAAAATAGTGAAACTTCTAGTACATATATCTTCATAATCAGGAAGATTTTTTTGTGACCTTGATGATGAAATGTTGATATGTAGTCAGTGCAAAAAAAAAAAATTATAATAAAGTATAATAAAGTATTTGAAAATAGCATGTTCTTCAGGAAACCTCCTAAATTTAAAGTCTGCATAATTTTGAAAGAGGAAGAAATATATTTACCTGGAACAAATACCTAAAGACTGCTGTCAAATGTGTTTATTTGTGTGCCCTTAATTTAAGGCTTCATGGTGTGACTTGCATAATTCAGTTGAAACCAGCTTGAAGATGAGATGAAGACAAAAATGCTAAGGAAGTGTTTTCAGTCTTAGTTTAGTTCATAGGATAGAAGGATAAAATATTCAGAGTTCCATGTGGTCTTGCTTCAGAAAAGGGAGTCTATTTTACATTCCCAAAGAATCTGTGTGCTTTGACAGCCTGCACTGCTAAAATAGTGCCAAATATTCTGTGTTTGCTGAGGTTTTTATCTTTCACCTCTGTGTCCTTCTCCTTGAGAAAAGGAATGAACTCTGCTTCTACAATACTTTCAACTCAGTAGGTGCAAACTATTTAAGTAGTTCTTGTAGTATTTAGCTGGCTGAAATCATTACTTTGACAGTTCATTTGACTAAGCTGTTATAAAACATTTGTGGTATGATTGTTTAGAGAAATCTCAAGTCTTCACTTCTGTAGAGCACAAATGCTTTCTACAAATCTGCTCCCTGCACAGCTTGGGCGTGCTCACCACAGTGCAGTGACCAGAGCATGGGAAATGGAGTATTTTCTTAGAGGAGCTGCAGCAGTCCATGGGTATGAAATGTGTTTTGGGATTTCTGCTAGAAAAAAAAACCAAAGAAAATGAAGCAATGGGAGAATTCATTGAAATGTGGTAGTAGAAAGGAAAAGTGGAGCTCACTTTCTCTTACACATAGCAATAAGCCCAGTAATTTCTCTAGTTTATTGTGAGCTTGAGAATAGTTACTGATCTGGACTTTAAAACAAACATCTTGAGAGTTCTTTGGTGATCAAAGACTCTAACTGATGGATGATCCCAGAGGTAACTTTGCAGGAGTTGCTTGACCGAAGCCCTTTTGTCTTGAAAGACAGTTGCTTCTGGCTGTAAAAATGGAATGTTTTCTGCTTCTGCTGCTATGGTAGTGTGAAGTGAGTGTATCCTACAGGATTGTGTAATGGTTTGGAACCCTGTGCATTAAAGAATTCAATTTTTAAATTTAAAAATTAGGATTTAAAATTCCCAAGTGTTGTGCCATCTGAGTGATTTTTCTTACAGTATTTGAGTATGAATTTTCAGATAGCAAACACGGGCCAGGTCCTGAATTTTAGTAATAAATACTTTGATTTGCTTTTAAGCAACATGGTAGTGTCGTTCATGTTTCTTTACAGGATGAGTTTCAGGTCTTTGCCTGGGATTTTTCAGGATTTTTAGCATCTGGTCTTGAGCTTAAAAGTCAGTCTAATACCTAACAAAAACAGGTTGCAAAGTTAAATGTGATACTTTTGAATAGTACAAGGAATTTGTAATATCACTTTACCTGGTGAACTTTGAAGCACAGAGTGGTCATCATTGTTCTTGTGCAGAGCAAGGAATCTGGAAATAGTAGAGCACCAGCTCAAGTTACAACCCTGGTGACTAAAGAGGTGTAAAAGAATGGCTATATTGTTAACTTGGCTTCTAGTTTTGAAGATGCACTACATCTTGCGGTTAGTGACACTTCAAATATGTACTGCCGAATCCAAAAGCAGCCTAGCTCAGCCTTTTGCTTTAGCCTAAAAAGTCTTTGAATTTGAGATGTTTGGGCATGGTGTTACAGAATTAAATGTGGCTAGTACAGACAGAGCAATCTGGCTTGCTTGAGTTTTACAGGGCTGTTTTATAAGCCTTTAAGATAGTTTTAACTGTGTTACAAAGCTGAATGGAGTTGCTGTCTTTCTTCTCCCAAAGGATTTTGTAAGACAGTTATAGCTCAGTGTTCATGTTAAATTATTGCTGATGAGAACAAGGAGAAGAGTGTCAGGAAACCATTGGGTTCTAAGCTGGTTATGCATCAATTTCAGGAAGCAGAGGAAATATCAAGTATGGGTGTGGGTTTGTTTGGGAGGGGAGTGGAGAGAAAGATACACAACAGTGAAGTGCTGAAAGACTGTAAGAGAAACAAGCCCCAGAGAGATCCTGTAGGGCCTTTGAGGTTAAGGAAATAAATTTTGAAGAACAGAAAACTAGAAGGAAAACTTAGAAGTTTTTGTCATCCCCTTCTTTTTATGATAGTCATCAGGCTATGAGCACTCTAGTGTTGGAAAGAACCAAAACTGTCAGAAATACCATAGAAGAATAATGGAGAAGTGTGGAGAAAACCCCACTGGTTAAGGTACTGTTCTAAGAAGCCCAAAAATCTGGAGGCAGACCACAATACCAGTCTTCCTGCTTGTGGGTAGGAAATGTTCAGGAGTTGGTATGCGTGGATAAAAGTAACTGTTAGAAAGGATGAAACTGATAAAACTGTAGACTCTCAAAAATCTGTCCTGGAGTATATATGTGTTTTGTTTTTTAAAAAACATGCTAGAAAGGCAGTGAGAACAAAGATACACTCACATTTAACATGAGGAAAGCAATACACATGTTGGGAAAATGGTCCTAGGACAGGGTCCAGACAGAAAAGCTGAGGGTCTGTTAGAGTAAAAGGCTTTTTTCTTGCTTTTTCCTTTGGTTCTTTTTATCAAAGATGATGTGGATGGTCTATCAGAATATATCATGGGTGTAGTTAACAATCCCGTGCTTGAAAGATATTTCCATAGTGGAATGAATAATTGGTTTAGAGTGGTATCTGTGTTGCTATCAACATTTACCAATCAGCAGTGGCAAAGCTGGGAGCAGTAGGAATTCATAAGTAGGTGTCCTTACCAAAAATATTAAATACTCCTCTTGCTTAATTAAATGTCAGGTGTGTTTTCTCCTAAGATACAGTATTTTGCTGCTACCTTCATTTTCTTGTTCAGAGAGTATGTGTTTTTTTTAAAACAGTGAATAAAAGGTAGATTCTAAAGGGACAAACACTATTCTTTGGCCTAGTTAATTGAAAGAGTACCACAAAAGAAATTCAGAATTTCTGCTATGTGTTCTATTGGGGTCCCAAAGTGAAGAAAATTCCATATCAAGGTGAAGAGTGAAAGTATCAACATACAAGTGTTGATCAGATTCCTCTGGGAGTACATTAGTAGGGTAGTGTAAGGAAGCATTTGCTTGTAAATGAAGCTGCAGTGTCCATGGTTGGTAAATAAATGATCAGTGGAACAAGTTTAAATATCTTACACTCATCAACTTAGGAAGCCACAATTCTGGCTTTCAAACTGCTTCAGTGTGTGAGCATTACTGAAAAGATTAAAGCAGTTCTTGGTGTGTGTTTGCAGCCTACTTGGGAAACAAACAAGCAAATAAAATCCCTGAAACTGTTTCAAGGTGCAGCTGGACAGTGTACAGCCTTGTACCCCTCAGGGCTTGTGAAGGGTGAAAGCTGACTTTGGGAAATAGGCATGAGCTTAAGAGGCTGTGTTACAGCATGCTGCCCGAAGACTACTCAAAGAACCTCGAATTTAAGTGAGCTTTCCTAGAATGTGTTGAGTGATGCTTATCATTGTGTCATTAGATCTTCCAGTTTTCCCTCCAGTTCTTTGCATAATTATTGAGTTTTAATAACTCCCTAGAGGTTCCTGCCAAAGTAATAATATCAACCTTTTTCTGAACTGAGAGGTCTGTGTCTTTAAAACTTGCCTCTGATGAAAAGGCTGTAGAATTGCTCAAGCCTTTTGCAACAAGCTGTCTTCATTGACTGTACTTTTATGTCAGTAATTTTAAAGGTTAATTCATCCTAAAATAAATGTGCTGCTTCAGGTTCAGAGCTACGAGTTGGATGCAGACAACTGTAAAAGGATGTGTGAATGCCGAATAACCAGTCATGTCCCTAGAACATGCATGTGACCTGGCACAGGTTCAGGAAATGCTGCCATCTCTATTCAGAGCATTGAGCAGATTAAGTTGGAGAATTCTTCCTTCAAGTCCTGTTTATCAAAGACTTGTTTGAACTGTGTGCAGTTCATATATTTGGCTTCCATTTAGTGATAGGAAATACATGACTGTAAACACGGTAGCTTTATATTCAAATGTCTTTGACTTGAGCAAGTTTGGACTTGGCAGATTTTCTGTTTACTCTGCAGGATGGTAAACACTGAGATCGGGATTATTTTATGATTTAAGTTATCCATGTGTCTACTTGTAATACAGACTTTGGGTTCCTTAGATGGTTCCTATTTTGAGATAGATGGTTTAAGCATATGGTACTACTTTGGGTGGTTTGGGTGGCTTGTTTGGCTTTGGGCGGGAGAAAGTCAGTTGGTTTGGGTTTTTTTTTTTCTTTAAAAAGCACGTGTATTCAACTTTACACTTGGTTTGCAACAGGTAATAAATGTGCATTTAACTGGTGCAGCACTGGTCAACATAGACTGCACACTTTGTATGGTTAAAATTCTCTTGTCTGTCCCAGTGTTTGTATGTTATTTATATCAGTGGATGACACTGTACTGTGTGCTCAGGACCTCATGTTGGAACTACTGAGCTCTGAAGAGGGAGAGACCTTGGGCCAGTGTGGTCCCATTGACTGAACACCTCTGAGCACTTAGCACAGTAACTGTATTCTGGCTTAGTTTCATCCAAAGTGAGTCCTCTTACACACTCCTAAGACTATTCAGTGATGCAAGCCAGAAGGTAGTGAGTGAAAATGATCAAAAGATGAAAAAAAAAGATTGCTTCAAAAGCACTTCTCATCCCAGCTAAAACACTTTAAAGACCTCTCCCTTCCCGGTTTAGAGCAGGCTGAAATAAACACTAAGTGTCCCGTGGTTGTGATGTGAAAGGAAAAGGGAGGGCATCTCAAACTTGTTTACATGTAAACTAACTGGGTAGTGTTGCTGTTTTCATTGTTCTGTGATAGACTAAGGCTTGAACCTGTTCAAAAACAATGTTCAGCTGTGGTACATGGGGAAGGAGTTTTAATCTTCATGGCTTTTAAACCTTGTGCTAGCTCCAGCAGGTACCTCTGTTCTCAGGACCTTCTCCCCTGCAGATTACTTGTTGAAGAGGTAGTAGCAGTAATTCTTAAGAGTATGGTCACTTCATCGCAGAGGCAGTGTCTGTTTCAGAAACACCAGTTCCTCAACGTTGTTCAGAAGCAAAACCTAGGGCCTGGTGCTGTCATGGATGATTAGTCATTATTGTACCATGCGTGGAGGGGATTTAATGAAGTCTTCAAACCAGGCAGCTTTTAATCTGAGCAGTCTAAAGACTGCGAAAGCAAAGTTTCTTAAAATGCATGTGCTTCTTGAAGTAGGGAAGGAAAGATAACACCTGTAGACAGATTGGATTTTTGGTTTTTTAAGGCTAAACTCCTTTTACTTCAAATACGTTCTTAAAATGTATATGCTTATGCAGTTTATGGTCCAGATTTTTCTTAAACAAGCAGGAAGCCAATTAAATTACAACAAAAGGACAAAGGAGTTCACAAATGGTTCTGATTTCAGCTTTCTGGTATATATTCAGTGCCTGATGCCAACCACAGCTGTGGTTTTTCATCTGCCACCTTGTAACATACCATATTTCTAACAAGCATTTTAGTTCTTAGAAATAGGAGATTACATCACTGGCCTGCCATTCACACATTTCATTGCTAGGCAACAGTTAATGTAATTCCATTGTTCAGTGACACTACTTTGAATCTTTGCTTTGTGTACAGAAAGTGTGTGTCTGCATTTTGCCGTGTTGTACCTAATGTGGCAGGATTTGTACAGATGAATTAGCATTTCAACATCTTCTGTGCAAAGGGTGATTTTGCAATAGCTTGTTCACTCTTGTCTGGAAAAGATTTCTTGCTCTTGGTCTTTGTTACTGAATTTTCGGTTTTCACTCCCCTTATATTTACATAGCACCTCTTATTGGATGAGTGTGAGCCTCCTGGATGCCTTTAAGATTCCTGTAGAGTACACAATTACCTTTGCTGCAGAAAGAGAGGCGGGGAGGTGAAATGTATTGCTCAAATCCATGCAGAACTGATGATACTTTTGAGCTGGCTCTTAATATCTTTTTCTTTGGTGTAGTGTTTCTGTAGCAAAGTGCTGCAGGGAATATTCCATACATGAAATAATATTCGGGTAGTGGTTGTGCAGTATTGTTTTATAGGAAGGAGTTGCAGTAATGTCGCAGTACATCTAGTATGTAGTGGCAAAAAGGGCTGAAATCTTGGATATCATTTGTTTTATGGCTTGTCTTGTTCTGTGCCACTCTGAAGAGGTTTCCCAGGGAGGACTTCCAAGACTTGGGACAAAGCCTGCTCTGAATTCATTGTTGACCCTGCTTTGTGCAGGCAGTTGGACTAAATGATATCCTCTTAGACTGAATTATTGATTGAGTCTCTGATTCTACACTAGCATGATCCAGCCTTGTAGTATTATAGCTACTGGAGCCAGCTATATGTGTGTCTGCCCTCCTCTTCCCAGTGCAGGGAGGGGGTAGTTGTAAGGCCAGTGAGTAGGAGAGCTGGCTGGAGGCAGCCTGCAGTGTTGTCCCTCAGATCAGAGCTGAAGTGTGTAACATTCCAGTTGAGTGAACTCTCGTGTCCAGGATATGGATTGGTTTGTAATAGGGACACTACCCTTTACAGCAAAATGAAATTCCCCAGATCATAGCTTAGTCATTGCATCTTCTGAGTGCATTGTTTTAGCTTGGCCTCATACTGGGACATTGGAAAAGCCTGTCATGAAATACTCAAATTATGTTGTCTGTCACTGCAAATTGATGTTTTGTTCTGCAGCGGGTGTGAGGACAGTTAGGAAAGACATTTGTAAAGTGCAAACTGGTAAGGCCCTTGTATTTAAAAATAAATGTGTGTTAGTTGGCTCTTCAAGCAACAGTTGTCTGTCTTTCACTAGGTCTGCTCAGCTTAAAGATAATGAAGGTATTGATGTGTTGGGATCATTGTAACTGTAAGGGAGGCATGGTCATAGCAGATTGATGTAAGAGCTTTGTCTTAGTGTTTAAAATCTATATAGTTGCAGATTCATCCTACAGGGCTTATTTGCAGTAACTTTGACTTTTTGTTCGTTTAAAAAGGACCATTTTGTATAACAGTGCTTCTCAGAACATCAAGTTTATGGTACATTTCTTTAGGTATTTGGTTCTGCCTTTTAATATATGGTGGTTTGTATTTGTTTCTACCTGCTTTCTGGTTGGAATGAGATTTTTCCAGTGCTGTGAACCCTTCAGAAATGCTGTTGTTTCTAGCAGTTCATCTTTCCCTAGCAGAGGTTAAAGTTTACAGTGTGTACATCTATTTTGTTCTAACAGTAGGTCATAGATAGTAACTGGCAAAATTTGAGGAAGACTATTTTATGGTGTTTGATAAAATAACTGTTACCTTGCTGAAGGAAGAGCTTGGTATTCCAAGGAACTTACCGTGTTTTTGTGCCTGTTGTAGGCAGCAGCAGGCATCCTGTGCTACGTGGGAGCCTATGTGTTCATCACATATGATGACTATGATCACTTCTTTGAAGATGTCTATACACTAATTCCAGCTGTTATCATCATAGCTGTGGGAACGCTCCTTTTTATTATCGGACTTATTGGGTGCTGCGCTACAATTCGAGAAAGTCGCTGTGGACTGGCTACGGTAAGTGCAGAGCTCCTACAGAGCGTTGGCCTGGTGCATATTTGTCTGCCTTCTCTCTTAAGAAACTCTTAAAATATTACTTCAAGTTTTTTCTTTTTGGCCTTAAAAGTTTTTCCCTTAATTTTGTTAGGAACATCTTGTTTCAGTTTTCTGTTCTGAATAAAAGGTGTTAAATTAAACAGTTCTAGCAGCAGAAGGCGTCTCAGTTTTACCTTTTTTAGAACTGTGGTAATCTCATTAAAAAATGTAAAACCATATGATTAAGTCATAACAGATTTTTAAATCTCACTTTTATCTATTGTGGTTGAAAAGCTGAATTGGAGGGAGAGAAGTTATTCAGGAGCCTTTTTGCTTTAAGTGTCCTGCATAAAGGTTAACTGAGGGTTGTCATAATGCCTGATTATTTTCTTCATGGCTTACTTGGGACAGTTGGTTTGCAGTATTTTATGCTGTGTGTTTCCAAGCATTTCAACTGTAATTTTGGCTTGAAAACTAGGTAGGGAAGAAGAGAGGCTGGTATTTAAACTATCCCCACAGTGGGGTTTGGGGCTTCTTTTCTTAAGTGCTTTGTAGACTTCTTTAACAGTTCATTTTAATTTAAAAGTGCTCTTCAATATAGCGAGACAAGTGCATAGCTTGCCGTCTTTGCCAGTTGTTACAGAGCTTAATCTGAAGAAACATTCCCTTAGTCCATCTACCACTCTAAGTAACTGCCTGGGCAGCCTCTTTGAGGAGACATTCCTATTTATCTAACAAAGAAGACTGAAAGAAACACTTGATTAAAGACCTCCAGTATGGTATTTTCAGTACTAATGACTTCCTGACTTGCCTGACTGGGCGGGCAGCTTCTTATTACTTGGTGAAGCTATGAACACTAAAGTTTCTTGAATGAATTCTGGGCTCATTTGGTCAATTTTTAAGTGCTTGCATTAAATTATCTGTTAAATCAAAACCTTGCCTTAAAAATAACTTCAAATAGAAAACTCTACATGGAAATTTCCATTAGGTAAATGAATAAAACCATTTGCACAAACACTCTTGATTGTATTTTACAGTTTGTGATCATCTTGCTCTTGGTTTTTATCACCGAAGTTGTGGTCGTGGTTCTTGGATACATTTACAGAGCAAAGGTAAGAACTTCTCAGTTTCAGTAAATGTTTTGTTGTGAACTCTGACCATAATACAGAATTGTAATCTTTACTGTGTTTGTTTCTGTAGAGCTGTTAATGGGTATTTGTTAAGGGAGTAAAATCAAACCTCCAAGTGGATTAATTTGTAATACCAGTATCTTAAAATTTAGAACATCAATGCAGAGATCTATCTTGTAGGCAGAAAATTACCTGGAACGTATCATTAGCAGTTAAACAGTAGAAGGGAGTCACAGTAATCGGTACCTTTACATTTTCCAGATGGTCTTCTAGTATATTTATGCTTTGACTTTGTGAATGATTGAGGCTACACAATGTTTGAACATAGGACATATTGTTCTGATCTGCAATAACTTAAATGTTTTCGTGTGTTTTGGTGTGCAAACTAACACTGCATAATAATAAAATTAAATAGATTGAATGTGTTAATTTATACTTTCTAGCTTTATACAGGTTGTTGACAGGGGTTATAGCTAAAGAAATTATGACTTTTCCCACTGTTTGTTTAATGGAATTAAGAAACAGGACCAGGAAAATTAAGTGTATTTCTACCAGCATAACAAATGACAGAAATACACTACATGGTATTAGAGATGCCGCAACGTAGCTTGAAGAAATTTCTAACTTGCACAGTTTACTGGCTTTTGATATGTCTATATCTAAATTTTGGGGAAAAAAATGACCAAAGAAGGCTTTTTAGCTGTGACACAGTCTGTTTGCAGTGTAGGACACTAGGGGATATCTTGCCAGCAAGCTGAACTGTTGCTGCCTCGAGATGGACGGGAAGAAAATCACGACACAAAGTCCAAGTCCAGGGGAAGAAGCCATTCAATTTATTAATCAATATGGCCTTTTTTAAGGTGGTTCGCAAAGATGTCAGGAGGCCCTTGGTCCTTTGACCAGCCACCCCTCAGCACCATTGGCTAGTATTCTAGAACACCCCTATCAAAATATTTTCCACAGTACCATAACAAAGCTAGGAAAACAAGTAGCAGGTGTTAGATAAAGAATTGGTTTACAAAACCATGTCTCTGTTTCTCATAGCTTGTGTGAGAAAGACGAAGTTCTCACAGAATGCTGCAGAAAGCTAGAAAACTTCTCTGTTAAATGCTTTTCAGCACCCACACTGAACCACAGTACCATTTATCTTTCTTTGGCCTTTCGTGTCCTATGAACAACACACGTCTAACTGGTTCAGCATTCTCTCCTCCTTGCTTTCTCCTGCTATCCTGAAACAAATGGGGAGACAGCTGGGAAGTAAAAGTGGTGTTTTTGCTTGGGTCCCAAGGAAGGCTGCTTTGAGTAAGTAGCTGACAACACGACCTTGAAGTGTTTGTTACAGACTTGGTGCATGACACTTAGAATAGGCTACTTCAACAGAAGTGCTCTACTGGCCATGCTGGAATTCAGAATATGTTTTTCTTGTGCTCTCCATTTGATTTCTGGTATCTTAGCAGTGCACTGAGATGATCATTTGGGATTCTGAAGTTTGTAGTGGAAGTAGACCTTAGAAGCCACTGAGGAAAGCACTACAATTCCAGGGGAGTAGTGTTCTTACAAGTTGATTTGAATGGTTTCCTTCTGTTTCGGTACTTGCAGAGGTATACTTCAATATATGCAGGAATTATGATGGGTCTGATCTAGACTAAGCAGTATTCATCTTACTGTCTTCCATGTTCCCATCTTGAAGGGACTTGCTCTTTTTCAGCTAGCAGTATTCACAGCATGGATCTTACTTGCCCAGCTGCGTGTTCCTGTTGCCTCTCTTTTTTTTGATTTGCTACCATACAGGTTTCACTGCAGTAGGTAGTGCAGGGCCAGAGCTTGGGAGAAGAGGGAAGGTTGTCTTTTGGTTTTGGTGGCAGCATGATCTTATGCTAAGCTGTGTGTGGAAGTCAGTATTTGAAACCTGAACCTTAAATCTTTGGAAAGGACAGACAGATTTTGTTACTAAAAATGGCAATTTTCTAGTACCCTGCAGTATCTAGCACCTTAAACTATTGTTTCAAGTGCAACAGAAATCAACTTATTACCAGTGAGCTGGGAGAGGAAATCTGCTTAGCCTTCTGATTATTTTTGCTAGGATAAATAAGTCAGCTTTGTGCTTTGTTAATTTTGGTCTGTTGTTTCTGACATAGCATGTTGTTTCTGACAAGGCATCTGTGGGAGCCTTGCTTTGGTTTTTTTAAAGGCACCTGAGTCATGTTAGAAGTACTTTGTGATCATTGTACAAACTTCCAGGCAAAAGAAAAGATTAAAGTCATAGCAGTTGTTGGTATCAAGTAACGTTGAGCATAATGTCTCAAGGAAGTGTTACTGTGCTCTCTTAAGGTACAATTATCACTTAATTTTCCAGCATGCCTCTGTAAATCTGTGTTGATCCACTTCAGACTCTTTCAGAACCGTGTGAAGCATGCCCAGGCCTTGCTGAGATGGACTGAGCTGCTGCAGTCTGCCAGCATTGGTCCTTAGCTGTAAAAGTAAGCCTTTTGGAAGTGGCAGCAGGGATTAAAAAGGCTTGGTTGGTTGGGGACCCACTGGCTTTTTTCCTCTGGGTGGAGGGATTTGCTCTCTTCATTTTTCATTAAACCTGCCAGTTAGCTAGAGCTAGTGATTTCTCTTTGGATCCTATGGAATTTGCATGGTTTTCAGGCATAATGTTGCCCTGACTGAACCACAAGCCAAATGATGCACAAATGATGAAGCACTGAAATAAATTATTTTAAAATGTATATGACAAATCAAACAGCAGTTTTGTTATGAGTTGGAGTTGTAAATCACATTAGTTAAATCATCAAACAATTGATTTTAAGCTGGTCTGAAACAAGTTGTCTGTGCAGGCTAAATTGACATTTATGCATACCTATCTTGAAATAGGCAGCTTTCTTCAGGGAGGGGGTGGTGGTGGAATTCAGCTTGTGCTATTGCTGCAGAAAATTCTTCCATTAAAGTATTTAAAGGAATGATGTGTTGACAAGACCTTCCTACTGTAGCTTGCAAATCTGAGGAATATGCATGCTTAGTGCTCAGTCCTAAAATTACATTCCTTGCACATAATTCCTGTTGAATGTGATAGAAAAAAATCAAATCAGAGCTAATCTTAAAATTGCACAAATGTTTATCTACACTAAACTGTGTATTATTTAAGTAATAGTTTACGGTAAAATAAAGTACTTAAAAGGTTCTAGTTAGATTTGCTCTAAGCTAAGCATCATAGAATGCTTTTTGAGGGGACAAGTGATGGTTCTTGGGTGGCATCTGTTTCTAACACATGTACCTGACAGCATCTTGACTCATTTGCAGTAGTTCTAAGACCTATTGCAGTAACTGTTGCTATATACAAAGTACTGCCCTTGGTGTTCCTCGGGAAGCCTTGGGAGACTGGGGCTGAACAGAGAGCTTGGTCACTGTAGGGTCAGCCAAAAGGCATCTTTGAGAATTTACCCATGCTTCAACCAGAAGAGTAGGTGGTATGACTTAGTACCTTTTGATCCCAATATTCTTGTAGTCCCAAGGGGAATGAGTTAGCCCAGATGGTTATACTGGTTTTGGTTTGGAACTCTGAAGTAGAAAGATGAGTGCATGGTCTTATGGGGAGAGCCCTTAACTTCATGAAATGTCTGCCACGGTGTCATAGGAAAAGCATGTTCCTTTTCTGAGAGACATTGCAAAGCTACTTTGCCTCAAATTTTCTGGAAGGTAGCTGCCTGGATTTTTCTTCTCCCGTAGCTGCAAGCTAGCAACACCTTTGTAGAAGCCAAGTTTGAACTTTAGGAAGCTGTACCACCAAATTATGCTGATTTCAGATGATGGGAAGTTAGCTCGGTTTCCTGAAATGCTGTAGTTGGAAGCAAAATAGCGTTGTGCAAAATAACCTGTGCTACTTCTGCGGGTGAGCTAATGCAGATGCCTTCCCACCACTTCTAGGTGGAGGATGAAGTTGATCACAGCATTCGGAAAGTATACGATGGATACAACGGGACAAATCCGGATGCAGCCAGTCGTGCTATTGACTACGTACAGAGGCAGGTGAGATGGCAAGACCCGAGCGAATTTTCCACTCCCTTCTGTCCTTAAAACACAGGTGCTGTTGCTCTGCTGCTTGTGTAGATGGCCTTCCTCCATTCTGACAAATCTAGGAAATTGCTGAATGGACAATAAATAGCTTAACTCAGTTAAAATTAATATTATGGTATTGCTGATGGGGAGATAAATTTTTATATAATTAGCTATCTCTCAATCTGTGCTTGTATTCAAATGTGTAGTACTTAAGTATTTTTCTGCAATGGAGCATAATATACTTCTCCTCTTGGTATTGCAGTTAGAATTGAATTCTTTATCTCTCTGATTTTCCAGCTGCGCTGCTGTGGGATCCATAACTATTCAGACTGGGAGAATACTGTCTGGTTCAAACAAACTAAAAACAACAGTGTGCCCCTCAGCTGTTGCAAAGCAGCCCTCAGCAATTGCACTGGCAGTTTGACCCACCCCATGGACCTTTATTCAGAGGTAAGGCAGCCACAGCATGAACTTACACAGCCACATGCTTTCACTGACAATTCATTTTCTTTGGGGGAAATCAAATCTTGGGTGTATTTGCTTTAACAAAAAGTAGATGTGGTTTCTTGGGGGGGGGGGCAGGGGGGTGGAATCCTCTCTCTCCTCTGTTCATCTGTGAGTAATTTTCATCTAATTACTCTTTTTAGTATTTGCATTATCTTTCTGCCCTATGTGATGCTTTTGGGGTTTTTTTTTGGTGTGTCTAAATATGGTTGCCAGATTGATACATAAGAAGCCTACTTGTTTCAGGGGTGTGAGGCTCTGGTTGTAAAGAAGCTTCAGGAGATCATGATGTATGTCATCTGGGCAGCACTAGCATTTGCTGCCATTCAGGTAAGAGAATATTCTTTGTTTGTTAACTTCCTTCAAATTAAATCTAAACTGCAGTACAGATAATTAAGGTATGCAGATACAGATACTACACTTTAACACAGAACTTCCCACTGCTATGGGGATGTATATTCTGTTAAGAGATGAACAGTCAGTATTATATGTAGTAATCCACTCTGATGTAAATGGTAAATTATTTCTTGAAAACTTAATTATCTAGATATTAAGTATCATAAATGTCCTCTGATGGCATTTAACACTTGAAGAATTTGCATAATGTTTAATTTCCAGCTTTTAAACAGCTCATTCTTCATGCTGTTTTAGAGGTACATCAGCTTAACTATGCTTCATGGTGTACAAGTAATGTCATGACCACCCGGGAGATACACCAAGGTTTTTGATAGTGTGCTCTGTTCATGTGCAACTGAGCTTTGCTGTGTGTCTTGAGGATTTCTTGGGTTCTGACTTGAGCAAACAAAGAGGCTCTAAACTGGAGACCCTTCCACAAACCTTGTTACAGTTACCCTGATCATAAAAAGATAACTGAGGAAATAAACTGATGTGTATATTAGAATTTATTAAATTTTAGGGAAGAAAAAAAATACTAGAACTGTCTGCCAAACATATTTCTAAAACTGAAATTTTGAATGCTCATCAGCTGGCAGACTTTGTACATTAATGACATTATTTTCAGACTGTGCCTATGTTATGGTCTCTGAGTAATGTAGTACATATGCTGAATCCCAGGAGACTTAAAAACTAATTTCAAAGTTACTTTAGTGCTCTTAAAAGCATTTGAGTTCAGAAAACACACCTGTCAAGTCCAACAGTTTAAGCACTTCTGTTTTCAAAAGCAGCTTTTAAGCCATATTGTATGTTTGAAGGTAAATAATCTTTTGCAAGCAGTCTTGTGAAAATAGGGTTCCCTTTATATTTCAATGCTACAAGGATGTACTCGTAGTACTGTATGCAGTCATGTTGAGCTATTCAGACCCAGACTACTTCAGCTATGGAACTTCAAATTTGGTGCAATCTGTGCTTAGTCTCCTGAAGGGAAGGTATAGTTCTAATTGTCTTTCTTAAAACTTTAGTTGTTAAAGCAATACTTGGTCTGTTTGAACAGTGAAATGTATTTGTGTACTGAAAATTAATGTGTTTATCACAACCATAGTTACTGTGTCAAATTCTGTTTATGTCGGAAAAAAAGTGTCTTCCGAGACTGACTGAGGTGAGTCCCAAGAGGAGGCATCATTCTTAGTGTTGGAGTTCGCAGGTTGATGAACAGGTCTGCCCCAAAACGCAGCACAGTTGTAATCCTTGCTGGCCTTGGCCCAGAGTTTCTGACACATGCTTGCAGTGGCAGTGTGGCTGCTTGCACCCTTCTGTTCAAACTGTTCTATTATTTATCTCCTGAAATTTGAGACATAAGTTCTGACATCTTTGCCATACGGAATTCAAGTATGTACTTGGTGCAGTTCTCAGCAAAATGGTCTGGGGGCTAACTGAAAGGGAGATAGAGTGTAAACTTCAGCACGTGGCTGTATCTTGGGTCATACCCTGTAAACTTAGAGGAATAATTATGTTTTTCTTACCATTTGGTGAATTTTACTGCCTTTCCTATACTCGCTGCACAGAGTCCCCTCTGAACAGATTATTTTATGTTACACAATGAGGCTGTTCAAAGTTCATTACCTCTGATAGCCTATAGTCAACGGATTTAACCTTCAGTCAATGCTTTAAAATTAAAAGACTGAGAAGAGTATTTTTGCAAGGCTTGAAATTTATGGACAACTTAGTCTTTTCTGCATAGAAGTAATTTTTGGTATGTTCATGTTTCAGTTACCATGGGGATTTTCCAGTGTGCAATAATTCCCTGGTCCCAACCACAGTGACAGCACAGAACTATTAATAGATAGGAGGTAAACTGAAGAGAGCAAAGGCACAGCTTTTGTGGTTGGTGATCATTTACAAAGGGCACATGTGTATACAGCCAGTGAATTTTTGTACAAAATTGGTTTGGGGAAAGATTGAATATAGCTGCTGCTAGCAGGCAAATTAAAACCAAAATTAATAAAAAACTAAACAAACCTTCTGAATGTAGGAGATGTCTAAACTTTCCTGAAAGCTGTTGAAGAGGAGGATGCATGGATCCTTCCTCAACACAGATGTCTAAAATAGCTGTTCACAATATTAAATAGCAACCAGAGAGAAACAGACTGAAATGTCTTAAAACGTTTAGAGGTGATAGCATCTTTTTTTAATGACATAATAAATAATGTCTGTAGAGAACATTGATGTACATGAGTCACTTCTGTGTTTGTAGTGAATTCTCAGACTATGCTCAGAGACCTCCCAAAGGATAGAAATAGTAAAATAGTTAAATAGTAACTCAGAAGTTAATTGCGTGAGGTTTTACTATAGTACCTGAATGTTTGAGATTTCACACAACTCTGTATAAATTAAATGTCTCGAGTGAGTCATTGAACAGGGTTGTCTTTGTGCAAATAACTGTAAATGTGGTGGAACTACTTTTATTCATTTGATGTACATGGCTAGAATGAATTCTAGCAAAAGACTAAAGGAGGTGTTGCTCTGCATCACACTCTTCATTTTATCCTGGCTTTGAACAGCAGAGAAGTTTTTGTACTTGCAAGCTGTGAGCCTTCTTTAGAGTTCTGTAGCCACTGGCAACCATAAACTCTCAATTTTACAAGTCTCACTGAAGTGGGTTTTAATTGTAGATATTCCCTCCTTACTTAGAAGGGCTGTGTCCATGACGAGTGATTCTCTCATGTAATTTGTTTTCTCTTGCTCTGATATGAGTATATCAACCTGAGCACCCTGATGTAGTTGATGTCCCAGCTTTTTGCAGGGGGGCTTGACTAGATGGCCTTTAAAGATCTGTCCCAACCCAAACCATTCTGTGACTCTATGCTAATGTATTTAGGAGTCAGTCTGTGAGCTGGAACCACCTGAGTGAAGAGAGGTGCTGTTTTTAACAACAGCTGAAGTGCCATACTACATCACTCTCCATACACCTTTTTAGACCTGAGCTGGTTTCTGCTAGAGATCCAAAGCAGATCATGCACTGGAAACAAAGAAGAGTATTGATCTTTACAGCTTGTTCCTTTCCAGGAAATTAAAAGTTCCTACTAGAATTTCATCATGCCTCTTCCTAATCACTGCTTATTTAGATTTAGGATTTTTAAACATTGTTTTCAGTCTTTCAGCAGACTGGAGTACTATATTGTGCGTACTATCATGTAGTTTTAAAACAGGTTATACGTCTGATGTTTTGCATCAGCCTGTATTTTTAAAAAGTCAGTAAATTCTCCTTTTGTCCCAGTACTATTTTCACTGGGCTTTTTCTGTATCAGTGAGGAAGATCTACACTTGATTGTCTGCTCACCCATTTCGTTCTTGTTTGCTTTCTGTCCGAGGGGCTTTTTTGTGGTGTATTTTTGGAGTGGGTTCTTCTTTTTTAAGAAACCAATTTACCTTCAGGGTGGTGCTTTATAATCCAGAGATAGGACAGGAGCCTCCTGAAGTATTTGCATCTGTGAATAAACTTCTATACATACAGCCAAATCAGTACAATCTCTCACTTTACTAGAAGCTATTGCCAATTACTGTAGACCACAGAACACAACACTATATCTGGTATTTTTTAGTAGGTGCAGTCTTATTCTACCTTCAATAAACATGCTACTTCTTTAAAGTATCATGCCCTGTATCCCTGATTATTCACATGGTTTAAGTCTTGTAAATGGACACAGGGTGATTATACCCTAAATCCTGGCAAGCATGCCAGCACAGTTGTGGTACTGTGAATTTTAACATGTCTAAAAGTGAATTATTCGCCTTAGATTTAAGCTTTCTAATGTGACATGGTAACAGAGAGAGTTTTATGAAATTTCTTTCAAATGCTCATTCTCATCATAGCAGTTAAGCTGATGCATTTGAATTGCACTGGGATTTTCTATACCAGATACAGTATCTAAAAATCTGTACCTTTCATTAAAAAATACTAGGAATTTCTTCCATCTGAACCTGAATTATTGAGGCAGATTACAAGTGGCTGACCAAAAAAAAAAAGTTCTGTTTAACATGTCCAGGATAATCTTGTAAGAAAATGAGGCTGAAGTTTGTGGCCCTTGCATTTTGCAGCAGGAACCAAAGCTCTTTCAAGGAACAGTCATTTGTTGCCATTTGTGTTACAGACAGTTACAGTCCTGAAGCATGCTGACAGTCTGTGCTGAGGTTGAGTCTCTTGGAAGTACCTTCTTTGTACTCAAGCTTGTTCTCTGTTTTTTCTCCATAGCTTCTGGGTATGTTGTGTGCCTGTATAGTTCTATGTAGGAGGAGTCGGGATCCTGCCTACGAACTTCTCATCACTGGCGGAACCTATGCCTAGAAGAGAATTCAAACATGCAATTCAATCTTCCCCCACTTCTGTGGAAGGTGAATGGGCCAGGTTTACTTCCATAGCTTTCTTGCCCCAAGCTTAGTCCAAGCACACCTTTCAGACATGAGGGCAGCCGCACTGTGCACTGGTGATGGGCAAAACAACAGCTTTACACAAACCCATATAATTACCTGTGACTTTCACTGTTTTAGCCAGCTATTCATGTATCTAAATGTTTTAGTATGCTAGTAAACTTTCTAATTTCAGAACCATTTGCAAGTCAAGTGTAATTTGGTTGATATGAAAGTCCAAGGATGTGTGCCTACTTTGGTAGATTACCTCTAAGCATTAACTGGCTGATTCTTGCATATAGAGAGAGGATGTCTTAAACCTTCACTACATGGAACTTTTCTGGCCAAAGCTGTACAAAGGAAGCCAGCTGTATTTAGTTTGAGAAGAAAACATGTTTTAATCTTGCCCCTCACCAGTGTCACTTTTAAAAAAGAAAAAAACACTTAAGTTCAGTACACTTTATATTATAAAGAAATTGTAAAAAAAAAAAAACTAACCCATTTTAGGATTATGTGACTGCAGTTTTGACTTTCAGAGATCCAGTCTTTCAAACATTAGTGGTTTAAAATACAAGCTGGCTTTTCAGGAGTATAATGTATGCACTACTGTTCTATAATGAAATATTTCATTTTTCTATGAAGAGCGTTTTATGTGTTGAGTGAACTGTTAGACTGTAGACCTTAAATTGGTTTGGAAACAATGTAGCCATGTAGAGTAGCAAAGTAGTATGTGAAAGTGATCTCAACTGTAAATAGTAAACCTGATTAAATAAATCTCTGTATATCCTCCCTATAAACATGTCCTGTTTTCTGTTTAAGATTCCAGTGTATTTGGGCCAGTGGAGTCTGGGTGTGCTGGACACACAAGCTTTGTGTGAGATCAACGGTTTTAGGTGGCTTCACTTCAACAGATCTGTATTTATGATTTGCTGGAAACGTGATTGTATTGTATTTGTTCTTTTGCTTTGAAACAATACTAGCAAAACACAGAACGACAGACTTGGCTGAACTTGATGGAAACTTATCATCTTGTGCATACAATTAAGGAAGAATCTGTTGCCTCTCAACAGTGGGTAATGAATAGCTTTACTGTAACTGCTGTATGTTAATTATGTTTTAATGAGTCTTACATTATTCAGATGCTTAGTCACTGCCCTACTTTCAGCGTCTTCAGGTTCCTCCTTCCTTGCAGAAGCCAGGAATGTTCAGAATTTTTACCAGTTGCTTATGTGCAAAGCAGTCATGCTCAGCTAAACTGACATCAAGATATCAAATAACTAAAGAAACATCACTCTTTAGAAAAAGAAAATTCTAATGTGTACGGTCTGTTGTTGAGGCCATCGTGGCTTGTGGGGGACTTTTCTCAGAGCTGTTACACTGCTGTAGAAGTGTACTTTTGGAATTCTGTGTTAACTTCTAAAGGTGGGTTTCAAATTATACTCCCTTGGGACTTAGATTTTCATTCTTAGTACAGGATGTGGCTCAACCCAAAGGCCTCCTGACTGTGGCATCGCATTTCCCAGATGCAGTAGCAAGCCTGCTAACTGAAATTATTATCTTCATATTGTATTGCATATTATAAATACAGAACTAATAAGATTGATTTTTACAAGCCAGCATTTTTTCAATGTGGAGAGGTTTTAAGACAGACCTGTGTTGCACAAAATAAAGCTAAGGATGCTTAAAAAGGGGGTCAGCTCTTAGCAGCTACAAGGCAGAAAGAAACTCCACAGTCAAGAGCCTGCACATACCCCTTTGAAGTGAGGATAGTTAGGGGGAGATACAGTGCATGTGCTTGTTAATCTTGCTGGAAGACACGGATTTGAAGTAGAGATGATGTGACAGTACTTGCATCTAAATGAAGGAAGTCTCTGTTTCCTCTTTAAAATGCAGACTATTTGTGCTGGAATATGGAAACTACTCAATATTTTACAACTTTTTTATAATCAGAACAAAGCCCAACTGCACTTCTAACTGGCATGAATTAGTTTTTTCTAGGAATCGGTGACCTTCTTGCATTGCAGAGTTTGTGGTAGGTCTTGGATGTGTGAATAAAGTTATGGTGGTTGTTTGGGTTTTCTAAAATACGAAATCAAACTTCACACCCCCCCACGGTCCCCCCCCCCTCCCGAAAAGCCAACCAAACGCAGGCTTGCAAGGGTCTAATGCACCACATTTTGTATGACTCACTGAGGCTGGGAACAAGTGGTGTAGGTCTGTGGCTTCCAGCACCAGCGAATCTGGGTTGCTCAGTAGTGCTCTATTTTGTGGGCTCTCCCCCAGCTGTCTGTTAATTTGACTTGCTTAGTATCTCTGGACTCATTATGATCCTTTACCTTTCTCACTGCCCCTTTGCCTGTCCTTCCTTGCTTGTTTACACTCTTGAAGTTTGAGCACCATTCTCATTAACACTTGAAACGCAAATTTTTCATTTCTCCTTCAACCTTAGCATCACCGATTGATGGCCTTTTTCTTCAGGCACAGAGTCCACATGTATTTACCATTTCTAAGATCACCATTCTAGCAGAGGCAATCTTATGTTTCTTCCCTTCTTTCTGGAAATATTCTATATATATGAAGACTTTTATTCCTGTGACTTTTGAAAGACAGAATCATATGTTTAAATTGTAGCAAGTGAAATAAGGTTGATTGGGAAATAGTTATTTTTCCCCTTACTGAAAAAAATGAATAAACTTTGGCTTGTGTTAGGCAGGAGTGTTGGTGTGGCTGTAGTTTGGCCTTCCTAATTAATACATTCATATCTGAGAGTGTATTTTAGGGGACAAGGGATGACTTAGTTTCATTCTAGCTCTTTTTTCCCTTGATTCCTGTGTCTAGTATTTTAAGTTTCTGTATGAATTTCTTCTTGGCTGTCTTGTAGCTGAAGAGTCCAAGAGGGCTCAGTGCAGACTGCACAGGAAATTATTCAGACTGCGTGAATCTGTGTAGGTTACATGCAGCTTGCCTGCAGCAATAAACCTTATGTGATCAGAGGGGTTTAACACAGGAGATTAGAATTGCTTTCAGGGCTTTTTTTTTAATTGGGTTTTGTCTTTCTCATTGCTATTAAAATGACTTAAATGCATTCCAGTGCAAGTCCTGTGCTTAACTGCCTTCAGCAGCTTAATAGGAGGCTCATGAGAATTGGAGGATCTCATTCAGACTGTGGTCTAGTAAGGCATAATCATATGTATTTGCCTTATTAAACAGAGAAGTGGTCTAACAAGCTTAATTTAACAAAGTTAGTGAAAAAAGAAAGTTCTGCCTTGATAGCAAGAAGAGGGCAGTTCATGAGATTCTTCAGTACTTGCAGTTTCAGATGGAATTTGAGATAAGTACTTGTGAGAATAGTGATAGCCTTCACAGTACAGTTAGTGGATCTTGTAACTGACTTAAGCTTGGGCCTGAGACCAATCCCTCTGGAATGTGCCACAGGTCTGCAAGTGCAGTTGATCTTTGGTGTTCCTGTGTGCTGCTGTGTCCTGTAGAAGCAGCACGCTCCGGGGTGACTGCAGTGCTTGGAGAATGCCATCTGAGCCTCTGCACTGCCTCTTGCAGTCTTCGCTCTTGGGTGCCACCCGTACTGACTGGGGCAGCTGTCCTTGCTACACATAATAAGCTTAATTTTACTTGCACAGCCTTTTTCAAAACGCATGTTGCTAATCTTTCCTTGCTGATCTCTGCAGCCTCTCATAGCTGATCTGTTTCCTCTAGAGCTGCATTGAGCAGTTGGAAAGCTCTCTTGGGGGCAGCATGTTTTAAACCATGATGTATGCTTGGGCTGTTGCTAAAAGGCAGGAGAGCAGGCTTCTGTCTGTGCTACATCTGAACTGATGTGACCACAAAGCTTCCTCTGCCAAACTATCGATGTGCTGCAGTGCCCTATAAAGTGGCAACATTACTGATTGCTGTAGGTCATGCATGGCTGTGGGAGGGTAAGGTACTGGCACTCTCAGCCTGTTTCCCACTGTCCTGCATATCAGTCTCATATTCCTGGACTGCTTCAGCACTCATCTCTCATGTCTGTTGTGATAACTGGGTTTGCTATTTGTCCGTCTCAGTTTTGGGGGATACTCTTCAGTAGTGGGACTGATTAGGAGAGAGCAAAATCACTGGCAGGTACCAGAATTATGTTGCTGCTGATCTGTTGAAATCTGGGTATGATCTGATTTTGGTGGGACAGTGTCATAGTTTGCCTGTGCCCTGCACAGTAGTAGGTGTAAACTTCGCCCTTCTACCTCCCCATGAAAGGATTATCTGCAAAAAACCTACAAGATAGTCCTGAGGTAGTCCTGTAACAAGTTATGTTTCCTTCTGTATACTGTAATACAAGGTTTGGTGTTTAAAACAAGGCTAAATTGCAGGCTACTCGTTACTAGGTGGAGGAGGAGGTGCTGGGGAAGCACAGCTGTACAGCTGCTCCATGGCCAGGTGCTGCACCCTGGACATGTTTAATGTCCTGGCAGCTGCCTGAGGTGGCAGAGGTAAACATTAGATGGAGAGTTTGTCCACCCGTTCCTTTAATTCTTCACTCACAGTTGCCTTCACAATACAGGTTTTGTGCTCACAATACATATTTAGTTCCAGGCATATGCCTTTGATTTAGTCCTTGCTGTGCCTGCAGTAATCCCTGCTGGATGTGTGCCTGGCAACAGATGTTGCTTCTTTCAGTGTCTGGACTCCAGGACAGGAGTTCAGTTGAGTTTTGTGGGGCCTATTTACACTGTGGATGAACACACAGTACAGTTTATTCATCATTAAAAGCAGGGCCAGGTTTGTAGACTAAACTTGGACATGAACTTAAACCTGCACAACTGAGACTATCAGAACTCCGGTGTGGGGACCTGAGACTTGTTGATCCTTCTGGAGCAAGCAAAGAAACACTTCTTTCTAGTGATATGCACTGAACCGCAC
Organism: Gymnorhina tibicen; assembly: GCA_013399875.1. Classification (NCBI taxonomy): domain Eukaryota; kingdom Metazoa; phylum Chordata; class Aves; order Passeriformes; family Artamidae; genus Gymnorhina; species Gymnorhina tibicen. Next base: position 2,756,393 of record VXAZ01004636.1, on the reverse strand, counting down.
ATTTTCTCTCACCTGCTTCTCTTGACCCTGAATGCTAAAGATATGTCAGAGCTTTTGAGTTGAAACTTCTTTCTGTGCCAGAGGGGGAGCCTGCAAATTGGGTTGCTCCTGGTAATGTGAGCCACAGCAGTGTGGGACCATGGAGCTGTTCTGTTGACACTCCAGAGAATAGACAGCTTTGCTTCCATTTGGATGTGTGGTGCTTCAGGCACCAGCTTCTTTCACTAAATGGGCTCCTGCCCCATTTCAAAGAATAAATTGTTTTCCAGGATAGCTGTCCTGTCAGACCTTTGCTAGGCCAGGCTGTGGCTGAAGAATTGGAATGCATTTTCCTCATGCAAATAAAACACTTAAGCAAACTACTGGCAGCTGTGGGGCTTAACAGTACCTAGGATGCCTTGCATGCAAAAGTATGTCTGGTTTAGAAAACTACTTCTGAAATGGAGTTCTGAAGTTTCTCCCACCTGCCCTAAGGAAGCAGCGAGATCTGCTCTCGCCTGAATGAGTCTGCCATTGAATTGCATTGAACGAGTCTGCCAGCACCTCAGGTGTGTGCAGGGGTAGTGTTCACACTTTCTCAGCTGAGAGTAGGAGGAGAAGTCACCTGTGGCAAAGGTGCCATCGAGGAGTCCTGTGCCAGCCTTTACCAAGCACCTCACAGGCAACAGGCAGGACTTAAATTCCCAGTACACGCTGTAGAGCTAAGCACTCCTTGTACTTCCAGGACTTGGAGAATGCCCCATCCTTGGGAAGCACGCTTGGTGCTAGTAGCCTTGCATGCTGTGAAATGTTTTTGCCTTTTGAGTGCAATGTCCATTTTGAAAGCTTCAGTCCAGCATTTATCCTGATAGCTTTGTTTTCCCCTATACAGTAACAGCTTCAGCATTGAAAAATGGTGCATTGAGGATACATTACAGACACTGAGCAAACATAAGTTAAATTTAGAGCTTGTGCTGATAAGTGTTGTGGTTACAAAAGCTGGCACAGGACCCTATAGGGCAGGGAGGATGCATTTCTCCAGATGCCTTCTATCCCTCTTCGGTTTTTGAATCCTCCCATGGCTGCTGAATTGAGCAGTGCCCTAGTAAAACCTTTAACTGCCACTTAGCAGAACAAAGTCACTGTCGCTTAAGTCTCCCTTCCTCACCCAGGGCTTACACACAAGAAGGGCTGTGCAGCCCTTCTCCAAAGACAAAGCATTTCTCACGTCTATCAGTGCATTGAAAGCTTTCCCATTCACACTTACGTTAGCATTCTTATCCTGGGAAGGTTAAAGTTCACCAGTTTCCCAAGAATTTCCTCCATGGACTGTTTTTGGCTTACAATTTCAGAACAATTCTTCTTTAGATGCAGCTGTTGAGCATTTGTGCCCTTGCAGAGTGGAAGGGAATGCACTGAACTCCCCCACACGCTCCCTGTATGGAGTGTGAGTGTTATCTCATGTCTGCAACTCCCTTCCTCAGAGCCATCCAGTCCTATTACAAAACAAGCACTGTGTACACGATATAATTTGTCCTTTTGTACGAGATTTTCCATTGCAAATATTGATCCGACCGCCGTCCAATGCTAGCTTGTTTAGACTGGGTCTGGGATTGTTCAATCACCAAAATGCTGAGTGTGCCAGGAGGATTTTCAGCTCGATGGCAGAGTGGATTACGAGCTCCCCATGATGAATGGGGAAACTGAGGTGCGAGGTGCGACTTCTTCAGTCATACCTTTGCTTCACAAAGCCATTGATTTATTCAAGGGCTTAGCCTGGGCTGCTTGAACAATGCAAGTGTGTAATCCGACGCGCAGGAAATTTCATTCAAGTTTAGGCTGGAATGTCTTTAGCTGTACTGTGTGTCCATTTACCCTGAGGCAGAGGCTGCGGCAAATGCCTGAATTTCAAAGAGAATTTAAGTCAAAGTACTACTTAGCGGCTGTAGCTCATTCAGCATTGCACCTATTAGCACACTGGTTACTTCTCTTTATGTCTGCCTTGATTTGGTGAATCGAGTTGAATTCTGGTAAGGGCAGCAAAGCTGGGATACATGTGCTGTATTATGTTTTCAAATCTGGTTAACACTGGCTTTTTTTAGATCTGGTAAGTAAAATTCCTCCTGATTTCAATGTCCTCTTAGGCTATCTGTTCCCACTTCACCTCTGCCCGGCTGTTGTTTTTGTACCCTCAGTCCTCAGGATGATATGTGGAATCCCTGCTTATAAACTCGTAGCTGTGCTCCAAGTTGAGTTCTGTTTGCCTGGTGGGTTTGAATGGTACTGTCTTTCCCCTTAGAAATTTCAGGGATGTCAACTCTGATTTCTGCCGATTTTGCTGGCAGGTCACGGTGATTTCTGTTAGAGTATCTAAAGGCAAGATTTAGTCTGTGCTTCCAGTCAGAATAGAACAACACAGTAAATCTGCCTTTTGGGCCAGTGTGTGGGGCAGAACGGCTGCAGCCACATGACACCCAGCAGTGATAGGCTGTAAATGTGCTCTTAATGGTGCCCCAGCAGCTTTGTGCCAGATCAGGTGTCAGCCGTCCTTTAGCAGCTGGTGAAAGGACAAGTTGAGCACTGTACCATGTGTACTGGCTAATTTGATGGAAATATGATTATCCAGCTATTCTAGAAACAGATCAGATTTGCACTGTGCGGGATCCAGGAATGCACAAATCTGGAGATATCTGTAGCTCTGAGCAAAATGTGAGCTGGCTGCTGAATTTAGGTAGTTGCTAACAAAGAAAAATGATGGCAAACAGTTTGACTAGTTCTTTGCTCTCTCAGTGCATGGGGCGTTGTCATTGTGTTAATAACCTAGTCACAGGCAGGACACTAATTCCTCTTCCAGAATCTAATTCTCCACACAAGTATTCTTCCCCTACAAAACCCAGCCTATCAGCCCTTGCTGTCCCTTAGCAGCCATTTACTTTGAAGAAGCCAGATAACAACTGCTGTTGTGAAGCATCACAACTTGTTTCCTTTCTTGCTCACTAGCTTTGAGTGTAGTTCCCGTTTAAGGACATGTGAAGTACTGGTACCTGTGTGGCTGGTAACTGCTCTTGTGTTCAATGCCCCAGCCCTGCAAGCCGGAGAACAAATAAGCCAGGGAAAAGAGATGGTGTTGAGCAGCATAGGCTGTTGTTCAGGCCTCTACTGTTTGTCCTGTCCTGTGTAGAAGTTGCTGCCACTCCACACTGAAGGTTAACAGTAACTTTTCGTACTGTGTTTGTATAGAGCTGATGCAGAGTCCCCTGTGCTCTCTAAGCCTGCACAGTGACAGTGCCAGGAGGTTCTGTGGTCCACAGTGTGTAAGTTACCCACCAGTGTTGAGGTTAGGTGTTCCTTAATGCCCAACCAGGCTCCTCTTAGACACCCAGCACCTGGTGCTTGGCTTGTAATGCAGCTCCTTTTGGCATCCATGTGCTTCCACTTAAACTACATTCAGTAATCAGTGAGCTATGAGCTGCAACTGGGAGAAAATCACCTCTGGAGAAGAGACTCAGACCACAAGTGCACCTCTTGAAGAAGCAAGACAAGAAGGAAGCCAAGGTAAGAGTTTCTACTGTTTATGCCTTATGTACGTGATCTGTCAGCACTTTGGCTGATGTATGCTGAGGCTGTTGCTCCTACAGAGCTCAAGCCAGGGGTGCTCAGGGAGGTGGCAAACACTTCAAACCTTGAACAGTCGCTGTGCTCCTGCTGTTGCTACATGCTCAGCTGGGAAGAGGCTGATTTCTTCCTTTTAGCTGCCTAGTTGTTGGAAATGCTGGAAGCTGGATGGCTCTGCAGATCACTGAGCTTGAAAGGAAGCCTGGCTGTGTTGGCTGTCCTAGAGCTGGGTCTCTTGGATCTCTCTGTTTCTAGTCTGATACAATGTTGTTACTACTGGCTTGTGGGCTCTTAATATGCCATATACAGAAATCTATTCTGTGCAGAGACAGACCTCGCACTGCACTTACAGACATTTCCTAATTGCGTGTGGTTGTCATTGGTTAAATGTTATTTTACACAGGTTTTCCTGTTCTTAATTGATAGTAAATTGTAAAAGAGAACAATACGCATGTTTTGACTTTAGCATAAGAGTGCCACTGGAAAGGGCCTGTTTCAGTTTCCCATCTTAGCTGAAAATTGAATGATAACTTGATTGTGCCAGTTTTATTGCCCAAATGTTACTAAACTGGAGAGGAAATGTTAATAAGGGCAATATTATTAAGGCAGTAACCTACAACTGACCTTCCTGCTTTTCCTACTGATGGGAGTGGGTGGATGGATGAGACCTAAAATGTGGGTGTTCTCAGAGGGTGTGGGTATTTCTTGATATCTCTGTTCTATTTGTGACAAGTGCTGCCACGCAGATAGGGCAAACTGAAGAATTTGGCTGATAAGTAGTTCCAAGCCATATCTAGACAATGTGAAGCAGAGGATTCATGAGAAAACATTGCTGCTGCTTTTTCATTTCCTGAACAGTCTGGAGTTAGCACGTGGGACCCAAATGCTGTGACACTGGGGAGATTTTGAAATACCTATAGCCTCTTTCCCTTCAACAGTGTTTACTTGACAGAAGAAGAGACTGGTAGAAAGGAAATTGGTTTCCTGACTTTAACAGCAAAAATATGGAATGATTTGATGGGATAGAAACAGCAGCCACCATTCGACTAGCTGTCTGTTGGTGATGTAGACCGTGTGGTCCATGGAAGCAAAGATGATGTGTAATAGGGTCTCAGGGTAATCAAGACTGGGCCCTGCAGTGCCTTGTGTGAGGCTGTCTGGGCTCAGAGAACTGAGGAGTCCTGCAAAATCCGTGTGTCCCACATCATTAGAGAAGGTACATGTTAGTGGATTTTTTTTTTCTGTTTAATTAAGATAATCTGCAAAATATCTACCTAAATTTATTTATTTGTTGGTTTATTAGAGTCTTCTTTGTGGAAGACTGAGTGTTCAAGAAGTAAATACATTAAATCTCTTGTGCTTTCAGTTTCCTCTCCTGCTGTAGCTAACAGGGGATGCTGCGGCTGTCGGGCAGCCTCCACTCATAAAGCCCTGGCCAAGCTGAAGCTGTTGTGCATCTTTCTGTCACTTGGTCACAGAAACCTCTCCTTCCCTTTCCAGCCTGGGCAAGCACTGCTGTTCTTACACTGCTGCCTTCAGTGCCACCCCAGCTCCTCCTGAGCCTGTACTAATGCCAGGGGCTCGGAGCCCTTCAGCACTGATGTGGATGTGCTGCGTGATAACTTGGGGGAGTGTGGGAAGGACAAGTGTGCCTGTGCAAAGGACTGCAGGCAGCTAAAGAAAAAGGGTCTGCAGCAACTTCTATTCTATTCTTGAGGGAAGAATTCGAATAAGATACTGCAAGTGCCTCTGACCTTCATTGTGTTTCATTTAAGAAAAGATTGCATTGACCATTACAGCTTTTTTCTTTTGTCTGAATTTCTCTTGTCTTTCTTGCTGTGTCTGAGCTAACAGTTCCTCCCTCCTCCATGCCTTTCAGGTAGCAATAGGATTAACTTTCATTGTCTTGATTCAGTTATAAGACCTTAAACCTTGGCAAACACCATCATTCTGCCCCCAGAAACAGTTTGCTCTCATTCAAATTAAATCACCGATTTTTAATTTTTTTTAACTATCTTTAAATACTGAAAAGGGAGGAGTGGCAGAAACTATCCATCAATCCCTTGTACAGTTCAGTAACATCTGGAAACATTCTTAAATATTGAACTAGAAAGACTGATAGAGATGAAATCTGTGAAATACAGTGAACCTGCACAGTGCAACTTCTCTGAAGAGGGTTTGTTGAAGAATGAGCACATTAGACATGCCTGGAAAGAAACCAGGATGTCCCTGTGCCAGCAATCCCAGAGGTGCAGAGGCTGCAGGCAGCAGATGGAGACAGAGCAGCCAGTGGGCAGAAGAGGAGAGGTGGAAGGGAGGCTGCCCTGCTGACACGAGTGTGGAGACTGTAGGAGGAGGCAACTGGCAATTCTCTGGTGCTCAGAGGAGAGGAATCAGGGCAGCGCAGCACTGCTGGAGGCTTGGCTTAGCTGCTGTTTGTGTTGTTGGATTTTGAAACTTCAAAATCCCAGAGAGGCGTTAGGGAAACCTTCCAACCAAGGCAAAAGCAAGCCTTGGGCCCATCATCTGTCCCAGATCCAGTGCAAAGCAGAGCCATGGCTAGCATGGATTTCATTGTGTTAGGAGATAGTTGTGATGGGGCAGTGCCTCAAGTTTTCTTACTAGAGATGTGTCCCGCTCCTTCAGGTGCTCCTCTCTAGCTGCATTCACTGTTTTCGTATTTTCATCAGTGACTTATAAACCATCCACTGTCAAAAATACCAGCATGGCCTGTGCAGGGAGAGAAAGGGATCCATGGCAGACAACGTGGCTGCTGTGACCATGAAGGTGGCTCACAGGCTGGCTGGAGACAGTCCTCCATCCTGGAGAAACTGCACTTGCTTCTGTGATCTTTTCCCTTTGCGCGGTTGAGATCTGGGCAGGATTTTCCTCCCAGGGTCGCCAAGCTTTGCAACACTGCTGGCAGCACAGTGTGTGAGGGTAGGACTGTGCCAAAATGTGCAAGTCCTAATCTCTCAGGACCAAAGATGGTTTTTGCAGACAGTGTAGGCCAGGAGATGCTGGGATGAGGCAGGAGCAAGGAAAAGAAAAGCATGGTCAGTTGGTTATTTCCTGACTGGTAATTGTAGAAAACATTATTATTGGGATGCCCTTGGTCAGCTGAAGCAGACCTGGTGTGCTGATTGTTTTCAGTAATAGAATATTTGTAAAGTCTGAAGACTGGGGCTTCTTTTCATCAAAGCTTTTCAAGATAAGACCCTGGCACGAAGCCTCGCTGCCCATTCCTTTCTGCTGTCCACCAGCCATCCTCGTTTTCTGCAATGACAACTACAATGTCTCCTTCACTGATGTCCAGTTCATCCACGTTCTGAAAGGAGACAGGGAAAAGAAATGTAGTTAGCCTGAGAGCACAAAAGGGCCCAAGTATATATCTGGTGGGGGGTTTTTTAATCCTGCCCTTCATCAACAGTCTGCTAGTGTCCTTCTGGTTGCAATGAGTCTAAAATACCAGACAGTGAGGGATTAAGCATTTTGGCTATTTCCTTAAGATCCTCGAATTTCCCCAGCCTCCATGGTGTCTCCTCCTGCACAACTTGATGGTTTTATCACTGGGTAAGTCCAGAAAGGGTTAAATACAACTCTCCTAAACCAGCTCACCATGACCTGCATAGTCTGCAGGTGTTGCTAAATAAAACAGAGCGCAGCCTAATTCCTAAGGGGGATAACAGTGTCTCTGCTAATCCATGCCTGAAATAGGTCTCTCAGTTCTTTTAGTAGGGAACAGCAGTGACCAGTGGGGGGACAGTGACTCTTGGACAGCAGTGACTTTCATCCCCAGACAAATGCAGTAGTTGCAAATAAGCTCTCCCTGAGCTCCCAGGCAGCTATCAGTGTTCAGTGGTGCTGTCCCATTTTCCATAGGAAACCACTTTGCTACCCACAGTGTAGTAAATAGAAAACAGGGTAAGAGAGGCTTCCAGAGATGTTTGATGTGTCAGGTAAAACTAAATTTAATGCACCTGAGTAGGTAAGAATGGACTCAAAAAATGAGAAGCCTCAATGTACAATATACTAAAGGTAGTAACAGGCTCTTTTCTCAGCAGGGAAAATCCCTGTGTGGCATAGTTTTAAGGCGACTCCCAGAGTAATGAGGTGATCCAGTAGTCTCCTTAGGGGAACTGCTGGTAACAGTGAGGTGCTTTCAGCTGTGCTTGCATGAAATTTCAGGTTAATAAAGTTTAAAATGAAGCAAAAAAACCCCAACATCTAATAAAAGGTGTTGGAATACTGCTGTACCAAAGAGCAAGTGCTCCTCTTGAGCTTTTTCTCTGTTTTCATCATTTATCTGGCTATCTATTTTGTCACTGTCACATTTCTTCAATGCTGGCAGTTTATGGCAGGTTCCCGTGGTGTGAGGCTCTCTCTGCACTGAGACATAAGACCTCCTGGATGCTGTTTCTTCCGCTGATCTAAAGCTAATAAAAGGAACCTTTAAAATGATATGTAAAGCAACCAGGGTTGGAGTCCAGGTTCTGGAGTCCATCTGAATTAGCAAATATTTATAACCAGTCCATTCACAACCTTTTACTAATAGTATTCTGCCTAGCTAGGACTGGAGTGAGGGAGAGTTCAGTAGCCCAGTTAAGGATGCAGGTTGTTCTCTTTAACAATCTTTTGGCAGATGAACCACATCCACTGTGATTCTGCAACTTGCAACATGGAAGTATAGGGAAAGAATGTCCTTTATGGGATTCAGTCCCCTCCAGCATGGAGAGCCAGCATGCTAAACTGGAGCAGGACAAATCATGTCCCTGGCTGTAAAATGACGGTAACATCTCCTTCACAGAATTTACATTTTCAAGATGTTTGAATCAGCATCGTTTATTTTAAATCTAACACTATCAAGTATTTATTCTGAAGCCTTTTTTTACCTGGGCTGTGTAGTCATAAAGTACTCTGTAGTCCTGTGATGATGTGATCCCAGCTTTTTCATTTACAAAAATGGATGCATAGACTCCGTCTGTTCTCTCCTCTAGGAAAAAAATAAGGAAAAAATAGCCACCACAGAAACAAAGAGTTCAGTTGCTTATAAATGCGTGGGATCATATGCAAGAGTTCACAAATACAAGGGTTTCTGTTCTCTCTCTGCCTGGAGATGTACATGTATAGAAAAGCTGCTGTGAACTGTAGGTAAAGTCTTGCACAAAAACTGTCCCCCATTGATGGGATGACAATACACCCATTGAACTTTGTGGGAGGTCAGAAACTAGCTTCAGCCTCATCCAGGTTGGGAAAAATGTTTACCCTGGTAAAACACAATCCAAGTCATCCAAGGAGGGAAACGGTCTGATGAAAATGGTTTCAAAATGTTGCTACTGGGGGTATAAAATTCTAGCAGTTCAGTGACTTACGTAGGGCTTTTTTTTTCCCCTTGAGAAAAATGGAAAATGCTGTGCCAATGGGTCACCAGTCATTTTCCAGTGGTTTATATAGTTCTCACACAGCTTTTGTCATGGACATAACTTTTGCAGATGTTTTGGTTTAATACAGCTTGTTGTAATTAGTGAAACTTCTTATTTCTTCCTGGCATCTGTCTGGGAGCTTCCCCTGCTGAGCACCAAATGCAGCAAGTGAGAGTCTGGGCTGTGATTCTGGGTGCCCAAGCAGGCGGCTCTGACAGAGGCAGTTGATTTTAAAGCTGTTTGAAAACAGCTTTTTGTTTGGTAAGAACTACAGTTAAAATGCTTTTGTTTACTATCAAACCAATAAAAATGTCAAACTGTTACCTTCTACATAGTCAAAATACTGTGTTTTAAATATCATCTGATAAATTCCTAGTTATAAGGATTACAAGACAACAGTGTAACTGTGAGATGAGACGGATATTTGTATTCATAAGCCAAGTGCCTGGTCTGTTAAAAATTTTATGTATTCTCTTGGGCTTTTTAGTGGTAGTTATTCTACACAATGAGAAAACTAATATCTAAGTCAGACTGCTGCTCTGAATGCACAGTCCCCCCTGCCTAGATGGAGGTTTTGAAGAGTCTGTGGATTATTTGGCACTTTAATCTGGGAAATTTGTTTAATACACATCCAAGAAAAATTCATTTCCAGACTACTCTTGCCTGCCAACATGTGAATATCTGCTGTACATTTCTGCTTCATGTCAAAGCCTGGTTTAGCAACATGATCTAAACCGAACACATCTGGTAAACTGATTTCCTGCAGAGCATACCCAGAGGAGGGGCTGAAGGAGTGGCAGTTTCCGTGTTGTTTTTGCTGCTCCCATGCAGAAGTCCAGAGAATCTGCAGGACCAAGAGAAGCCAAAACCAAAATTAGTGAACAGGCCTGGGTATGAGCATTCCTTCATCTCAGCTCTCTGACTCAGCCTTCCCTCCATCTGCTTCACACTGACTAGATGTCACCTCTTCCCATGGCCTTCTATTTTCATTTATGCTGTAGATATATTTATCTTCCGTTCAAAATGTGTTTTTAAAAATGCAGCAGCCATCACTATTGAACCATCAGCCATCACTAAATTGTGCGTGAAATGCAGTAGATAATATTTTTTTGTAGAGCCGAAGGCTCATGGTGTGAAACTCCAATTATTTCACAATGTTAAAATGACGAGAATTGTCAGTTGCTCATAAGAGATTAACATCTCTTTGTGCTTAAGGAAAACCCTGATACAATTTAAAATACAGAGCTCGTGTAACGAGCCTTTCTAAAAGCTGTGAGTTTAAGTGAATTTTTATTTTAATCTTTCCTTAGTTATTTCCTATATCACAGCTGGGTACTGAAGACTAAGTAAAGTGAGAAAATGGGTTAGGATTCTCAAGCAGAGATAGAAATAGCATTGCATGCTTAAGGCATATTTAAAGGGTCTGATTTTTCAGCTAGTGAACATTCAGTTTTCCTGGAAAATGGATATCCTATCTCAGCCATTCCTGAAAGATTCAGGCTGAGTCTCTCTAGGCTCCTTGCCCATGCTGCTCACAGTTGTGTTCTGAATGGCAGTACAATTGTCTTATGTAACTGCACAGGATGCAGCATTGAATTCATTATTAGAGAAGATCCAGTTTCCAACTGAAAAACAAAGTATTGTGTATAACCCCGATCAGCTCACTGGCAAGCCTGGACCACATTTCAAATGGGAGATCACAGCCTGCTTCCTGTCTTTGCCGTGTCATAGGGCTTGTTAAATTATAAATCTCTTCTGCTTTAACTGTGATGCCGTCCCTACTGTGAGTTAGCCATTTTAGTATAAAATATTTAAACCAATAGAGCCACCGTGCTCTTCTGCTGATATAACTGCATCCATGTTTTAACACTTACCAGCAGAAATGGATCAGAATAAAGAAAATTGCCTCCCTAATCATCACAGTTACTCAGCCCTGTGTTTTTCCCTTTGATCCGGATAGAGAGAGCAGCTCTTTGTTCTGCTCAGCTGAGTGGTGCCCTAAGCCTGGAGGAATTGCCCCAAAGGACGGCTCTCCCAGTTTTGCTCCCAGCCAGATTCACCTTCACCCTCCCTGGAACAAACTGGTTTTGCTGCTACGTGCCCTGACTCACTAGGAAAGAGGAAACAAGTGACTGCTACCCATTGCTGGCTGAGATATTGTGTGATGAACTCATCCCCCGTCCCTCTTCCCACTAGGTCACAGCAAGATTACTGACTCCATTTTAATACCTTTACTTCTTCTGTCAAGTCACGTTTACTGATGCGTAGTTGCCTCTTGCTACAAAGAAAGAAGTAATAACTTTCCATGTTGTGTTTTCTGTCATCGCACATGGCTGTCGATACAGAGAAATACCCGTTCTGGGAACTGAAGTTTGCCACTCACCTCTTCATCATCCCACAGGACTGGGTGGGGCTGCTGCTGCGCCTGTTGGGCTCTCTGCTGTAGTAGTTCTCATACCCTATTGCGTCTGCAGCAGGGCAATAAAAATGTGATGTTCAAAACAGGAAACACTGAGAAAACTGTTTTCTCCCTGCCAGAACGCGACCTGGGGCTGCTGGAGCAAACTGCGGTGCAGCACCTGTGTGCCCTCACCTGGAAGGTGGCTGGAGCAGCTCAGGGGAACCTGGGGGCTTGACAAAAGCCATTCCAGTGGCTGTATACAGCCCAGTCCCTGGTGGCAAGGCACTCTCGGCACTGAGCTGGGCACAGCCAGGGGTCCGAGGCCCCATTCGAAGAGCTACCCTAATGAGGAAGGCAGTTTCCTCCATGGCTGTTCCTTCTATTGCCTCAAAGCTCAGGATTTAAGGGGGCAGAGTGTGGTCATTGTGAGCCTCAGACCTTGTTCATGATAGAATTTGCTGCAGCACATTTTGTTTCTTTTTTCCTCAGTGTATCCAGTTAGGAATTTTTGTCAGAGCTGGGGAGGTTTCTGAGTGTTATTGCCTGCAGCAATAACGAGCAATTTCCTGGTGTGTTTTCCCACCTTTCATATCTCCCCCATCCGCCTCCTGAGAGCTTATTTGCTGTTTACCCAGAGATATTTGGGTTTTGTTCTCTCAAACACATTTATGTTGCAGTTCCTTCACTCTCCCCTATGGTGTCGTTAAGGGTGAAATTGAGTCCATTTCCAAGTCTAACTTTACAGATGAAATAGTTACAGATGGATTTATTTGTCATCGCAGAGCTCCCAGCGTAGTTGCTTACAGCTGGTGGCCACACACCCTTTCTGCCTGCCCGGTGTGAGAGCCAAACAAACGTGAGTGAAGTCTGTGATACTGTTTCATCTCAGCCCTGATACCAGCAAGTTAAGAAAGGCATTGGACTTGGGCTAAAGGTTATGTTGACATTCTCACACTGCATCAGCCGAGATAATAAGCAGAGCAGGCACATGGAGCTAGTGAGTGTGAAGAATCCCTACAAATAAGACTCACAGTAATTAGGGAGTTTTGTGACCAATTTAGGGTCTCCTGTTGCCCTTCTGGACTGTCACCTTGGTACAGTTTCCAGTCTAGAGGGTGTTGTAAGACTGGGTAGAAAAGGAAGCGAGCAAGACCATCAAGAAGGTTTGATCAGGATGAAGGTCTTCTGCCACACAATGCGAAATTACACATGGACTTCCTCCTGCATTTTGCAAATAATAGCACAGATCAACGGTTCGCCATGTGCTACAGTGCAAACTCATTAGCCAGAGCTGTGGAGATACTAGGATATTGCTTCCAGAACATGTCATCTTCTAGAAGGTGGCAAAAATAAAAACAACAAAAAAACAAGTCAGGTTATTCTTTGCCTTTCATAAAGCTCTCAAGGGTTTTTTTCCACCTAGTTCTTATTAGAAATGACTCCTGACATAGCCAAGTGCTTTTTGTAGAAATTGCCTAGGTGACTGGAGAATGACAAATCTCACACAGGGAAAAAAAAAACAAAACCAAAAAAAATCTAGCTGAGAATTACAGATTTCTTAGTATACAGAAGTTTCACACTGTTGCAAGGCACAGTTCTCCCTTCTGCTGCTGAACATGTAATTTTTCCTGGGTAAATTCTCCTGTATCTGTGAATTTAAATCCCCTATGTGAAGAAGAATAATTATAGCAGCAAAATGGCATCCAGTACACCAGTATCAATATATCAGTTTTGAAAAAATTCCCTAAATCCCAATTTTTAATCATCATAAGAGTAATGGTGCAAAGGCTGAGTGAAAAGCAGGCCTCAGATAGCTCAGTGCTGACTTAGTGGCAGCACCCAGCTCTGCTGAAGAAGGTCCTGGGGTGTAATTCCTGCCAGCTTTGAGCTCTGCAGTGAAATCAAAGGGGTGGAACTTGTTCTGGTACAAGATAATTATCCCCTGGGATGGGGCCTTCATACGGCTGATTTTGTACCTGTACAACTCCTAGCATGGAAGGGCTTTATCAGGATAAAATTTTCTTGTGCCAGTATAGCTTCTTCCCCACTCTGGAAGTAAGTACACTCTGTGGACTGCTGAGGGGATTTTCTCTTGATGTAGCACTTGGTGTTAGAGCAGAGAGGGGAAGTGAGAGAGTATCTGCACAGACTGAAAAAGATGGAGGAAGAGATCTTTTCAGCATAGATACGTGACATCAGCTAAGTCTTTGTTTGCTGCAGCAGCTGCCCGGAGCTGGAAGCAGCCTGTAAGTATCTCGTGTTGCCTGCTGAAGTACTCGGGTGTGGTTTGTGTTGGGCCATGTGACGCATTAGACAGCTCCTTTCCTGCAGAGTGTTTGGAGAACTCCTACCTTGGAGCAGCAGGTTTTCATTTTACAACTGCTCTTGCCTCTTGCTGTGTCAATCTCCATTTCAGCCCAGAGGTTTTGAGCATTGAAGTCAAAGAAAAGGCAGCTTTGGCTTGAATGGGCAGAGCCTGTGAACCTGACAGCACTTCTCTGTGCTGGGGCAAAGCCAATTTCATTCAGAATTTCCCCCAGCCAAAGTCTTGGCTTATGCAAACAACTTTCCAAGAGCAGAAAAGTTGTTATTCCCCATTGGGCATGTGGAACAGAATAGAAAACTGGGTCTTCTCCGTGCTGCAAATGAAGAGGCAGCACCTCTGTCAAGGGGACACCAGGGTGCAGTTACATGGTAAGTTGGCTCTGTCTTGTCACCGCTGCAGGAAGCTGAAGTTGCCATTTCTGCAAGGCAATTTGCCACCTCCTTAGCGGTGTCAGTTCAGCTGTACTGTGAAATGAGCCTGGTTGCAAAGCCAAAACAAGTTTTTTCTTCTTTGGAGGGTTATTTTTAAGCTGGATCATTCCGCTATCCCACTTACAGCGCCACACAGGCAGCGATGGCAGCACAGTGAGGGGGAAGTGAGCCGTGGCAGGTGGGAACAAATAGTTGGAGCAGAAACTCCTCCAGCTGGTTTCACCTCCAAAGGACGTGTGCTGCACAAGTCATCTGACAAGATCAGTAGGAATAATTACCTGGAGGTTGTGTTCCTGTCATTTTCGTCTTAATGAAGTAGTCTATGTCTGACTCTACAACACAGTTCTCCAAGCTGACCCGAACCTCTTCATACAGCTACAAAACAGAATCCAAGAGTTCCATTTAACTTTTAGCATTTCACGTTGAATTAACAAATAATGCTCTTGTAGTAATTTTCCCCTTAAGAGATACTTAATACTTGGTACATGTCTGACCTGGCTGATCTTTAGCCTGTCCCCTGTACAAAGATTCTTGTAAACACATCTGTTTGTTTGTGCTCTGGATAGTCTTTAAAGAGAGGAGGACAAAGGCAGTCCAGGACTTTTCAATGCAATAAAGAAATTAATAGCAGGAAACAACCATTCAAAGTCAAATCTAGTGTATTCTTTACATCTTCCAGTTTTGGGGCCTTGACTGGATGCCTTTTTTGAAATTGTGTCCGAGCCCGGATACACTCAATTGAGTGTTTTGGTAGCAGGAAGCATTCCCCAGCAAACTGAGGAGGACACACGTGAGTGTCACCAAGCGTGACACAGACTGTGTGCATCCAGGCACACATCTGGTTTACATCTGGAGAGAACAGGAGTGAGACATTCCCCTGGACACAGTCAGCACTGCAGAGAAGGGCCAGCCAGGCCGTACCTCATCGTCCTTCACACACTGCAGGGAGAGCTGGTTGCAGTGCACCCACAGCGAGTTCCGCAGGATCGTGATGCGGTCGCACTCCTGGAGCTGGAAGACCTAAAGCCAAAAAGGAAACATGATGTAGCCTCGTGGTATTGAGTTACTTGCTTTGCAGGCTGTGACAGGGCTGGGGATGCAAACCCATTCTGAAGGCCCCACTGTAAAGGATGTTTTTCAGTTAGTGGAGAAACTACATCTACTGTTCGTGCTCAAAAATTTGTTCTAATTGGTTGCACCAAATTAAAGTTCTGTTTTAGAGACAAAAACAAAGCAGGGGAGAGGAATCCAGATCTGGATTTGACTGCTACCTCTACTGTTGAGGGTTTCAGAGTCAGGGTGCTGTCTGCCCATCACACTGAAATCTTGATGTTTAACAGATCAGTAGAGTAGTGGCATGAAAGGGTTTTGTTTATATTAGAGGTAGAGCCAAAACTATCCACCTCTGCCATCTAAAGTGTCTCTCTAAACTTTTCTCTTTTGAAAGTACTTGAGGGTCTCTGGAGTTGACTCTGCATATCTAAGGTTATTTTGGTGGTAAAGAGAAGGCATTTTTCTGTCTTCAGAGTTTACTCCCTTCCTTCATCTGTCTGATTTCCTCATGTTGCTGCACTGCTTAGGAAGAATGAAGGGGGTAGAGAGAGGTGTGAACTGATTTGGGAGAGGAGGCAGATAAGCTCTTTCTTTAAAAACTTTAAAAAACCCAAATCACCCTGATCTCTTACGTTCTACTGTTATAAGTAGAACATCAGGTTTTGGTTTTCTATGAGGTGTGAAAAGCTTAGAAGCTTCTAGCCATCTGTCTCCATCTCCATTTGCTAGTAATTATGTCCAGAACACCATAAATGTATACAACATTCAGCAGAACACTCAGTTGGGTGTGCTGCCTGCCATCTAATAACTTACCGACTAAAAAAACCCAGAAAAAGGAGTCTGTCAAGGGAGTAAGCTGGTGTGGGCACTGGTTTCTGAGAGTAAAAGCTTTTAAAGAGAACCTGCAGGGTAGAGAATGAGTATTTCAATACCCTTCTGAACAGTAAGCCTGTGGCCCTCAAGGCTGCTGAAACAGCACCAGAGCCAACTGGGAATTTTCCAGGTAAATGATGTCCTGTCAGGAAATGCAGTTAATCCAAGAGGGAAGCATAGTGACTCTGGGCTTTTAAGCCCTTGTCAGCACCCAGCAAAGCACAGCTGGGTGTTTTGCTTGTCACATCCCTTGTGCTGCTGGAGAATTTGGGCATCTCATGACAATGTGGCACAGGCCCTGAGACAAAAGTCACCCCAGTGCTGCCACTTGCCAACCAACATTTTCAGACTATGGTTGTCCAGCACTCAGTTACAGATCTAAGCAACCCCAGCACTTCCAGATTCCCCACTGTGCAGCCAGAAGTGTAGGATGTGTAGGATTTTAAGCTGCTTTTTGTACTAATTGCTAGTTTTAAAAAAAACCCCAAAAGTATCAGTTCTTCTCTCTACAAGCACTTTTAAAAGAAGGCATTAAAGATGTCCTTCCTTTATGAATGGCTGTTTGGATTAAGCAGCGGGCAGGTCACAAGCTCTGTGGGCTAGTCAGGATTAACCCTATGGGACAAAATAAGAGTGTGAGGTTGTGGAATGCTTCGCTGGTTTGTTGGCTTTTTAAGAAGGGAGAAAATACGCATCTGTGGAAATGTCTGTGCCAGTTGTGGGGCTTTTCAGCCCTCCCAGATGGGGAATATTTAAGAGGAAGCAGAGAAATGGAAAGCTATGCTCCTGGCGTTTTATTTTATGTGGAAATAAAGCCTGCAACAAGTAAATATAGCAAAATCAGACTTTAGCAGATGGGCAAATGTACTTGAAGGATTACTGTGATCAAATGTGTGGCTGATCTGGATGCCAACCAGTTCCTGTAAATTGTTGTGCAAAACTTAATAGCCAAGTGCAAATCTCCTGGGCCATCCTCAGCAAAATGGAAATTGAGACTTCTCTACCACCACCACCTTTCAACTGAAAGATTTCTCCGTGGCAGAGGACAGATATTCATGCAGGTGAATTTAAAGTGCTATGAAACATAAAGACTGACTGGGGTATGTGCCAGTTCATATATTGCTCCACCTCTCCCACCTCTGCACTTACTCCCCTCCTTACTTTTACACAGATATGCTGACCAAGCAAGGAGAGTGTCAGTGAGACAGGAGCAGCTATGTCTAAATAAGCTCTAGTTTTTGCAGTAATTTTGCAAAGACATCTACTGAGACTCCACGTAAAGCAAACAGCAAAACCCTTGGGATGATATTTCAGGCCTTAGACTGAAATTTTCAAATCAGATAAAATAAGGAGTGTGCAAACATCGCTGCAGAAGTCAATGTTTACCTCACAGGTTTTGATATGCTCCTGTTCCCACTCTGTCCTGACCTTATCCAGCTGCTCGATGTTCTGTTTGTACACGTTCTCTGTAAACACAGACACACACAACAGAAACCCAACAGTCAGGGAAAAGTGATACAGCCTTTCTCTCTTTCCTCCTATTAGGCCTTTACTGTGATTCCTACACTTCAGGCCTGTGGTTTGCTTGAGTATCCCAAGAATGTGTGAGCTTGAAACTGGCAGGGGTGCAATAATATTTGGGTTTTTTTCTTTGTAGCTATATACTAGAGTAGGGATTCTCTCTGTATGGTTTGCAGATCATTTATAAACTTTACAGCAGGGATAATGCAATTCAGAGATGAAGAGCCTGGACCATGCTTGGGCACCAAGCATCCTTAGGCTCTTTCCATTCCAAGCCAGTCAGGTAAGCCACGTGGTTTGGTGTGAGCTATTCCATGAGCAGGGAGGGACAAGCCTGAGCTCATGAGCCAGCTCAGGTGTGTGCTGGCCTGTCCTTCTGGGCATACACGTTTGTGGCTGGAGATCACTACTGTGCTCGTGCACACGGGGATGGGGTATCTGGTTTGGGCAATTTGAGTGTCTACTGTGCTTTCAAATTTGCTTCAAGAAGAGCTTTTCTTCCCTGGGTGAAGTCCCTAAAGGAAGTCTTCTATAAATTCTGAAATGAAAGCAGGGCACTGGCATTTCCACAAGGAGAGTGTCAGGTTGCTGCTCTTTAGAGGCTTCTTCATTAATCTTTGGGTAGGTGACTTTGGGAACCCTGACTTGAGAGACAGCCTGGGTGATTTGGATGGTGTTCTATCAAAATCCTGTGCTGGTAGATCTTTGCTGAGAAGAACCATAGTTCAGCTGCAAACAGCATCACCTGCTTCATTTGCTGCATCTCTGCATTGCTTGGCTTTGTTCTGGCTCTGAAACAGGAAAAGAAACACCCCAAATTAATTTCTGACAGTAGTTTTCCTTCTGCCTCAGTTTTTTGTGCCTGCTGTCTTTTCCCTTCTAGGGGAAAGGCTCTAACTTGCAAGCACTTCCTGGCTCTCCCCCCTTTAATGCATGGTTCTGCTGAATGTGTGCTATGGAGAAGGGACCAGAATTTCCCAGGAGCAGCCAAAGGTCCAATGACTTCAAGGGAAAGCTTTCCATTCAGACATCCCTGCCACGGGAGCTCAGAGCCAGCATGATCCAGCCTGAAGCTGTGCCTGCTGGCTGAGTTGTTTTTTTCTCAATTGTTTGATGTGCTTTTCTAATAGATATTTATAAGCAGAAATAAATGGCAGTTAAAATTCTTCATCTTCCAAGCTCCTCATGTAATACACAGATGAAAAGCACACAGCTTTTAAAATACTTTGCAAATGCCAGATTATTTCCCATAACAACTCAGAAGCCTAAAATTCACTCTAAGTAGAACTTCTCTGTTTTAAAAACCTGCAGCTTTTAGCAAATGAAAAAGCAGCCATCACTGACAGGTCTGTACTCGCAGGTCTTTCTGCACAGATGGTGATGACAGCACAGTAATGCACTGCTCTAGACATCAGTGTAATACATTCTTCCATCCTGCCCTTGAAGACAAGGCTCAGGTAGGGGTTCTTACGATCATATTCCTCATCACAGCTGGCTGGGAAACGTGTAGTAAGCTGGGAACAGAAGCTTCATTCTTATTTGCTTCCTGGCCCAAACTGCTTGCAAATGCTGAGCAGAATTAAACAGCTTGTGAGCTGCCTCTGTGCATTCCCAACGTGCTGGCATGTGCGGGGAAGAAATGGCAGTGGAGCACCCTGGGATCCTTCCGCATGAAAGAAGCTGGGTCAGGTTTAGCTGCCATTGAAGCTGTGAAATGTTCTGGTGTCATTTTGGCAGGGCCAGGATTCCATCCCCTCTTTGCAGCTAAGCTGCAGGGGTTTGCTCATCAAAGATTAGGGAATGCTGGAAATAAAATGTGGAGTTCTGATGCTGTTTTTAGAGTCTCCACACCATCCCCCCACTCCTTGAGATGATTTTTGATCCTTTTGCTTACACTGCACTGATTTTTATCGAGCCAAAGGGAGTTCATTTATTTTATTTTCTCCATCTGTTTCACTGTAAAATGTTCCCATTAAAAGTTAGTGAATTGTCAGCTACAAGTATCAAGACGATGCAATGAAGGACTGCAGTGCCTTAATTTCCAACGATTTATTTTTGAGTCTGTAAATTTAGTCGAAATTAAACTCACCATAAGGAGAAAAATGTTGAGGAAAAATATGCATTTTAATGGAAGATGCTATGCCTACTAAGTGTAAGAGACCAAAAGGCAAAACTAACTGCATGACATATTTTTGACTCATTTCTTTTGCTTAACGAATAATTTCAGAGAAAAATCTCATTCAGTTTCCTTTCAGAATTCCTAGAGAAATTGGATCACAGCCTGGGATAAATTAATTAGATAACTTAGTCCCTTCCCAGAGGATTCTGTGGGGTTAATTTGAAGACAAAGCAGCCCCTGGCATATTGTAGAATGGTTGGTTAATTGTATTTTCTTGTACCTTGAAAAAGTAAACCCCCCAGTTTTCCCTCTAAACAGCACTGTCATCTCAGGTACCTTTTCTGTTTGCTTTTGGTTGCCTGAAGCACTGGTGCGTTCAAAGGACTGCTCGGCCTCATCTGCCTCTTTGCACTTCTGCTCATAGGTCTTCTTGGACTGCATGGAAATGAAATCAAACGTGAGGGTTTGGCTGGGGAACAAGGCTGGGTTCCCCCCACTGTGATGTTCCAGGCACTTTCTGTTTTGCAGTTTGGGGGAGCAAATCAGTGCCCAGTTTGGGCAATAGGAAAAAATCCCAGTGACACTGTAAGGAGATAGAAAAATAGAACTGAAAAATTGGAGTAGGGGCTGGCAGCATAGATCGTGTCCTTTTCCTGCAGCCCTGAAATTGTTTGCTTTGTACAACTGCAGCTCCCTGCAGGGGTCAGGAATGCACAGGCAGCTCTACCTGCATCAGGGATCTGCCCGAGCAACCACGGAGAGATGAAATTAGGAGCCTGCATTCCCAGGGTGGCCGTGGGGTGGGTTGTCATCTCTGCTCTGTGACTTGGAGCATCAGGTGGCTGAAGTCAGCACGTTGCCCATTGCTCCAAGCTGTGAGGCAGAGCCAGCACCCCATAGGCAACAATCTTGGTGTAGTTCTCAGAAGCAAGAGAAATCTCTATTTGCTCCAGAACATCTCTGTATCTTAGAGATGCACTTAGAACAACCGCATTGCAAAAAAAATTGTTAGTACACTCCCAGCTGTAGCACTGACACATCTGCAACTACTTTTCTCTAGAGGCAGTTGCCCATTGGAAACCAAACCCAGCTGTCTGTAGTTTCTGTATGTGCAAGCTTTCCAGCTGGAGAGGGTTCCTCCTACCTACAAGATTCCCTCACTGTTCTCAAAGTTGTATTTACACACACTGAAAAATTATATTTACTCCTCTGAGTACCCTTGCCTAGAAAGAATGAAATCCTGTTTGACCTGGGGCACCGTTCATCCCATATTAACCTTCTGGAGATTTTCAGTGGGTGCAGCAGGGAAGATGAGCTTCCTCCTCAAAGCAGGAATGACATCTTCACTCTCAAACACACTCTTGCACACTCACACAGCTTTGACCTTTCTTTAAATAGAGGTACGTGTGATACAGATTTTAGTGGAGCCAGTTTGCGTCAGGAAACCTGCCCAAGCCCTCCTTGCTTACCTCCATTGTTTTCTTATAATGGGACAGTTTGCTCTTTTGCATACGCTCCATTGCAGACTCGTACTGTAAGAAACACACACAAGTCAGCATTTCTTGCTGTGGACTTCTTCCTCCCCTTTCCAGCAGCAGGATTAGGAGAGCCATAGTCAGGGCCTTTCCATAGGCCACCTGCCTGTGGGGAAAATTACTTCACTCTGCTTTTATAAATGACAGGTTTCTGAGTGATACAGAGAGCATCAAAGTGCCAGGTAAAAAAATAATCCCAGATAATTCTGCTTTGGTCATTTCCATTAATAGCAGAGAGGATGTAGATCTTCATTTTCTTCCTCCCTTTTTTTTTCTTAAGGAGATGAAATAGTGCAACACCCAGTCATGGTGCTGCGGGCTCTGGCAGCAGGGTTCCTTTGCTGGTGCCAGAGCATGATCCCACATCTCTGCAGACCAAACCACTGTCTCACCCACATGAGCACAGGTAGNTCCTTTGCTGGTGCCAGAGCATGAACCCACATCTCTGTAGACCAAACCACTACATGAGCACAGGTACTTGTCCATTTTCAATACAAACAATTCCTGTCTCTTTTATATTCCACTGCTTCTGGCCACTTTATGCTCAGAGTGATTTGATTTCCGTGCTGGAGTCATGTGGGCAGTGCTGGAAGGACAGTGCTGGATTCTCTTTCATGGCTTTAGTTGTGATATACCCAGCTGTATGTGACAATGAGATATGCTCCAACTGGCACGGGATGGGTTTCTTCAGGGGGACTTTTGGTCCTTTAATCTTTACATTCTGCTTAAGCAAAACTCTCCCCAGGGCTACCCAGATGCTTGTTTCACATTGGGCATGGTCCTGAAAGCAGCTAGAGTACAACACAAGTCACAGCGTTTTGGGAGGTTACCAAAACTGCTGACACCATCCAGTATATCTGATGTTGGCTTCCCCACAGCCACATGCTGGACAGAGAAAAAAGCTTATCTAAGACTCCAAAGCAGTTTTTCCTTTTTTTTTCCAGGCCCCTCAAACTGTTCCTAGTCAAGTTTAGGCTTACTGTTCTCAACAGGAGAGAGCCTCTCTGCACATCCCAGTGGCGAAGGGAATGGGGTACAAACACAGATGAACCTGGTGCCCACTGTCTGTCTTTTAATGCCTTATTTGCTTCATCAGATCACTGCCAACCAGTAGCAGCACTGGTTTCACCCACTTTCATATTCAGAATTCTTGGCTATTCCAAGTTCCTGTGTGTCGGGGGCTTGTAGACACAAGATTTTTGTGGCACTGGATACTGGTTATATGCATTCTCATCTGTTTAAAATTAGCAAAGAAATGAATATTTATTTTACTCCTCCATCACTCAGTGCTGTCAGAATTAAGGCACTGTCCTGTCTTTGTCTTCAACTCCATGGACCCAGAGAAGGTGTGAGAGTGGCCACTGTTGTCTCTACTGAGAGCTATTTTCCAAGAGACTTAGGGCTTGATAAAGGTCATAGGGGATGAAATGGCCTTAAATATACTCAAATTTTTATTCTACAACATCAACTAGATGCTACTTATTCCATGTATTTGTTATTCAGCATATATTGGTGTTGCATTCAGCATGATATTAATTTGCTTGCATGTTTTTAAACATTTGTGTTATGCCTTTATTTAGTGCGTGTTGTAGATTGTGCAGAAGAAAAACATCAAAGAAACCCATTAGCGAGGGTATAAAAAAGAGAAAAGGAAGGATTAAGTTCTTACAGAAATAATAATAACAGTATCTGCAGTTACACTGAAGAGAGTAAAAGGGACTAAAGCCTCTGGCTCCTGAGTTCAGAGCACTACTTTGTTTCCAGCTGGGATCAGAAAGAAATTTTTGTTCCACAGCCTTGTCTATAGAGGAAACAGGGCATGCTGGAAATGCTTTATCATCTTTTGCAGAATTCCCAGCCTATGGCTGGAGAAAGGTCATGAGCATAGACCATTGACCCAATCTGTTTGAACATTTCTCTAGTTTCTCACCTTTTTCCTTTGCTCCTTCTGCCTTTCTCGGAACTCCTCTATTCCTTTCAGTTCTTCTTTCAGCATTACTGCCAGCTGGATATGAGAGTTTCCAACATTTTCAATTTCTAAAGCAAATCAGAATTCATATTCAGTCAGTAGAAAGGCCTTTAAAGATAAAGTCACATTTTTTAGGAGATGTTTCTGTGATGTGGCTGCCCTATGAGTTGTCACAAGCAGGGCAGCCTTTAAAAAGGTCTCCCTTTTGTTTTTGCATGTGCTCACATTGCTGAGGGTTCAAGAGCAGAGTGACTGTGTTTTTTCATGGCTCCATTTACCCTAGCTGCCCCCTTCCTTTGGGGCTGAAGGTCAGGAGTTGTGGTGCAGAGGGAGGGAGGGAGATCTGACTTCCATCATCCCTGTGTCTGCTTTGCTGTGGCTGCGCTGCTGGGCTCTCACTGCTCTTGGGAGCTGCTGCCAGTGGTGGCCAGTCATTAGATGAGGTTGCATGCTGAGAATTTCCAAGGGTCAGCCAAGATGGATTGAATTTCAGAGCACCTGGCTGGTGCTGTTTGAAATGGCTGGGAACTTCTCTGCATTTGTCAGCTTTGGTGCCTCTGAAATGGAACCTCGCATTTTCCAGAAATGTTGAGCTCCCACACGCAGGCCCTAAAAATACCCCAGTCCAGCAGCTGCTCTTCAAGAGTGAGTTTTGATGTAAACAGCAGATGCCGGTGACCAGGTACAGTGTCCTATTAGCTCTGATGGTGCTGCATTTTGTGTGTGTGAAAGGGTTTCCCTGAGCCTGGGGCACATTTAGAAAGCCAGTTTGGTGTCGGTGGTTTGCAGAAGAGGGAACAGAGCTCATATCTTGTGACTTGATGCAGATAAAATTTACTTGAAGAACAAGCCATTTTCTTTGCCACCAGAGAGTGGATCGAGTGCCCAGTAGGAATGCTTTCCCTCCACTCTTTACACTACAGGCTGGGATAGAAAAGCGGGGAATAGAGGGGGGAACAGCATGAACACATTGGGTGCCTGTGTTTCCCAGGTCAGAAGGGAACAGGTAAATACTTACGTTGCTTGAGCATCTCGAATGCTGCCTTCAGTGTGCTGTGGGGCAAAAATAAGACACTATTAGAATTGGCTTCTAAGGGTGTGTTGTGAATCCAGGGAAAAAACTTTCCCTCAGAACCTCAAAGATCCACATAGAGATAAAACCCTTAATAGCCTCGTAATAAAAGCTGACCATGCTAACAAGCACAATAGCATCAATCTGTTACCACCAGGAAACGCAATAAAATGCTCCATGAAGCAAGGAATTGCACTACTCCTTCTGTGCACCCTTTTTCAGTCGCACTGTATTTGTGACCGTGAATGTTAACAGCCTCTCTTCTTGCACCGTGCCAGTAGATAGGAATGAAACGCTGGCGGCCGGGGGGAATTGGGGTTTTGGAGCAGTGGCCTGAAGGGCGGAGCGAAACCCGCTCGTCCCTGAGCGCTGAATGCGCTCCCGTTCCCGTCCTCGGTGCCCCGTCCCGCGCCGCAGCAGCGCCCGCAGCGCGAAAACTTTGCACCCCCGTGTGGCACCGCCGCTGCCTTCCGCACCGCACCCCGGCGTGAGCCATGAACCGCGCCGTGAAACCCGGGCGCGCTGCTCAGCGCGGAGCTGTTGCGTGCGGCCGCATCGCTCAGCCGTGGGGCTGCAGAGGGGCACGAGGGGGAACCGCAGACTGATGTCCTGTCTTTTGGCCAGGGCGGAGTCCAGTTCCAGAAGGCACCAGAGATAGCAGCGTAGATGTGACGAGACAGCAAAAGGTGTGCAAAAAGCATCTTCAACTTAATAAATTCCTCTAGCTCTGAGTTTGCAGGCTGGCACGGCATTTGTACGCACACACAAGCCAGGGCTGGGGTGTGATTTGGAAGCTTTTCAGATTTAGAAATAATCTCTTCAAGCCCCGGAGTGTGTTGTTCCTGGAAGGAATCGGTTCTGGGCTCTCCATGGAGCCCTGGTGTGCCCCGGGGAGAGCCCAGGGGAAGAGCCGGTGAATGAAGAGCCTCAAGTGTCCCTGGTTACTCGGAGAGCCCGGGAGAGGCTGCTATCACCTCCCAGCCATGTGCACCCGCAGATGGGCAGGGAAATCTGCATCTCTTGGGCCATTTCGGGAGCCTTAGGAGGCACAGGAAAGATCCTAATTGCCCTGTGTTAATTTAAGCCGGACATCTGTTTCCTAATCAAAGCCTGCTCTCCCAGCAGCGAGGCTGCCTTGCCAAGCGTAAGAAAAGTGCACAGGCGAGGGGAAAGGTTGGGCCTGTCCTCAGCAAAAACTGCCTGGAAACCCGTTCCAGATCTAAGTTTGTAGAAATATAAGGAAAAGACTTTCAGACAGAAAAGAAGAGCTGCTTGATTTTTTTCAGATTTCAACTAGATTGTGGTGAATCTCCTGAGACAGGTCAGGGAGAGCATTCTGGATTGAGTATTTTTAAGTGTTTTCCTAATAATACTTACACATTTGAAGGTTTGCTTTGTAAAAAGTTAGTCTGGTGTGAAATTTTGATGGAAACTGAATTTTCACACCACAAAGGAAACAAGCAGCATTCATTTCAGCTAATTAAAAGCTTGACATTAAAAGACAAGTTGAATATCAGAGAGATAGCAGATAGAGGCAGAGATAGCTTTTTCTCACCTAAAAGATCTAATGGATTATTATGAAAAATAAATATCTACAAGGAATAAAATTTTCTTTTCCAGTGGGTAATTTCCAATAGGAGGTGGGGAATGTGCTAACAACTTCATTCCTGAAACAGATAAATACTGGAATTTAAAAAATAAAGGGCACTTAAAAACTGCACATACTGTTTGCACTCTGTGTTGATCTACTTTTCTCAGAGATTTTTTTCCCTTTGCTGTTGGTGATTCAAGTTATGCAAAAACTGGCAAAATTGCTGTAGTGGATAATGAAAAATAGCACTTACTCAGTATATATCAAGGACAAAAGCAATTTGCTGCTTTTTTGGTTTCCAGGCACCTGAGCTACCGGAGCAGTTCATGGTCACAAGCCACCCATGGAGCTGTTCTCCTTTTTGCTGGCTCTGTGTAAGGCCCAGGGGGTCTCTGGTGTAATAATGCATCTGGCTGTGACCCAAAGAGGGATCAGTTTGTCCCCTGCATGGTCTCTAACGGCCTTTTCAGAAATCTCTGGCTTTTTCCTCCTTGTATGAAGGATTGGTCCAGCCAATTCCACAGCTGCTGACTGGGGCAAGTAGATTGAAATAGACTTAAGCCATTTCCTTCCTTATTTTTATAATATTTTTCTAAAATCAGTGAATTGGATCCCACATCCTTACAGGGCTTAAGGGGGTAGCAAATATGTCATCATGGCAAGCTATACATGTGGGAGAGAATAAATAAATCAAATTTTGACCTGTGGATCCATCAGGACTCCCTTTACAACTCCTGGGCTGCAGCAGCAGTGCTATAGATTTGCTCCTGGATGTTCTGATTATATCAGTGAAATATTTCAGTGCTTCACAGGGTTTAATGGAAGTGACTCCTGTAGCTGGTATATGAATGAGTTTTAATTCTGTCTGTGCTGGTGTGGATGTACAGTACCTATTACCTACTGCTTCTGGGTAGGTTTGGCTTTCTAATGGGATTGATATGGGCTTTACTCAGAGGCATCCAAAGTGAGGATGTCTCACTCTCCTGGACACTCTGAAAAAGTGTTTTACCCTCAGTAGATGTGGCTGCTTAGCATTCTGGTAGAATTGATTTTTTGTGTTTGTCCTGTGGCTAAATTAGAAAACCTGGGGTTGAAAACAATTCAAGCAAAACTGAAAATTTGACACCATTTACCTTTTTTCTTCTTTTTTTCTTTTTTTTCTTTTTTCTTTGTTTTCTTTTTTCCTTTTCTTTCTTTCCTTTTTCTTTCTTTTTCCTTTTTTTTTCTTTTTTTTACAATTTCTCACTTCTGAGATTTCCACTGGAAAACTGTTAAATCACTCTGGCTAGAGACAGGGCTCCAGCCTTCCCTTTGGACACCCCCACATGGAGAACCCCGCAGGTGTCTCCTTGAAAATAAGGATGCACACGAATTTAGTCAGTGTGTTTGTTAAACGGCTCCCTGTTGTACATTTAAAGTTTGGATTTGTCAAAATTAATTTTGGGTGGAAACAGGAGTGCCTGAATCTGGAGTAAGAGGGAACAGACAGAGCCTGTGCAACAGCCGCTGCAGCAACTTGAGGGGGTTTTGCCATCTAGTGGCTACAGTGTTCTTACCGGCTTGGTTTGGCTTTTGATGCTTTCTCTCTCTTTGTTTTTGGACCTTGTTTCTGCTGAAAAACTGAGCTGTGCTGGGCAGTCCTCTGTGCCACAAGCATCCTCAGGAATTGCTCTGCTGGCCTGCTTCACAGCCATCAAAAGCTGAATTTCATGGCACCAGAGGTGTAATTAGCAGAGCCCTGTCAGGGGCAGTGCTTAGGTGACAGATATACTCACCATATACACTGTTGCACCACACTATTTTGTCTAAATTTTTTCAACTTTAAGCTTGACGGTTTGGACACTTTTCCCAGTACTTTGCCTTTAGACACTGGGTTAACTGAGTAATTCAGAGAGTCCCTTTATATCTTGTACACAGGAAGGTAAAACAGGCCCTTCTAACCGGAAAACCACAGATCGTTTTTAATTTTCTTTCTTTTCTACCTTTGCTTGGTGAATAGAAGTGTGAAATAACCCCACCTTCCTTTCTGGTAGGTTTCTGTTTTGATGTTGGTATGATCTACAATGTTCAGTTGTTCTTGTAATTTTTAAAAATACCCTTCCTGAAACTGAGAGACGTCTGTGCCAGATGAACTCTACAGACCAGTTCCCAGCAATCCTGTCCACCCTCAGCCTCCGGTAACTTAGATCCCGACAGCAGAGTTGTGGAACCACTGCAGTGACAGTCCCCTCTGCGGCCACCCTTAACATCTGCTTTTCCTGGGGAAGACCCAGTGTGGTTTTACCAACAATTCCTTCTGTGAAGTGCAGTGGTGGTAGCAAAGCGTGGGGAAACACGTCCGGAATCATCGCGTTGCAAAGAAGAAATGAAGGAGGAGGAGTTGTGCTCTTTTAACAGGGAGGTGACGAAGTCGCTACCCAGTCCTAGGCCAGGCCCACAGCAGTGTTTCACATGACAATCATATCTCACCTTGTTTAGTGGGCACGTGGCAAAAATACTGAAGAATTAATTTTGCCGGGATGTTTTCTTGTTCTCAGAGGAGCTATAAACACAAAGGCAGCACCCCTCAGTGCAGCTGGAAGGATTTCTGTCCAGGTCCCAGCTGGGCTGTGGTGTGGAGCCACATGAGTTGTCATCTCAGCTGCTGCAGAGGCTGCACTGTGCCCCAGGCTGGGCTCAGTGACAGCTTCAGGATTGTATGACTTTCACGGAAATAGCAACCTGCGTGGAGGGTTCCTCACGTGCTGTGGGGTGTTCACATCCATGTTTTAGTGCTTGGATATTTCCAGGGATGTGTCAGGAGTGGCAGCCCTGAACTGAGGGGGAAGGGGGCTGTGTCAGCACTCCCGGGCTGCTTACTGGGAGCACGGACACGTCACCCCAGACTTTGCTGGGGCAGGGAGCAAACAGGAAGACATCTCCATGTTCCTTCTCCTCCCTGTAAATCTATGCCCACAGACAGCACATCAGATCCATTGTGGCTCCAGAATGAGCTGTGCCATCCAAATCAAAGGTCAAAACAAATTTTGTACCTTTAACATAAAATTAAATTCCCTCACATCTCTCAGAAAGAGAGCAGCACTGCTCAAAAATGCCTGTCCTCATCACCAGAGAGCTTATCTAGATCAAATTTAACAAGGACTGAGCAGAGGCTTAGGTCCATTTTCAGAGTCCTGAAAGTTCAAAGTACTAGTGTATAAATTCTGTGTAGGTTCAGAACATTTGGTGGAGAATAACCAGCCATGGAAGAATGTGACCTTCCAAACTGACTTTTAGCTTCAATTCAAAAATGTCGACTTTGTGTGGAATAATACAGAGGATTCTGTATATTAAGTGACAGATGCACTATTTTTATCCACAAGAAGCAGCAATTGGCATTTCGTTACAGATGCCCTCACCTCACACTCACTGAAATGTTCTATTTCAGGCATTGCAGAGAAGAGCACACATGGACTTGAAGGAACTACCCTTTCCTGAGGTCTTAAGGAAACGGCAGTGGAAAAAATGGATGAAAAATGTAGGAAATCATATACATGAGAAGAGACAAGCAGAGCAAATGACAAAAATAGCTGTTGTCAGCCTAGGCAGAATTTAACCAGCTAGTACGTGTTTACATCAGTTATTTCACAGAAGAACAGAGTTCCCAGAGGCTCTGGTTCAGCAGAAGCTGAGGATGTATCTGAGAACGGGGCTCTGGAGCATATTCTGCTTTCATGTTGCTGTGCTGAAGAGTTGCCCAAAGCCACTGCATGGAAATTCCCAGTCACCTTGCAGCCAGAAAGGTGTTTCCTCTTACAGGCACAAGCTCTGCTGAGAATCACCTCTAGTGTGAGAGGCATCGTTACTGCGTACACTCCCAGCAAACAGTACCAATGTGCTCTCAGTCTGCAACTTAGCTGAAAATGCCCAGTTCCTGTACATCCTCTCTCATGTGTGCACCACAGAGAGTACAAATACTGCAGTTTAAACTTCAAAACCTGTAGTTCTCTCTCCCCTGTGGGATGTGGCTGTAAGCTGTCATTTCCAAGAAAACATGGCTTTAGGTTTGTAATCACCTTTTCATAATTTCTTTTCTGAGTAGAGACTAGGAACTGGTGATGCAGATTTAACTTTTTTAGTTTAAAAAGTGGGATAACAGGCATATATTGCTTTACCTATTGACTCAGTGGATGCTAAAATGTTTCAGGGTTCTAAATAAGAGAAAGACAGAAGAAAGCACTGGAGGCTATTCCATATAAAGCTGCCGCTGGTGTGGCATCCTGTGAACTCACTAATTGCTATGGCTAGAAGATTATTTAGAAGAAATATCTTCCATCCTTGCCCTGTTGTTCTACTCTTCCCTTGGGAATGTAGTGTTGGGACAGAATATTAAGCTGAAGGGGTTAGTCTGAGCCTGTGTGGTCCTTCTTGCAGTCTCAGATTGAAGTGTGTGTGTCCTTCTGTGCGTTGGAACGAGCTTGCCAAGGCCTATAGCAACTGCTGAGCTAGAGCTGTGCCATGGGTTGGGAAGAGGATCTCCCCGTTCCCTGCGGGAAGGAGTTTGTACCAGCTGCAGTGCTTTTGGCAAGAACGAGCAGCTGGACTATTGAATGCTGGTGTCCTTTGGCTGTTAGACAGCACTTAGAGGGAACTTTTCTTTCTCGAGCTGGAAGCTGCAGTGTTTGTTTGCTATGTCAGTGGTATCCAGCACCAGCTTCTTCTAGAAACCCCATCTCGGCTTTTAAAAAAACTAGAGATAAAAGGTGCGGCGTGTCTGCCTTGCTGGTTTTGGTGCTGTCAGGCACATCCTGGCCCTTGGGCTCCCCATGGCCAGCTCCGAGCCCGCTGTGCACAGGCACGGCGAGGCCCTGGCTGTCAGTCACACCTCCAGCAGCAGTGCTCATGTCTTGGCCCCTGCTAGACCTGAGGTCAGAGTGGTTCTCACGTTTCTGGTCTGAGGACTCCGCAGT
Organism: Gymnorhina tibicen; assembly: GCA_013399875.1. Lineage (NCBI taxonomy): Eukaryota > Metazoa > Chordata > Aves > Passeriformes > Artamidae > Gymnorhina > Gymnorhina tibicen. The sequence continues at coordinate 2,725,536 of VXAZ01004636.1, read as the reverse complement.
GGACACATCTTCTTCTCCAGGTCACAACGTGATGTCACTGCTGGGGCTCGGCACTGTCCTGAGAGGCCTGGCCTGGAGCTGTCCCTGCCAGGCTCGGGCAGTGCCGGGCCCTGAGGGGCCAGCTCTCCATCAGAGGAGCTAAGCCACGCTGAGGGAACAGCCCAGGGATATAGGATGGGATCCTGATGGCTGCTGTCACCTAGAGTTTTCTCAAATTAATAGAAAGCGGTCCCAGAGTTGCTGTTACATTCCAGTGAGCCTTCCCTATGATCTTTCGAGTCAGGAGCATATTCCTTCATCTGTGTCTCCAGTGAACAAAAAAGGGCAGTTAAATCTATTTATACATTTAGCTGAGTTCAGCAAGTTGCTCCAGCTGAAGCAGAATTTTGGGGGAGAAGGGGCAATTCAAAGATGTTGAAATTGGGGTTTTTTTTGATTCAAAAGTAAACAGGGGAGGCTTGGGAGAGAACTGTTTTCTGCAGCAATGGCCACTACCTGGTGCAGTGTGCCATCGACTTCTCCAGGCTGCTCTGGTGCTTGGTATTTACTCATCGTGCTTATTCCCTGCACCTTGGCTCGTGCCTATCCTGACTGTGCTGAATTATCAACCTGGGCCTTGCAGTTGTTTCTCTTAAGGTCTTCTGGGAATTTTCTCATACTGGAAGGTTTTGGGTGTTTTTTGTGGATGCATTTTTTATGTTCCTTTTATCGATTTTTGGAAGGGTATCAGGTACCCTCTGACACTGAGAACTACTGGGGTGTGAAATAATTTCCCAGAAGTGACAGAAAGCCTCAGTATCTGAGATGTTTAAAGGTTGGCTAAACTTAAGACTAGAGGATAATAATTTTGCATTAGCAAGAAAATGACTGAGTGATCTAAAATTAGTAATTCCTTCTCCTCTGCCACACATAGCATGGCACAGGAAGGTCTGCACAACGTTCTGCAAAAAAACCTGAAGCTACCTTTTTTTCTGGTGATTGTCAAATGGAAGTTTTAGGTACAAATACATTAGGCTTTAAGAAATACTGCTACCCAAAGCAGCATTTGAAGGTGTGAACAGCCCTGTTCAGCCTGTCAAGTAGTTGTAATTCCATTAGGATGCAGTATGCTAGATGATAATAGGAGCCCTATAAAGAGGAAACACTTGGAAAAATGCACTGGGACAGCTGCAGCATAGTCCTTTCAAGCTTTTCTTATTATAGGTAGTACATAGATTCCCTCCCTCAAGTCTTCCTGATGGACTGACCTTGGGAGCAGAACTGCTGCCAGCAATCAATGTCATAGAAACAAACAGAAATTTCACACTGAGGAAATCACACAGACACAGAAAATTCAACTATTTTAAGGCATTAAAACCAAGCATTTCATTTTCTTCAGTTGTTCCAGCCCTGAACAGACTTTAGTTTTCTCTGATTTTGTGTTTGCTCTGAACAAATGCCCTTCACTGCTTGTCTGTGTAATTCCTTAAACAATCAGAGGATGCTGGATGAGAGAGAGCCAAGTGTCCTCTCTGCTTCAGAACAGGCACAGTGAGGCACTTTCTCTGATGAAAATATCAGTGCAGAGCTGGTCACTCCCCAGACCAGGTGTGGGTTATGGAAACACCGTAAATCAGCTCCACAGCACAGCTTTGTTCGTGTACTCAGCCTTCCCTCCATGCCAAGCTATAAAATTGCCAGATCAAAGTGGAGCTGGGCCCAAGTCCAAACTTCCCCCAACTTGAGGGGAACTTGGACCCATATCCCAACACTGGGACTTGGCTCTGCCTCTAAATCAAGCTCTCATAATCTCTTAGGAAAAGTCAGACCCATGAATTGTCCACTAAGTCACTGAAGGGCAGCCAAAGCTGCTTGTTGTTGAACACATTTGCTCTGCCTGCCCTGTATTGCCAGTAAAGGAGTTGAGGTGAAGCCTTTCTTTAATCCTGGAATGCTGTTCTTAGCCTTGCGGTTGAGAAGAACCCGTCCATCCTTAATCTGATGTTTTAATTTCAGAATATTTCTTCTTCTCCTTCCTTTTCACCGATTTGGTCAGTGCTCTGAGACACCAGGAAGGCAGAACCATCTCCTAGGACTGTGGTATCCCTGGGTGCTGCTTAGGGGCAAGGCAGAGCTGGAGCACTGGCAGGGAAAGCCTTGCCTGTTCTCCTGTATCACCCAGCACTTGGGGTGAGGCAGCAGTGTCCGTGTCAGCCTGGCCGTGCCACCGGCGAGTCACAGCGGTGCTCGGGGTGATCGCTGGCACTCGCCTGCCATGGCAGTGCAAGGCTTTGAGGTCAAGTTTCCCCAGAAAATATGAACAGGGAGCCACGCTTGCACTGGGAGTGATAAATCGACGTGAGAAGGAGACTGCAATTAAGGAATGAGATATGGGATGGATGAGGGTAGCAGGCCCCGGGGATCAATAGAGCTGTTTTGTGTTTAGATTGAGGTCTTCTCTTTCAGGCTTGTCTTCCGTGACCCCACATCTTCATCCTCTGCCACCTTATTACTGTATTATTACTTGTTACAATAATGACAAAATGTCTCATTATTGCTGCTGCCATCAATAATAGCAGCAGTTTATCAGCAGTGTTTATTAAGTTAAATTCCATACCAACATCTATCTTTCCCTCCCAACACAATTTATATATGATTTAAGATACTAATGGAGGAGACAGAGAAAAATATGTCATCTTAGTGTATTTCAGTAGTTCCACTGAATTTTTTCAAATTAAGTCCCTTCAAAGAGATTTAAATTTCATATTTCTAAGCCAAGCCTTTTTTCCTGCTGCAGAAGCTGATTTTTGGGGTCTTTGTTCTGTCACGGTCTCTCAGTGTTCACCAGCTTTCCAGAATTGTCAAGCCACCATCCTAAACATTTCGCAACCTTTTTCTTTCATTTTTTTTCCCCATCACTTAGTTTGCTTTTGGAAGCAAATATTAAATATTAAGAATCTTGAAATTAAATTTTAAAAAATTTCAGGAAAGGACCTACTAGCAGTTTCCAAATAGAGACTTTGTGAATCCTACTGTGAAGGACTGTGGTGTTTCCCCACTTTCCCTGTACATTATGAAGAGCTGTGTAATGCACTGAAGTGAGTGGCTGTGGCCCCGTTCACAGACAAAACACAGGAGTCTGATCTTTCCTCCAAAATCATTTTGTTTGCACTAATAATAAAAGAATTCCTTACTTGATTTCCGTTTGTCCTCCTGCTTTTCGGGCGATTTGAACAAGCTCTTTCCCATATCTCTCTTCTGCTTGTGCTCTGTTAAAAGAAAAACTTACTCAATTTCTCTTAGTGGTACCAGGATCACATTTGCACAAATCTTGTCATTGTATCTGAGGTACAAAGCATCAGAAATGCAACTTACTTAATTTCTCTATCTCCTCAATCCTAGTGCTGTTAGTTAACCTCGGAAATATTTTGGGTTCTTTCTAGAAGAAATGAGATAAAAATGAAGCCCATCTTTGTGGCTTTGATTACTGTGGAATGCTGTGTACAGCTCTGCCCCCAAGACATGGATCAACGAGGAGAAGGAGGTGAACAAAGATGAGGTGAAGGTGTTCAGAGAGCAAAAGGAACCTAAAAATGACAGCTGACTTGATCCGTGAAAACACTGGCTGTGAGGGAAGAGTAGGTTCCAAAGGATCCATTCAAGAGATGTTGAGAATAAATGGGAGCCAGGGGTAGCAGGAGTATTTCTATCCGTGAGAAAGACGAGGTACTGTTTGAAGAGCTGCAGCGGAGGCCAAGGGGGAAGGAGCCTTGGTAGTTGTGTGGTGGGGCTGGGGCAGTTTTGTGGAAGGGACAATATGCAGGATCTCACCTAATGGGGAACTGTAACTGGTGACTCAGGAAAGTGGTGCTGTTTCTATGGTTAATAAAGAAATGGAAATATTCCTGTGCTGATTTCCTTTCCCCCAGCACTGGAGAAAATTATTCTCTTTAAAAAAAGTATTTGTACTAAATGTGTTACTTCCTTTCTCCTGGGTGCAAGACCAGGGCGGAACCAAGTTGTCAGTCTTTGAGTAGCTCCTAAAAACTATTGAATGGTCAATAATAAATAAAGAACAGATACCCTGGTGCCAGCATCTGAGGGGAGGGATGATTTTGTTTAGGGTAAGTTCAGTTCTCAATAGCAGTTTAAAAGCATTTCAAACCGTTTTGGCCTGAAACTTGGCACCTTAGAGAAACGTGCTCTTTCTTCAAAAAATGAATTTGATGTGGGTGCAAGGCCCTACAACCCTGCTGGGTTTTAGTCACATCAGTCTTCCCACTTGGCCAGGAGGTGCTTTGTATTTCTCTTGAGTTCCAGCAGTTTGAATGCTGCTTTGCAGCTTTGCCCCATGGCAGCTGTTGGGATGGGTCCCTGAGAACATCCCACCACCCTTTCTGCTGCCCCTGGGCTCTTGGGAGCACCTTGCCTTGTAGCCAAGGTGCTCTGGTGCAGTTTCCACCATCTCCTGTGAGCTGAGGCAGGCTCATCCCGGGACTCTCCCCCAGCCCAAGGAGATCAGCCAGGCTGCCGGAGCAGCAGTGCTGGCCCTGCAGCAGGCTGCAGTCACCGCAGGAGCAGAGCGTTCCTGGCCTCTGTCCACGGCTCCCACGTGTCTAATGCTGGATGTGCTGTCCTCCTGCACTAGGAACTGCTGTGCTTTAGTTGGGTGCTCCTACATCACTGCTTTGGCGTTCCTGCAACAGGAACAGGGTGCAAAATATGGTGACAGGCCACGCAGAGGCACCACTTCTTTTTCATGTTAGATGAACGAAGTTTCATCAAAATGGAAATGCACTCCAGACACATAATGCTGCAGAAGAATAGATTAATTTTCTTCTGATTTTAGTCTCAAGAAACACTTGTGTCAGAGGCTTTGCTTAGTGCCAGTGCCCATACAGCAATGAGAATTAGTCCAATGCTGCAGTCCAACTTTGCTTGCTCAGTACACAAGCATATCACGGGAAAAAAGCATGGCCAGCTTTTAAGCCAGTCCCAGCTCCTGAAACCTCAAGCATGGATGGGACTGGACTAGCCGAGGGTCAGAGGAATTTGACAGGAGGCTGATACCATCTCTTCACAAAGGGTGCTGCTTTTCCCACTTCCCAGTACTCCTGCACACAGCTTCTAGGTTTCCCTGCAGCCGTCCAGAGATGGAACATACTTTGTGTTTTAAAGCCAGGCTTTGTTCTGGAATACAACTGCTTTCTCACTCCCAAACCTCTTAGGCCCTTCTCTGGGCCAGTTAGGGGGATTTGTGGTTGGAAAACCGATTGAATGTAAGTGTGGCCAGGGCCAGGGCAGCTGGTTTCAGGACTCAGGGCAGCTGCTGCAGGAGTCCTTGTTGGTATTCCAACATGAAAAACGTGATATGGGCAGCCTGTAGAAACAGAGATTCATCCCATGCTTTGATCTTCTCCTGGGTCATTCCTGTGAATGATGTGAGGACGAGCTGAAACAAACATCTGCCAGCAACAAACTGGAAATCATATCTTTAACTCGGTACCCACTTCTCTTCTCCTTTTCCTCCTCCCCAACACACATGTACACCCACAGGCACTCATACATACACACGCTCTCTGGAATGTCTTGGGGGTGTAAAAAACCTCATGGAAACGTTTGCAAAATGGCTCTACATGTATTTTTATTTCTTTGTGGAAAGAACTTTGTGCCTCCACCACAAACCAGGAAAAACCTCATCCTGCAACTTGCAGAAGCCTCTGCAATGTTTTGGAAGGAACACAGGCATGCGAAGCATCCGATGCAGAATTGCACCGCCCGAGGCCGGCAGTGCAGTTCTGATCTCTGCACCTTATGAGGCACAAAGGAGCTGTTTTAAACAGTTGCAGCTAAGCTGCCGTCAGGCAGATGTGACTTCAGGACTGTGTGACGTGTGCCAATATAACAGGCTTCCACTGCCAGTCAAGAAAAGCAACTCAAATAGCTTCAGGTTTTGATGGGAGACTTCACACGCTGTGAAACAGCCACCTTTGACTCTGACAGCTCACACCCCCTTGAAAGTCCCAGGGCTTTAAAATTAGCCTTCAGAAAACCACCCTAAAGCCAAAAAACCAGATGGGGACAGCGTGGAAGAAAAAGCAGGCTGTGACTGAGGAAGGCAGAGCAATATTCATGAGGTGACAGTGCTGAGATGAGCTGCTCTGGGATTGCCTGCTGGATATATAATCCATATTTGTGTGGTCTTTCCTACACGTCACGTGTGAGCATGTATGTGCCTCACGCTACATACTGGAACCGTTGAAGCCACTTAAAAACAGAACCAAATTTCAGAGATATTTTTCCAAGTTGCAACTGCAAAAACGAATGGCAAAGGAGCCAGAGCAGCAGTGTGATACGTATTTTCTCACCCACAAAATTGTCAGCTGTCCATAGCTGCTGTTGAGCAGCACCAAGAAGCACATAAAGCAGGGACATAAACTACAACATTGTTACTCAAAGCCTGCTAAGGTTGATGAAGGACATGGGCTGGTTTCAGTGTCTGGGTAAGGCTTTAGGTAGCATTTTATGTAGCTTTGTATTTGAAAAACACCTCGGTTTTGGTACTGGCAGGAAACCGAAACAGTGCCTGTGGCAACAGCATGTTCAAAGAGAAACAAAAACGTGCAAGTCATTTTTGGCCTGCAAATGGGGAAACTTAAAAATGCTGCTTGTGGATGTAGGTGCTACCGTGTGATTCTGGACCCATAATGAGGGGTCTTAGTGGAGCTCTGGGTTTCTGACTCCTTCAACCTTCTCTTCCCTTCTCAAGTCTTCGAGATTTCTATTTGTTGTCTTCACATCACAAGGCTGGGATTCACATCACTCAGGCTTTTCTATGTAAGCTCATAACATTACCAAATTGAGAAACAGCCTGCTATTCCCTTCCAGATGCCAAACGACACAAAAAGGAGGCTGTTCACACTTTTTTCACTTTGATTTTCATACCTCTGCTTGAGCAAATCCTCCACATCTTTGCACATCTTCTTCCCCTCCAGTAGCCGCTGTACGAGCACCTCATAGCCGGTGTGGAAGGTGAACTCCTTGCACTGAAAACAGAAAGAAAAAGGTAGAAGCTGTTAAGCACATCAGTTCCTCTTACCTTAATTCTAATTCTTATTTCTTAATTACTCTTACCATATTTCTAGAAAGAATGGTCAGAGCCAGCTCAGGACAAATATCGACCTGTGGGGCAGTAACTGTGCCACCTGGTCAGTGGTGGAGTGTTTTCGTAGCACAGGGAGGCAGGATTTCTGTATTCTGCTCCTGGTCCTCCCACTGCCTCACAACAGGATCAGGACAAGCCATTTTTCCACAGAGAGCCTGAGTTAACCAGTACATCGTGATAATGTTATTGAAAATGTAGTGGTGACTGTTTTCTGAGCTTTATGTTACAGCATTATGGTAAAATCATGGGCTGTGAAACCATAAAGAGAAGGAGTGTGTTCCTTCCCTCAAGCAGTTTATCTACAACACAAGCCCTTATATATGAACGGAATGCAGTTTATACATCCATCCACCGTCCCCATAGCAGTTACCATTTAATAAATGGGTTACTTTATTGCTTTCCACCACCACGGTGAAGAAGACAGCTGCTTAAGTTTTGGTACTTGGAAAAGATCCTCTGGCAAGCAACTGCTGGGCACTTGACCTTGTGGCTTTGCTTCCTTGCTGCTGGGGCTGGAGAGGCACAGGGGAGCTCTGGGGATGAATGGTGGTGGTTGATGGCAGCCTCGGTGCTGCTCACAGAGGCCTTGGGGCTTCTGTGGAGATTGGCGGATCTAAGAGCAGGTTTTTTTGATTCTCCAACAGCTAGGAGAAATTTCTGCAGACAATCCCTGTAAACCTACAGGTCGTAGTAACATTTCCAGTGCTACAGTTCAGTCCATTGTAGCAGCCATCACCCCTTAAGAAACAGGATCTCGAGCCCAAAATCATAGTTTTCCTAATGTTTCCAAGGGCAATTTACACACACACATAGAGAGAGGGATCCTGCTGTGAAATAAATGAGAAGCAGCAAGTTTTGCCATTCAGAGAGGAAAGTAGGAAAGGTTCTTGATAATACCCTGGCAACAGACCCAGCATTTACCCCCTCACCCTTTTTTAGGGGGGAAATTGCAATGGCAGAAGGCATCACCACTGTAAACAAAATTATTATAAATGGCTCTCTCTGCCTGGCAGAAACTCTGGTCAGATGCTTCCCAACGAACTCACAGCCCCAGCTTTTTAATTGTTTATTTTCAGAGGCAATCAGCTATATCCCAAAGCCATGTCCACAGCTTTCTTGTCCCAGAAATGCTGCCCATGAGGTAAGTGAAAATATCCTATGGGTTGGTATCACCCCAGCAGTCAGCCACTGCCATAAGCATCAAAGGGAGAGTGATAAGCTCACAGTGAAGTTAGTCTGCCTTTCTGTTCAATATCTCTCTTTGTTCAGTAAATGCTAAAACTCCCTTGGTGTCTTTCCTCACCTCTTTTAAACTGGCACAGTTGTTATACTGAAAGGATGACAAATTCTTTGTCTGAGAGAACGCTTACTAGATTCCCCAAACAGAGAATGCAACGACAACTTGTTATCAACCCAAAAACACAAACACAAACACAACAGTGTGCTGGGGGCCAGCCTGATGGGCTGAGTCCATCACGCCCTTTCATCAGGCCCTAGCAGCATCACTGCCTCCCAGGTTCCTCTGAGTTTTGTTCCTCTGGCTGGCCCTTGTAGAGGGATTTGGCTCCTAAAAAAGGACTTCCTACCACAGACATCCATTTAATCTATCTTAATTTTGGGGGCATTCATCTCAAAATTTGCTTTATTGTCCTCACTCTGAGTTCCTGAAGAATGTGGAGGCCCTGTTTCAGAAACGCCGGGGTCTGAAATCCAAAGCAAGGCTCACAGGCAGCAGCTCTGTGCACCCTGAACAGCTCATGCTGCCCACACGGGCTGCAGAGGGAGGACAGGAAACGCCACAGCCAGGGTGAGACAAGCGTGAGCTGCTCTGGTCGCTCGTCCTGCAGCACTGCTTCTTAATTTCCAACCACAACGGAGCCATAAATCACTTAGGCCTCAGCCTCCTTACACAAATGTTTCCCTTTCATTTCACTGCTCTATTTCTTCTTTCACGTGTTGTACAACTGCATCTCCTCTCAGCCTCTTCTTGCATCCACACAAACCTCCTTTGCCCTTTCCTGCTCTTTCATCCCATTGATTCCTATGAGTAGTTACAGCACCTGTTCAAGGTTGAATAAATCCCTGTTGGACAAGGATGATGCTTTACCACTCCAGTAAAGACTAAGTGATGCTTTGTACCATGGCATTAATGTCTGCTTTCTAAGAAACACTTTTGGTTCATCAGAGGATTGTATTTGCCTTCTTCCACTATCAACTCATAGCAGTGGCACTTAAATGAGCTATGATCTACAGATATACCTGCAGTGCTCTCCTCGCCTGCTATTTTATTCAACAAGGTCTCAGAGTATATTGGATTTTTTCACTACTGATCTCTTACTCCCATTTTGTACTTTGAAACTTTGATTTTTATCTGTTTTCTGTTACCCCAGGCTTGAAGGTTATCAGATACCTCCTGTACAATATTTCATTCTGTTTGTTTCGAGCACAGCTATTTCCAGCCCATTCTTCATGTCTTATGGCAGTATCCAGCACCTCCCCCAGATCAGTGTCTTTGCCCACGTTACAGTTCTTCCCCTGCTTTGTCTGTTCAGTCCCATTTTTCTTACTCAGTTTCTTAAGGATTTCATGCATAGCACCATAACTGACCCCACATTTTCTTTGTCAAGACAATCAGACAGCAAGATTGTATCTCATTAAACAACCATCTAGCCTTGCTAAGCTCTCTCGCCTCTATTCTATTTTCCATTCACCATTTTGTGTTATAATTAGTACCCACATTGAGTGGTTTTGCAAAGGCTGTTAAGCTGCACTACTCAGACAGTGCTTGGTACTTCTCAGAAGGGATTTTGTGATGATTGTAAGAACTAATGAATAGCCAAAGAATTATATATATATGTAGATATACATATATATAAATTAGAAAAATGCTTTAATTAGATAATAAATATAGTCATTAAATGTGTCAAACATCATTTGCTTATACTAAAATCTAGCTGCTTGGAAGAGGGCGATTTGACTCACCACCAGTAATTTCTCTCATTGCCAAGAAAGGGATTCTGCTTAGTCAAAGCGTGTGTGGCTGTGAAAGAGGATTTAATCCTTGTTACTAAAAAAGATTAGTTATTCCTTGTTGTCCAACAGGCCTATAATCACCAGTAAGAAAGTGCTTGAGACAGGGATTTCGGTGTTGTGGGCAGAGTCGTGTTGTCCTGAGATTCACCCCCTAACTCTGCACGTGTGCTCTGCTGTCTGGGGATTTTCTTCTTGTTTTCTTCTTGAAAATTGCAGGTAAAGGAGGGGCAGCCTTTTCCATCCTCTGCCCAGTGACAAAAGTTGCTTCTCTCTGGTGCAATGAGCAGCCTGCTCCTTCAGAGACAAAAGAAATGTGAAAGGGAGTTCGCTTATGACTGAAACCCACAACTTCTGTGCTCTAGTTTAACCAGAGCAGCTTTTCCTAGAATACTTGAAAGGAGGCATGGAAGCCTGCAAGCAGAGGTGATGACAGTAAACATGCTGGGATACACTTTCTTCTTTCCATTTCTTTTTCCCTCTGAAGCTTAACAATGCTGCTCCCTCCCATTAGCACTTTCCTGTGAGATCTGGGCCTTGGGACTGCGCCATCCCTCCTGGTAGGAGTTTCTCCATGGGTAACCGCACAGGCAAATGCCAGGAGTTAATCGTGGGAGAGATTATTCAGGGCTGGCTCTGAGCTGGTTTCTGCAGCCATCAGGGAGAGGCTCCAAGGATTTTGATTTGGTAATGACGGCTGCAAGGGAAGACTGGTGGTGTCAGTACCCTGCCCAGAGGGTAGAAAGTACCAGGATTGCTGGGGGGTGACATAATTTCTTCTTACCTCCTGGTGGCACCAAGCTGAGTAACCTTGTGTCTTCAACTCACTGAGAATCAGCCTTATTCCAGAACAAAGCCGCTCTGAGCCTCGTGCTGCTGGGTGCCCAGAGGGAACTGAGAGGCTTTTTGAAGTGCAAGAGTTTACATTTTGAAGTGACAATGCTACTATTAGAATAATATCAAGGAGGAAAGAACACAATGGACTGGACTGAAGCAAAACCATCCAAACTCATGTGCAAGGCAGTCACTCCATGGTACACCCTGCACATCCAGCTGGTGATGGTCAGCGAGTGACGTGAGCTCATCAGGTCATTGTGGCTGTGCCATGGCAACTGTGGGCTTTTCTGTTGTGGCTGCTTTCCTTGGAGCCTTTCTAACCATCCTGGCACCCGGCTTGCCCGTCCAAGACTTTGTTTAGAGGTAGTTTACATACCACAGCTCGTCCCTCTCCCTGCTCCTGCAGGATTAGCTGGCCTGGCAGCATCTTAGCATCTCCCTCAGGGCAGCCTCTGCTGCTGACGCCGTGTGTCCTGTTTGGGGAGTGCCATGAGCTCCACCCGGGCTTGCTGCAGTGCTCTGGGAGCTGCAGTGCTCTGGGAGATGCAGTGCTCTGGGAGCTGCAGTGCCCTGGGAGCTGCAGTGCCCTGGGAGCTGCAGCTCTGTCTCTCAGCAGTAAAAGCCTCACCCCAGCATCTCTAGCTGCAGAGCCTGCTCACCTGCTTTCTGTAAGGAACTGGGTCCAAGGGGTAACAGGGAGAGTAACCCCAGGGTACAGCACGGCAGTGGCACCACCCTGATGGGGAAGAAGGGCTGGAAAAGGAAAAACTACATAGCAGACACTGGGTGCATTGCTCAGTACCCAGCAGGACGGTGCTGAGCTGTTGTGGTGATAAACACAGCATCAAAATGCACACACATTAACTGCTCTGCACCTCTCAGGTGGGCCTGACTGCCAGCAGGCCTGGCAGAGCACAGACAGCTAAAGCAGAGCTCTCAGGGGTTCTTTTGGCCTAATCGTCCTTCATTTAGGAATTATTTGAAATGTATTATCTGCTAATATTCAAAAAATCTTTTAAAACGCCCACACTTTCTCTTAAGTTTGAAAGTATTTAGGTATAAAAGTTCATTCCTTGTCTTGGTTCCTAATGATATTTTTCCCAAGCTTATATCAGAAGTGTTCTCACACGGTTTTGGACTGAAAATGCTGAATGCTGCTACCTGATCCAAATAAACTGTTAACACAGATTTTCAAAGAGAAAAATAATTGAAACTGAATCTGTTATGGGTATCTTTGGAATTTTTCTCTAAATCAAACTTCTTTATGCATCGTATCTTGTTTACTTTAGGTAAGCTTATAACAATTTTAGTAAAACAAAAATTTAAGATCCTCCTTTCCAGAGTTAAAAAGGAAATCACTGCTGGTTGTGAGGAGGAAGTTTAGGGAGAACAGGGCACAGTGAAGTTTTGAACAAGCATCTTTTTGACAATATCTTTTTCAACTGTCAGAAAGAAATCCTTTCTACCCACAGTGATATCACACATGATATCTCAGTCCTGGACTGAAAGTAACTTGTTCTGACTGAGTTATATCAATTAATTGTATTCTTGCATCATACCACTGGGTACTGGCCCTGAGTGTTTCTAGATCTTGTTCCCTTGATCTGCCAGTCTTGTCAAGTGCTCTGCCAAGGGCTTCATATGTGTAGATGAGCAGCAAACAGATCTAAGAGCCAACAGCCAAACATGACTTAGAATCTCCAAGTCCCTTGCACTGGATATTTCCTATCATGCCATGGCTTTTCACTGTACTTCAATCACTTGCTTTATGTTTCATGGTTTTTTTCCCCCAGTATACTTTCAAATTTCCTAGTGTTTCCAGAAATACATTCCTGATACGAAGTGTTTTGGGAAGTTTATTGCTTTCTGCGTGCTGATGCTCTCCTGAAATAAACAGGACAGCAGTGAGCACCGCCACTCTGTGTGTGTGCTGGCCCAGAGAGTGCCGAAATCCCCGGTCCAGCTCTGCCTGACGGGGCTCAGGGGCGCTGGGGCCTCCGTGGCCCTGCTGCGATAAGAGGTGGTTTGGTGCTGCTTCCTGTTACCCGGCTGCTGCCCCAGCTCTGCTCACCGCAGTGGCACATCAAAGAGCCCTTTCTCAAAAGCAACCCCGGCTTCTCAGCCTGGCCCTCCTCTGCCTGGCCCTGGGAATGTGCCAGCAGCTGAAACGGCAGCTCAGCAACCCCATTCTGGGCTGAGCACACACGTGGGGGAAGGTCACCGTGCCCAGAACAGAACGGTGGCGCATCGGAAACCTCTGACCGAAACGTTCTCCCCTGACCAGTGCTGGGTGTGATATGAGTCCTTTTCCATACATGTTCATGTCACAGCTTAATGGCTTTAAAAGCATTGCCCGTGCTGTACTGTGTAAGAGCTCCTTTTTCCTACCGGCTGAAATCAGTTGGAATGGATGGGAATGTGATGGCTGCTTGTGCTTTCCAAGACTGACTACAGAATTTATATGAGCTTAAAAAAATTTTTCTTTCAAGTATTGATTTTTTTTTCTCACATAAGCAGAAAAAGCAAGGAAGAGTAGGTGGGTTGAAACTGGCTGTATAAGATTTCTGTTCCTTCTTGTAAATTCACTCTTTGTGTATCAGAAACATAAATGTTTGCTTAGGATGTAGGTAGGGACATTTTGGTGATAATTCCAGGAGATGACTTGGGCATTTTCCACAGGAGGCTTAGTTTGCAGTTTGGCTGCAGCCTGTTACCTAAATCTGACGTGCAGTACTTTTCATAGGGAGCAAATGGTATTTATTGCCAGGCAATAGCATAGAGGTGAACCTTGAATGGGACCTTCAAAAATCAGAAGGGAAAAAACACTGCCTCTGCAGCATTCCAATTGCTGGGCTGCCAGACTGCCTCTCCCACTGCCCCTGTAGTGAGATTCTCATCAGACTTCAAACCTGCAGCAGCTAGGATACTCAGAAATAAAACTGAAATTGAGATTCACAAACTATACAATAGCACTGCAAATGACATTTGAGCAGAACGCTAACTCCCCAGTGGTCTTTTGCTCTTGACCCTGCGTGTTTTCTCTGAGAAGGAAATGGTTGATTTAGAGTTCTGCTGACAGAGAAATTTGCTCCTCAGCTTCCTGAGCCCTCACCCTCCTCACTGGCATCCCAGACTGCTCATGCGTTATGTATGAGGCATTCTTATAGTCACAGCATATTGTTTGGCTCTCTTCACGTTTTAATCACCCCCTGATTTGCACAGCTACAAAGTGATGGCTGCACAAAAGCCTTCCTCGCTTTTGCAGGTGGTTTGCTGGCTGGCAGACTCATGGCACACAGGGAACAGCCCTGGAAAGTCTTGGTTCCGGTCTACTAAAAGGACTCTGCTTGTGCTTATTATCTCCATTTTAGCTTCCCTTCTTAGTAATTTGATTAAACATTATTCTGAGCCCAGTTCAGAGCCCCAGTGCTCCTGTGCCAGCAGAAGGAGAAAGAAGCCGACAGACAGATATGCATCACAACAAAAAGCAGGACAAACAACTAGGAATCCATTCAGGAAATCCATACAGAACAAACTTCTGGAACACCTCTGTGATGGGGATTGTACGAAATGGGACAGGAGGAAGCAGAATCCCTCACCAGTTTTACATGGGAGTTTGATGTGGCTACATGACACTGGTTTGAGGTGGCAGCACCCCTTTGTATTTTCTCCATGTGGTGACTTCAGACAGCAGCTAAATCCATAAATTAAGGTGGCTTCTCCTTGGGAGCCAACAGAGAGGCCAGAAGTGAGGATTTGCACCTGTCTTTCAGAAGGCACAGCACTGTTGCCATGGTCCTTCTGGAACACAACAGATAAACGTGTCAGTGGTGAAATCAGATGTTCCTTCAGTCTCCTACTGAATAACATTAGCTACACAACAGAAACTGGAAGAAAAATAAGGAGAAAAAGAATCTTACAAGTAGAGGATACTTCTGTTTTACACAAAATAATGGTCAGAGATTACTTTTGTTTCTATTCCTCTTTAGTTCATCCGCTTCCAGGTTCCTTCTCTGTTATAACAGGGCTCCTCTCCTTCTACAAGCACCGTGGGCTCAGTCCCAGACCATGGTGACTGAAACAACCTGAAACAGCCCTGACTTGCTCAAGCACAGAGACAGCTGTCCACCAGTGGCTCTCTTACAGAGCCACTGGAACCAGACCTGCTTAGTTAGTACATTAATTTATTAAAAAACTACGTGTCTTTCTCCTCCTTGTCTTAAAATGCTTAGAATTGTTTCCTGTCAGTCTTGAAAAAGGCACTGAATAAAGCCCACTGCTGAAGCCATGCTCTGCTTCTCCTGTGAGCCAAGCATTTTGTTACTGGTGTCTCCTGGCATATGAGGAAGGGTAAAACTTCAGGAAATATTCCCAGAGTCTTGCTGTACAAGGGGAATGAATTAAAGATTTACTTCACTTCTTGGTAAAGATTATTTCAATAGCTACATGTTACCAATTCCATTTCACAAGAGATCTTTGCCACATAAATAATAATTTTCAACATATCCGATTACTCAATATGGTGCAACACTCTTACACTCAGTATCTGCTTGAGACACCCCCCTGCCACAGCTGCCACACCATCCCCCATCTGCTGCCTGTGCAGGGAAGAGGAATTTCATTTTAACCTCTTTTTCCAGCGGTTTTGCTTGGGGGTGAACCTCGTGGCATGAGGGAAGGCATGCCTGGACTCCAGGCTGCAGGCAGTGGCTGTGGGCAATGAAAGCTCCAGTTCCTGTTCCAGGCTGTGCCTCCTCCTGCAGAGCTCCCAGAACCACAGAGGGGTTTCATGAGCCTGGTCTCCTCCTCTTTGGTTAGAAAATGCACCTTAATTCTCCATCTCCAGAGAAAGCCTTTACCAGATGTGAACTTATTCATCAAAGCCCAGCTTTATCTTCCAAAACAGCACCCCTACTTCAGTAAAACTGTGTTTTCCCTCAAAAAAGTTTCTGTCAGAAACCCAAGTCCTAACCAAATGTGCATCCAAGGTCTTTCAATGGCAGGGAAGGTCTTTACTTCTGGTGCTGCTGGGCATTTCCATCCTGCTCAGCGGCAGCCCCAGGGCTGTTTGTCAGTCCTGACTTGTCAATAACCCTTCAGTAATTACAGCGCCTCCTGCAAGGAGCATGAAGTGATGAGGCTCAGACCTAAGGGCTGCTGACCATCTATTTTCTTTTTTGTCTTTGTCCCCACTCTTTATTTTTTAATTTTCTTTCATATTAGGAATAAATTAGGCCTGGACAAATTGAGAGCAGCATGAACTAGCTTCTTGATTTGAACGGCTCTTACTTTAAAGAAAAAAAGCTTGTGTGTGTTTATTTATTTGCTCTGAATGGAACAACAGGAGCAGGTATCTCTCAGCTAGCCCAAGCTGGTACATCTTCACTTAATTCCCAAGACTGTTGCCTTTCATTTCAAGCAAAGATAAAGTTGCATGAAGAGCTATGGAACTTTTCAATTCCTCAGTCTTGTTCAGTGACATTTTCTCACCACTTTAAAGAAGTACTAAACTCCGTTTACAGCAAGGGAGAAATTCTTTGGGGAACTGAAAAGCTGTTGGGATCCAGATGCATATTTTCAATGCGGGTTTTTTTCTTCACCTTGACACCCTGAGCAAGGCTGAGTGATCTCAATAGAGAGCTGTGCCCCCAGCCCTCACCTCATCCCAGCCTCAAATCCCCAAACTCTCACCAAACAACACAGCAAACTTTGTACATTATTGAACTGTGGCCGCTGAGAAAAGTTTTATTACAAAACCTAGATTAAAGTGGAGATGAAACTAGGGTTTTCTGTGCCATCTGCCCACTGGAATCTACCTTGCTGTGGCAAGGCATGGAAATGATATCAGAAAGAGGTCTTTTTGAGCTAGAGGATCTGAAATATAACCTAGCAGCCTAACTCGCCTTCCATACAAGCATGCAGTGAGTGTAACTGGATTGAAATTCCAGGTGTTCCCCTGTGCCTATGAAGCAGCACAAGTTCAGTGTCCCCAGCCAGTGACTGAAGAAAGAGAGGCAGCTCTGTGCTGCATTGCAGGAACGTGAGCCTTGAGGGAGGAAAGGGACGGGCCGTGAATCACCCAGTTCTGCCAGGAAAAAATATGTTGAAATGAGATTCATAGGGACATGGAGATTCACCCTGGAGAATCTGTGACAGGAGGAGAGGCTGAGGGCTGGCACTGCTCAGCCTGCAGAAGAGGTGCTCAGTGTGCATAAATTCCTGTGGGAGGGAGCAGGGGAGATGGAGCCAGGGCTTGGCAGGGTTACCCAGTGACAGGGCAAGAGGCAATGGGCACCCGTGGGAATTCAACAAGTCTTGTTTAAGCACAGGAAGGTTTTTGCTGCGAGGGTGGTGAGACACTGTAACAATTTGCCTGGAGAGGCTGTGGAGTCTCCATCTCTGGAGACACTCGGAGCTCGGTGCTGAGACTGGCCCTGTGCTGGGCGGGGGCTGGCTGCAGATGTCCAGAGGCCCCTTCCACCCTTGGCTGCTCTGCGACTCTGCCTCAGAAAATGCACCTCAGTGGGCTGCTCTAGCAAGCCAGGGGACACCCTCTTGGATCTCTGTGTGAGGCTCCACTTCAAGCTGTGTGTGACAAGCACTCCTTAGGTGGTGTTTGTTAGAGACATGACCGTGTACATGTGGGTGAAAAGAGTCGATGGCTCATATATTCCATATTTAAAATGCATACTCATGGCACACTTAAAGTTGCCATAAATAAGAATCCTCCACTTCTCTGAGCCCAAGCAAAACCAACCAACTTTTGCAGAGCAGCACGGATCAAAACAAACCAGATACAGCTGTGTAAAGTTATTAACAAAGTTGTCACAGTGATTTACTTCATCCATCAACAAATTTTAATAGTCAAAACTCCTCAGTTGCAGCATGGTCATCAGAAAATTGTAATAAAATGTATTTGACTGTCTAATTATTTCAGTCACTGACCCAAAATGAACTCTCTATAAATGCATTGATTTAGTGTTAGTTCATTTGAGCTTCATTTTAGCTGTCATGCTCTGCTCAGAAGTGACATGTGAAGCACCAGTGTTTCCACAGCCACAACGACTAATCAGGTTTTCTACTTGTGATTTCCTCCTGTTTCAATGACTGTTGTGATTGCCCCACCTCCACCCTCCACGGGTATGTCTCATTGCCTCAGTGAGCCAAGCGTCCTTCCCAGAGCAGCTGCGGGAATGCAGGAAGAAATTACATGTTAAAAATTAGTAGAGCAGCCTCTTCTGTGGAGATGAAGTTGACCTCACAACAAACACAGACATCAGCTGGGCAACCAGTTCAACTTTTCCAGGCTGGTTCCCCCTTTATTCCCCATTTCCACACACATCCCATAGCGATGACTTGGCCTGGATGTGATCAGGACTGTGGCCATCATCTGCCTCTGGAGCTCAGGGAGATGCAGGACCATGGCCCTCATCTGCCTCTGGAGCTCAGGGAGATGCAGGATCATGGCCATACACCTGCCTCTGGAGCTCAGGGAGATGCAGGACGTGCTGGCAGCAGAGCCCAGCTGTGTGCTGTTGTGCAGGGAGATGATTTATCTTAATCTGCCTTGTGTCAGCAGGGACAGATGCAGCCGGTGCAATGCCATTCAAATCAAACTTGGTGGGACCCACTTGCAAAGCCGGGATGCCAGGCTGGAAGGTTTGCCAGCCTCATCCCTGCCTGCCCGAGCTCAGCCTGGGGGTGCCAGGCCAGCAGGAGCCTCTCCAGCTCCAGTTCCTCCCAACAAACCTGCCCTGTCTCACTTCCTCCTCACAGACCTGCTGCAAAACAATGGGCCCTGTAAAGCTCAACCTCTACAGGAAAGCAGGGTAGCTCCTGGTGTAAAAAAAACTTCCTATTTTGAGTAAAACAATTGATGTTGCATTTCTTCAGTACGTTACCTAATAAGTTTAGGAAATAGTTTTACTGTGACTTTTATCATCTCGGCACTCTTGTTCCACAGTTAAGACTCTCATTAGAAGTTGCATTATTTGTGAAGTTAATTACATCTTTTTTTGGCATATATAATAGACCATTGTGTGAAAAAGCTACAGTAGGAGTTGAGAGACTCACCTACAAAGTGAGCTTTGCACTGAACCTGAAGCTGAACATAGCCTGAAGTCAAAGCAAGAGGGATTAAGCATCTTTGTAGCAGTCCCTGTTCCTGAGCACTTCCATGGCTCCCACTGCTGCAGGGTCTGACCACAACCATGGGTCCCCAGGCAGGGATGGGGAAAGGACCAGCCCACAGCAGGGCAGGGGGCAAATCGTGCCAGCTCGTGTTCAAGGCCTGCTTCATACTTGCTGGCCTGCATCTCCCCCACACTTTTAAATGTGAGCTGTGAGAATCCACAAGCCCCAGCTCATCCCACAGCTGAGAAGGAACAAGCATTTCACACCTCAAGCATTTATTTTTAAATCCTAAGTACCTTAGGAGCCCATGACACATTTTCAGGATTGACTTGGCTGCTTGAGTTTGATTCAAAGCTGTCCGAGGGAATAGATTTGCTCCCACTCAACTCTGAGCCTGTCCCAAAACCAACTAGCTCCTTTGAAAGTTTTCCACATTCCCTGTTCCCAGGTGGGTATGGCAAAGCCAGGAAGTGGTGCCAGTACCTTCCTCCCTCATGGCCAGAAATAGTTGCATTTCAGGGGCTGCAGCTGCAGTGCTGAGCAGCAGGTTGGAGGGAGACTAAATAGAAGGAAAAGGCAATGACAGGAATTGCAAAGGAAAAGCAACAATGAGTGCAAGAACACAGAGTGAGACGAAGAAAGGCTCAGTATTTGTGACTGAGGGGGAAAGATTTTCTTGGATAGTGGTTTTTGTAACAAAAAAAAATTACTGTTGCTCTGCCTGTTAACATAACCCTGTTAACATGGAACTCGGCTGGTATCACACACACACTCCCCATTAACATGGGAATTTCCCTACCTGTCTCACATGATGCTAGAGAAGACAGGCAACATCTGTTAGGCTTGTCCAGCAGCCCAGCAGCAGAATAATCCATCAGCAACTGCCCTGCGCTGGCTATCAAACCCGATTTGAATTTTCATCTCACGAACATTTTCCAAAAAATATTATCAGAGGATAGAAAACTTCTGTTAAGAAGCACATTTTAGTGCACACTTTGAGCAACTTTCCCTTAAACCATTACAGAGTGTGTGGAGCATATGGAAATAAAAATTGTAATTAAAAAATACACAGGCTCAGGCCCTGCTACAAAGAAAATAAAAATTGAATGAAGTGTGGAAGTTTTAGTATAGTACTATCACTGCTACCTTTAATAGAGGAAAAGAGGGGATAAAACATAAACCTATTATGAGGAACAATTTGCATTTTCCTGGAAGACAGCACACCCTGCTCTTACAAAGTCTGGAGAACTTTGGGGAGGAATGAATGGTGCTCTTTCTCTGCTAGTTGGGGGAGTTCTCCTGCTTTTAGAGTTTCTTTACATACTTTACATTGAGGTAGGTACTGAAGAAACCCCTGCTTATCCAAAAGTTTACTGATGGTGGAGCAGGGAGCTGTTGCTCAGGGATGCCTCACCAGGGTGAAGTACAGGGCAGAGGTGCAGCATGTCCTTGGGCAGCAGTCAGAGATCAGGGCTCTGTACTGAGGCACCCACCACGGGACAAACACCTTCTGGGTTTCAATCAGAAAGGCAGTTTCTGTTCAGTGTACACACCAAGTGCAGGAGATAATTGCTCGCTGAAGCAAACCACCCAAATACATTTTCCTCTCACAACAGAACCTTATGAATGCAAAAATAATTGCTGATCTTGTGATCTGGGGGGCAAGCTGCACGCTTGTGCTGTGTTGTGCAATATCCTGTAAGTTTTCACTTTTAAAAGATTTTTTACTGCATAGCTAAAGCTTCCATCCTGCAACCACATATATTCCTGCCCTCTTAATCAAGCCGGGCAATACAACATTTTCAGCCAAAAGATACGAAACCCAAAGATGCTTTCCTTTAAGTAAGGCGTTAGCTTCAAAGCTAAGCAAGGATTTGAGTCATGGTAACGTGATTAAGCACAGGAGAGAAGTTTAGGGAAGAGCCATGAAGAACCGGCCTGGCCAGATCGTCAGCTGGCATTAATCACCCTCACACTTCTCTCATAGCTTGACTTACTCTCCTAAAGACCAAGACATTGAAAACTGTACCAAATGTCCCAGCCCTAACAGGCGGCTGGCTTGTTTTCCAAGGAAGTTCAGCGATGCAAGGGCTGAAGCTCCCAGGGTAGCACTGGCCCACAGCTGTGTCCCACCCTGTGCACTGCACTGTGCAGTCAGTAGGTGCATAAACGAGGAGAATCTCACGTAGGTGTGGTCATCCTAACATCAATGCTGACTTTTGTATTTCCTCATTTTTTTCTTTTTAACTGTTCAAATCTAGTACTGGAGTGGGGTGGGGAGGGCTTCCTGGAGGTGCCCGGAGGATGGTGGTTCACTGAAGTGTGTTTTGCCTCTGCCCTCTGTTTTCTACAAAGAGGGGGTTTACCCTGAAGCGTGGGTGGAGAGAAAGAGAGCACAAGCAGAAAGAACAGCCAGGAAATGGCAGGAACAATTCATATGCCTTCACATCTTTCTTTAAGTCAGTCCTAGATGCTGAATAAATGAGGCAAGAGGCAACCGCATAACATCCTGTTTACCCAACTTAGCAATGTTAGAATTTTGATTTTGAACTTCCATTTTTCAATTGCAAGAGAACCTTGGATTACCCTAACAAGAGAAATGACTAAGGTCCTTTTACCTTGTGACTGCAGGGAAAGAGCTTGCAAACAGGAGACCAAAAGGATTTTCAAACAAAGTCAAATAACAAGTATGGAGCAGATCTTCTTATTTCAGTATTTGCTGGTTTTAGGTCAGCTGTGAGTGTTTGGGCTTAGTTGTGGAGTGTCACTGCTGGTCTTTTCTAACCCGTGCTGCCTCACAGCTCCTGGACACTGCATGCCTGGGAGTGCTCCTGGCAGCAGGGCTGGAGTCTGCAGGGAGCTGAGCAGGAGCATTTTGCTTGCAGCTGCTGGCTCTGCTCTTCACCAAACAGGAGAGAATTCAGCCTATAATTAGCAACAGCTCACCTGCTCCGGGAGCTGCTCCTAGAGCTGAGGACACTCACTGCAAGCAGGTTCTTAGCACTGTGAGACAAATCCATGTCCCTTTCAAAAGCGGTTTCTGGACCTAGCACGGGAACTGGGAATGGCAGTCATTTTATGGGGACTGGATATATTCTTTACACTGCATCCTTCTGCCCAGGATCAAACACACCACCAAACACTAGGTTTTTGCTTGGAGACAAATTTGGATTTTTACTAAACTAAAGTTAGAACACAGAACAGCATTAAATTAGTTTTAAACTATATATCGAACCAAGCAGTATTTTTAAAAATTTTGAAATACAGATACATTGAATATAGGAAACACATAGTAAATGCTCACTTACCCAAAAAGCATCTTTAAACTGCAGCTGGGTCATTATTATTGCTCTGTGGAGGGGTAGGAATCCTTCAGCAAGTCCGTTCTGGGGTGAGAGCAGCAGCAGGCACAGCTCTGAGCGCTGTCACTGCACCCCAGCCCATGCAGAGTGCAGCACATCCACAGACCTGTCCCTCCTGAAGTCAGGCTGCCGCCAGTAGCAGTTCCAGGCAGCTCAGAGAAATGACCTGTGGCTGTGAAGGGACAAAGGGCAAAAGAGCTGTTGCTCACACACAGAGACAAGCAAGTGCTCAGCACCCGCACCCCAAACCTGTTTCTCTTCTGGTAAACAGTTAATATTGAAATGAGGAAGCAAGGAGATGTCAAATGGTGTCAGGCTGCTCCTTGCCATGGGTGCATGTGAGCGGACAGGAAAAAAAATAGAGGGGGAAGAAACAATGCACTAAGTTCAGTGATATGATTTGATCAGCTACAGGAGCAGAGAGAACAATTAAAATGCAAAGGAAACCAGCACAATACAGAGACAGCCTATTCTCGAACGCTGTGGTCTTGCAAAGAAAAAGAAGCCAAAGAAACGTAGGTGCCCCGTTTCTGCAGCACCTTCTGGGGCTGGCAGAGGCCCATGCCTTTGCACGCGGGAAGCTTAGCTCAAAGTTGCATTTTGCAGCTAAAAAGGCTTTTCAGGACTCGGGTTAAATTAAGAACCCTGAGAAGCGTGCAGGTGTCTGCACACATTTAGATACCTGGATGTCGATGTACAGAACACTCCTGATTTGCATGTCCTCATGTAAATGTTCATATGAATATGCAAGATACGTGAAATTTAGAAGTAAAAGAGGCTGTCTTGAAAAAAAAGAGAGCTAAGAGTTTGTTTGTGCCAGGACCTGAGTGAAGCCTCACGGACCAGCGAAGCAGTAGCACCCAGACCACACCCAGCACCCCAGTGACACCACGTATTTCAGGCAGCTCCTCCAGTTGTTATAACACAGCTGCAAATACCTGAGCACAGGGTAACACTTCTAAAGCTTCCCTGAAACCCTCTCCAAAGTACCTGTCTTCCTGGACAGGTTGCCTCTGTTCACCTCCTTAGGATGTTTTAAGCACCCTTAAATACCTGTTTTTAAATACTCACTGGTATTTTTGGGGTGTAGGGGAAAAAGGAAAGAAAACCAGTCCTGTGGTGGTTGCCTATGCAAAAGCTGTCTTTTACACCAAGAACACATCAGGACTTACTTATCTACAACTGATTGACGCTGCTGCTGGGTGTTGCTGTTTTCCTGCTGTCCCCACAGCAGCAGCCACCCGAGCAGATCATTCAGGAATGGGGAAGTCCCGCAACTTCCCTGGTCTCCAGCGGGACACGGGGCTCTGCTCAGAGAGCTCTGCAGCAGCTGGGGGCTGCAGTTATCCCTACTCACTCCATGGGCAATTTGTAGCTGGTGTTTTGAAGAATTTGCAAGGTTCCTTCCTGATGAGCCGAAGAAGACAGAGAATATGCAGGGACTTTGAGGGGGAAAATGAAGTTTAAGCAGAGGAAGACAAACGAGAGTCTGGAGGATCAGAGGTGTAGCAGGAAAAAAGCATCATTGCATGAGAGCGGGAGAAGGAGAAATGTGAGGATTCATTTGCAGACCATGTTGAGGAGGAAGGAATAAAGCTTTCTTCCAGAAGGGAAAATGCTTTGAAAAAATGTATTTTGAGGGCATGGGCACTAGTCATGCTTGATCTGTATGCAAAAAAAAAGGATCTTTTTTAAGAGTGTTTTATCTCAGTCCTTCTAAACCTAAATGTTTCCTGTTACTATTTCCAAGTTACAGCTGTGTTTGAAACCATCTTTGCTGCTGTTGGGGTTCATAAAAAGGCATTGAGTGCATTTTGGCCCTCCAAAATGATATGTTACTTTCCTGTTATTTTTAGTTTGGCCTCTAGCCACAAAGCCAATTATTTGACTGAACCTCACGCTGGGCTCTGTGCCTGCATCCAGCCCACCCAACAGCTCCAGTGCAGCACAGTCACCTCCCCAGCAGCTCCAGGGACGCTCTCTCTCCAACGCCATCAGCACTTTGTGCTGTGGGTGAGTTTCTCAGAATACTCAGTTTACTTTGTGCTGTGGTGAGTTTCTCAGAATAGCCCAGAGCAGGTCTCCAGTTCAGGTATTTCGATGAGCTGCCAGGGAGTAGCTGGTGTGAGTCCCAGCCCTGGCTCTGGTGAAGCAGAGCTGCTGGGCAGACCCTTGATTTGGGTCCCTGCTCCCAGGTCCTGGTGGTGCTGGGTTATGTCCATAGGGTGCTGGGCCATGCAGGGGCAGCCAGGCTTTGCAGGGCTTTAGAAGAGGGAGACAATTTTCTATTCCCCTGTTCTCTAAACAGGAACAGGACATCAAGGCCTCCAGTTCTGAAATGCTGTATCTCAGGACTGGGTTAATATCTTTATGTGAGTGGCCAGAGTTCTTATGAAGTCTGGAGAGGCTGAGCCTGGGAGGGAGCTCTGTGGGGCTGAGAGCAGGGAGGAAAATCAGTGAACCTCGCCAGGCTGTGAATGCTGCAATGCCATCTACTGAAAGCACCTCGAGCATCCTGCGATTTCCCCTGCGGGAGAATGATGTCGGTACCTTGGTGACAAAAAGAAGCGTTTCAGTGGGCAAAGGGCTGAGACTCGTCAGGAGGTTTTGGAAACCTGCAGGGCCTTTCAGCTGCCCTTTCTTACTCTTT
The DNA here is from genome assembly GCA_013399875.1 of Gymnorhina tibicen. NCBI lineage: Eukaryota > Metazoa > Chordata > Aves > Passeriformes > Artamidae > Gymnorhina > Gymnorhina tibicen. Next base: position 2,700,380 of record VXAZ01004636.1, on the reverse strand, counting down.
TAAAGCGGATTTTAACCTGACCTGAAGGCTCACTCAAATTCAGCAGTATCAACAAGGAGCCTTAAGTGCAACTCTTCCCTGACAGCCACTGTGTCTCCTTCCACTGTTCTTAGAGGTTAAAAATCAGGTGTTCTGTTTGATAAGGCCAAGAAAACTCTTCCTGAGGGTTTTTTCCCCAGTGATTAAATTGTTTGGCAGCAGAATGTACCATTTGAATCCATTCTGTAGTGAAAAGTGAGGATAAGTGCGATTTAAAAAAAAAAAATTGTATTAAAACGCCTCAAATTTTCTCATTCTTTAGAATGGAAGTTTGATTTAATTTTTAACTAGATCCTGCTTTGAGCAAAGCTTTTTATCAGAGATTTGGGTGGCAGGTTTGGACTTGACAGTAGGTAAAATAAGAAAATAGCATCTACAAATGTTTTTGTGCTCATCCAGGACTCCAAGCAAGGCATGCTTCAGAGTAAATGTTTCTGATTTTGGGGAGGCTGATAAAGTAAACCTTTTATTCTACATAGAAAGAGGATGAGGGAGTCTATGAAAAGTATTAAGGCAGAATATAAAGAGATGCTGAATACTCAGATAATCCAGGTGTTGAGCTGGTTGTAATCTTCAGAAGTCCTCAGGTATATTGTGGTCCCTCGGAATGGTTGTTTGGGAAATGAAAACGGAGACTCGAAGGTGCTCATGCAGTCCTTCCCAGCCTCCATAACTGTTACATCCGAGATACGGCTTCCAAACGATTGCTGTGGTGCAGCCATGTCCAAATTCCAACAGCCCAGCCTCCGGTGTCTATCTGAGACCCACAGCCTGGGGACAGCAGCAGCAAGGAAACCACTTCCAGAGGAAAACCATGGCTAAAATAGGCATGGTTCAGCTGCTGGGCTGTGCCTGCTGTTCTATTTCCATATGAATGGATCTCCGAATTTCCATGTGGGAAATGTCAGGGGCTTGAAAATTATCCACAATCATACCCATTAAAAATGTTTAAATCACCTTGCCTTCTGTGAGGAGCCAGTCTCTGTTCCCATGGAAACAGAAACGGCAGCCTCCGAACATCCGGCCTGGTTTGTTCCAGCTCCTCTGGGCCATCCCTGGCTGCGGCTGGAAGCTGGTTCAGCATGGCCCAGGCCCCACACCAGGGCTCTGCTCGCCTCTCAAACACACTCCCTCTGCTCCTGTTAGAAGGAACTGCTGGAACAGCCTTCCAAAAGCAGTCTCACGGTGCAAGGCAGTCCTGCTGGCGTTTTGCTTCAGTAAAATCGATAATTAATGTAAAGATTAATCGCACAGGTTCTGTTCTTACCTCTTACCTAACATTTCATAGCAATTTCTAATAGAGGCCATCTCAGAAAGGTGGACCCTGTTCTGCTGTTTTATCCAAGATCACCAGCCTTTGCCATAATCATAAAGAACATGAATGATTTCCTCCAGAATTAACATTGTGATACTTTGTATATAATAAAATTATTGTTTGTATCACAGAAATGTGGGATCTTTTTGTACTTGTATGTGTTTAAACTATACTTACCCCTGAAAATGTTTCAAAGACAAAAAAAGGAGAAGAGGAACTGTGGAAAAGTGCAATGTCACTGGAGCCTTGAATAGCACAAACAGGATCTGGTTGTTCTTGGGAGAAAAGTAGAAGTACTTTGTGAAAGAGAAAATGAAATTATTTGGGTTTTTATCCCCCTCTCCTTGTCATAAATTCAGGTACCGGCTGAAAGATGTTTTCTATTTCTGTGACACCTTTTGAATGCTTTATCAATGCACTGACTTTCTCCGTGCCTTAATTCAAAGGAGATCACTACTCATTTGCAAGTACTGCACATTCATTAGCCAAGCACACAATGCTGGTGGTGCTGAAGAGGTTTCTATGTCTCAGAAAGGACCCTTGGATCTTTGTCCCAAACATATCATCTCCAGCAGGTCTGCCTCTGGACCACATGTCCCTTCCTCAGAGATACAGTACTCATTCAGCATCATGGGAGGCAACAGTTTAGATTCCTTCAGCATATTTTAGCAAATATTCTGCATATGTGCTCTTTTAGAAATATCACCAGTCAGTTTATATATTTTGTTGTTGTTGTTGTTTTAGTACTCCTGGGCACACTGGATTTATCAGACTTTATTGTTTTTTAAAATCAGATCTCACCACCACCATGGCAAGAGTTGTACTCACATTCCCAAGGAACTGACATAAAAAAATATGGGTAGGAAAAAACCCAACCACTAAAATTGAAGACGTGTTTTGAATTTCTGTTACTACGGCATCTAAAAATAAAGTGTATGTGGTTTTGCTCTGAATCAAAATTTCTAACCTTCTACTGGTGACACATCAGCACTCACCCCGAAAGGAATTCCATTTGTTCTGAGCATAATTAAGAGGTGGTATCCTGGGAAAAAATCAAGGCAGAACCAGCTGCTTTTACTCCATAGAGCTGGGAGGAAGGAAAACATTAGTCAAGGAGAACACTGTGATAGCATTACAAGAGTTATTTATGTAGGAATTAAAAAACCCTAACACACTCCCCCACGAGCTGCTCTGTGAGGCTTTGTCTTTGTTTGGAATACTCAGCTCATTTCTTTCCAGGAGATAGAAGTGAATATTTGGACTTTCCTACACTGAACCTGTAGTGCCATTAACCCTTCACACTATTTCAAATAATCACAAATGGGACAGCACTCACTGGTGGAGCTTTCAGCTGAGGTTAACTTTTAGAGGTTATTACTATAAATATTATTTATGTAATGCCTTGATGCTTCAGCATTCCACATATCACAAATTAAAAAATAAACACAATTGCTTTTGCAAACTTGTCCAGAAAATGCTAAATGCACACATTGCTTTTTTTGAATCTTCTTTAGTATCTAAACCAGATGACACATCTCTGGTTGATAGCCAAGAACGTTGCCACTGGATATTACGTCCATTGCTCACATCTCCAGCAGCTGCTATGGGTGACCCACAGTAAGAAATAAATGTACAAAACACAGAAAGATAGAACATTTTAAGTTTTAATCCAACAAATGAAGAGGATCTTGACACAGTAAAATACCACTGTATTGCTAATGCTCTACAACTGTACATTAAAAAGAATTATTGTCATAGATGTAAAAATAACAAGTTTTATGATAGAGTAAAACACAGTATAGAAACCATTCAAAATCAAGTAGAAATCTCTTAAACAACTGAAGCGTTTATGTAAGTATTTCTCCAAAGGTATTAAATAAAACACAGTTAATACTGACTCTAAACATCCCCCCACCTTCCCCACACTCTGCCCTAATTAAATTGATTAGAAAAATAGTAGTCTCAGTTACATTTTGCATTCTTTCAGAACCATTTAGATTCTCCATTTTCTTCAAGTACAGTAGAACAACTCTTCACACTACAGTACTACCCTGAAGTAATTTATTTCCCAACACTATAGAATTTTGATAGCAAGTATTTCAGATTAATTTTGAAGGCTAAAAGAGGCCCAGCAAGTTTGCAGGAGGGCAATTAAGTTTTGAATGCAAATTATTTACAGTAACATTAGTGTACTGTAATTACACCATAAAACTTGCAATGCAGCTGATGAGTGCTTTTAACAAAAGCTCCGAATGAAAAGAAAGGGAAGAAAAAAAGATTACAAAATAAATAATCTAAAGTTCTTCGTGGTAGAAACGTTCATCATGAAGCTGCCTACCATAATCTGTTGCTTCGCTGTTAAGGAACAAATCCTGGTTCTTAAGAATTTCTGCTTCAGAAAGTTTTTTGTCATCATTCAAATCCATCTCTTCAATGAGGTGCTGAGCCTGTAAAAGAAACAGAACGCCACATGCACCAAGTTAAAACAGTTCTGATTTTTGCTTATTTATATGTCATAAAAAGAGGGAAGTTTAGTAGTAAAATGAAGAACCAATTGCAGAACATTTTGGTTGCAGCTCATTGAAGTATTTGATAGTTCAAAGCTAACAGGCTGTGCAGCAGCTCTCCTGCCCCTCTTATTTCTGAGAAATAGGAGTCCTGGTATTACACGGGCTTTGTTTTCATTTTCTCAACATCTAGAAATACAGTGATTTAGAGAATCCTTCTGTTCCTACTTTTCCTGATTGGTTTGGCTCAGTGTAACTGAGCCAAAAATAACGGGGACTAACGTCAGCCAAGTGGATTTTAAAAGCACTCTGCATGGCAAAAGCTGAAAGATTAATATGACAAACATCTTGGCCAACACATGTCAATTCCTGAAAATGGAATAGATAGTAATTTTTCTATTTTTATGTTATTTAGCTACCGGGTTTCTCAAGTCATTTTGAAATGCTAAAATGGAAGTGTGATACTCTGATTTTGAGCAGTTTATGACTGAAGTCAGAGCTACCTTCTCTTTAGGACAGGTGACTTTGCTAAGCTTTTATATCAACCAAAGAAAAAAACTGGCATATTAGAGAAACAAATAAAACAAATTATTTGTTGCAGAACTGAGCTATTACTACAGCATGGCCTTGCTGTAAGCCAAAATTTGAATGATAGCTAAGAACAGCTAAAAAAAATCCAAACCAAGCAAGCCAACACAGGTATGGACAGACTCAGCAGCACACAGAGTTCAAGCCAGAACAGTGCTATTTCTGTGAACTAAGAGCTGACCACAGCCAGAAAAGGCCATGAAAAGGCTCGCAGATCCCCATTTACAAAAATACTCCCCAACAGCTCAGCTTCTGACAAGGTCACGCACGGCAGCACCCGGGGCTGCTGCTGCTGCTGCTGCCACGGGGCTGCTCCTGTCAGCAGAGCCCAGCAGGGCAGAGGTGGGGGCTCAGCAATCAGCACGTGGGCTGTGCTGTCTGACACAGAGAGGCTCCTCTCTTCCCCGGGAACATGAGGCCACGGGAAGCCCTGGTGTTCCTGCCCTTCTGAACACCAAAATCCTCCAGGGTAAAGCAAAGACATGGAAAATTTAGCTGAGAAGCTACTAGCAGAAAGGCAGAAATCCTCTCTACTGCAGTCAGGGACTGGAAACTGCTACCAAAAAATAAGCTAAAATGAGAATCCACTTAAAAGCTATTATGCTGTTCTACCCCTGATTAAACCATTTTAATTAGCATCATCAAAGTTTGCTTTACACCATCTTGAATCACAGAGTACTTCCATTTTCTTGTACTTAGGACAAGTTTTTAGTTCTACAAATTATGATGATTTATCCAGTTAGAAGAATTACAATCAATTTCTTATTTCAAAATTATGCAGCTTCTTTTGGTAGTGCATCTCATTAGATTTACCTACAATAACTAAGAACTTACTTATTAAAATTCTGTACCCTTGAGTCAAAGCAGATAAGATATTTAAACATGTACAAAAGCACTTTGTTAATTTACAAACATTTACACAATTAATAGGAACTTCACATTTGCCTAATGCATTTAAAGGATCTGCATTCCTTGTCAAAGTGACAAGAAGTTAAAAATAAATGCAAAGATCTACTGACATTCTTGTTCAATCACTAAGACACAATAAATCTGAATGCTTCTACAATTTTGCTGTGATACCTTGAATATTCTCCTGCAGTAATTAAAACCTAACAGCAGTCAAATCACGTACCTCCTCTTGTGCAATACCCTGATTGTTGGGTACTATCCAAGACAGCAGCTCTTGAGGGTTGAGTTTTCCATCATGATCCTTGTCATAGTCGTTCACAAACCGGTCCTTCTCTACCAGTATCCATTCTGGATCTTCCCTTGCAGCTAGTAAAACACAACTGGCAAGTTTAAAGCCACTCTTCACTTTAAAGCAGAGGTTTTCATCTTTTCTCCTAAGCAAATTCACTTATTCTCATAAAACATAACCTAGAAGTGATGGCACTAAACCAAAACAAACCTTAATGGGCAGAGGAACGTAGGGAAAGCAATTTCATTTACTGTCAGTCTTTATTTGCACACTTGTTCTATACTTACCCAATGTACAGGTATTGCATCCTGCAGCCTAGAGCAATCTTAGACTTGTCCTTAACTCTTCAAGGAATTGAGAAGTAATTAATCAAAATTATAAACACTGCAGACAAGCATGAACTGGCTTTCTAAGCCTTATGAAAGTCAAAAGTAGTAGGTATCACAAGCAGGTAAGTAACAGCTTAAAAATAATCACAATTCAATTATTAAAGAACAAAAAGAGTGAAGTCTCTCCTTCCTTTCTAACATTTGGTTTTGCAAGTAGATGATCCCTTTATGTCACAATTCACCATACACTGTTGCCCCAAACCACGAGCTAATTATGAATCAGAGCCCCCAGGTAGCCTATCAGTCATTTTAAAGAGTGCTGCAGGAACACTATCTGCAGGAGATGGCCACTTGGAGAAAAGCTGAAGCAGTTTGTACAATCACAGATGATTCTCAAGTCTTGCTAACAAGTTGTAATGACAAAGCTGTTATCTTCTCTATTACTGCAACAATTTCACTCCTTTCCAACAACTTTTTATAGGCTGGCTTGGAAAAGCTTTTTTTCATGTTAGAGCAGGCAAAAGATAAAGAACCCTGTAGTTGCATCAGAGATCTGTTGTTTTTACTGGCTCTGACAAACAAAGATGGTTACAAAAGATGAAATTCCAGGTGGCTGATTAGGGTGAAGAAAAACAGATTATTCCCCTGGTTCTCCATATCCTCATGTGGCTTACACAATTCTCCCCAGCTAGGAAGCCATTCAGAATTAGCACTCCTTTGGGCCAAGCAGACTTTCCACAAAACTGAAGTTACTGGGCTTTTTGGAACGGGAGCAGTTATCTGCCCTAGCTTTTAGCAAATCAAATTCAGTGTGTAAAATATTCATTGATAAATACTGATAAGCATCAGGTAAGTGTCCTTCTTCTTGTTAAAGAAGGAATAGATTAAGTTTAAAGATTGGAAGAAAACCCCCCACACAAACCAAACAGTGAAGGCAGCTATCAGGCTTCTGATACCTGGTACAGTGAAGTGACTCCTCACACGTCCCCTCCACCCCTCTCACATCACACACGGCTCAGTCCTCCCAAAGCAAGGCTGGCAGCTGCCTGCTTAGGCTGATCAAGGCCAGGGCAGTTTACCCTCACATTCCTGTTAGCTGGATCTGCAGATGTGTTCAGGTGGCAAATAAGGTTGCACCTTATTTCAGCTGCATTCCTTGTGTTTAGGAATTCGCTTCAGTCTTTCAGAAAACAAGAAGCAACTCGCAAGGAAACTGTGGAATGGGCTACACACAAACCACCACCCAATACACATGGGGCAGACTGAAATAATGAGTCTACTATGCCCAGTTCCAGAAAACAGAATTATTCCAAGACAGAAACTCTTACTCAGAATCTGTAGGTGTAGGTGTGAAAAGCTGAAAATAAAGATGCATCCAATTCTCCCCATTCCAAAAGCTTTTGTTAGTTCCCTCTTTCATGCCCCTTCCCTTTTTTCCTTACTTGGGTCTCTTCTGTAATCACCAAGGAATTCTTCCAGGCTAACAAATCCATCACCATCTTTATCATGTTCTTCTAAAGCCTCCTGAATGACAAAGTCCTTTTGTATACATACAAAGAGCAAAATTAGCAACTCAGAATCAAGAGAAACAGCACTGAATCATTTCAGAGCAATGACGTATTCCTTAAATGAAAGACTCCCTCATTTCAAATCTTTTTGTGTTTTATGCAGACTAGTGCAGTAATTGCTTCCTGTGCAATAAAACAGATCTGTCCTTAAGAGTTTAGAATGTCAGATATCATGAAAACCAAATCTGAAAGGTGTCCATCTAGCTGAATCCTTCAACAGAATTCAAAACTGCAAAAGCAGCTGAGAAACATGAATATGTACAAAACTCCATCATCTCATTTCACTTTCCTCATCTGGTGGATTCACTAATTTGCATTTTTGCAACTTAATTGAATTGTTAGGAGAACTGGTTGGTCTTTTGTCCACCAGAGAGCCAAAACTGAAAGCTAAAATCTCACTGATGGATTTGCAGCCTAACAGAGCTGAGAGGTGGCTAAGTCAGTCCAGTCCCCGAAGCTCGGGATACTTGTGCAATCCTAGTTCTGGAAACAATTTCAAATAAAAGCACTGAACTCCCCCTCCAGTCCCTGATCTCCAGCACTGGATCCACAACACATTACCTGGCTTTTAATTTGGGCTGTCCAAGCCATATCCATAACCGCTCCACTTCCCGTGCTACTGGGGCTAAGGACACACATTAAAAAGACGTTGCATCTACACCCACAGGCTGATAAAGATGCTCCCCTAAATCTTACCGTCATGTACTCCACTTCTTCAGGATGCTCAAAAGCAATATATTCGTCCACATTTAGAGCAGGAACATCATCTCTATTAGCTTTTTCAAAACGTTTTTTCTCCTTTAAATGAAGCTTAGAAAATAGATTTAGTTAGAGCCCTTACTAGAGAGGAAAAAGAACATTCTAATAGGTGGCTGTAAGCTCACTAGGATATTAATTGTTTCGCATTACCTACTCATATTATACTGATGTTAAATTTTCACTAAAAAGAGCTCATTGAGAGCAATAAGAACAACACTTTTAATTGAAGTGGTTTTATTCTAAGAATCGCATAAAACCCTGGTTTTTTCAATTTAAGGAGCCATTTAAAACACACAAAAGAGAGATAATGAAAAGACCAAGAATTCTCATTTTCATATGTTCATTCTCTTCTAAAAGTCACCAATTCCCAAAATAGCAAAGTGGAGTACAATGATTATAATTAATGGCAGCCTTGCAAATTCCAAAATTTACATTTTAAGGACATTTAACCTTCTGGATCTACATCTTACTTATGTCAAGGGCTGTCTGTAGTTTAAAGAAGGTCTTGAAAGATCATATGTGTAAAATGTCTTTTCTGAAGCCATTTTAAGGCCAGATTCCTTTACTACAGGACTGCTGTCCATTACACGTGATCATTGCAAAGAGAAGTCACTTCTCCAACCTGTTTTAAGTATATGCATTAGCATGCCTTTAAAAAAGACATAGTATCTGATACAAGCAGGCAAGTTCTTATTTCTGAATGTCTTGCACTTCCTAATTCTGTGCAAAAATTCGAAATGTGCAAAAATTTCCTTTTTTTTTCTTGTTTCATTTTGTACAGTCTCTTTAGACAAAATACAGACCTACACCATTGACAACCAATCTCTGCTCAAACAGCACATGATGTGAACTATAAAAATCTTGGAATCTCATCCTTAGGTGTGTTGTGCTATCAGTGGGAATCATCTGGGTAAGGGAGTAGCCAGCAAATCAGAGGTCATAAACACTTTACAAATAACCATTTGAAATTGTACTTCCAGTTTACATCCTACCTATTGACTCTTCTCTCAAAATTAGGCTAACCTGATGAACACAGAGCATAACATGGAACAAGTGAAGTGTAAGATCTTAACTGCTCTGGAAAATAGTTAAATGTCGTCTTAAAGAAAAGCTGACCTTAGCTGAGAGTTTCACTACTATACTGCAACGTAAGCTTGAGCCATTGAGGGAGAAAGTAAGTTTTCCAGTGTTTTTTGGGAAGCGACGAACAAGGCCGCCACCTTCTGGTAAATTCCTGTGGTTACCTGATGTCAATTCTAAACAGCATCTTACTCTTCCATCTTGATCAGAGCAGGACCACTAACTTCCAAATGTAAGGAAAATGCTGAAGGATGCTGAGCTGTGTACAATGCTGTTCACCTACAATCTACGTTGGAGAAGTCAGCAAGCAGGAAAACCCAGCAAGCAGTCAAGTTATAGCATAACTAAGCAAGCTTATAGATGCATAGCTCTCTATGTATCTATGATGGAAATGTCTCAAACATGGTATCAATACTTTGACTGGAAGTTCCTCTGTGAGTCTTTTGATATTTAAAAGCTAGGTAATTATTCAATTACGTGGCATTCCAGCTTTACAGTTTGTTTCTTCAGTGTGTAAAATCCTCTGTTCACTGCACTGTTTTCACTTCTGCTAACAGCCTGTATTATCTACTGCTACTTTACTAAAAGCAGACAAAGCAATCCTCACAGAGAAAAACCCCTCTGGCCAGAATAGTCTAAAACTGCATTTGTTCTCTTTTTGGGAAACATTTACATGTAGCTTCAAATGTGGAACTTGAAAGGAAACAAGTTTTGCTATGTGGTGGGTCTTGGTGAACCTTTCCTCCCTGCCTCTCTTGCCTCTTTCCCCACTTAAGCATCTGCTTTCATAGATGAGACTCACACACAACTTCTGTGTTTAAACATCCATTTTTAGCTATGGGAGTTGCATTTTCATCGCTTAAAACTGTTTGAATTGCTATTGCTTTCTCTGTGGGTCTCTAATGGACAGGCAACGTTACAGCAGGCAATACTGACAGCCCATGCCGAGTGCTTGAGCAGTAACTGAAAAAATGGCTGGACAGTGCAACAAAAGGGTTAAAGAGCTTCCTTCTGCTCCAACACCAGTGGTGCTGGCCCCTGCTGAGGGCAGGACCCTGTCAGGCTGCAGACCTCACCCAATGGATTGCAACCTGGGTTTAAGATGGTGGCTGGGGACCGTGCTCTGCTGTAAGACTGTCAGTAGACTTATGCTCCACTCAACCAGCAAAATACACTCAGGAGGCACCATTTCATTGTGTCTTTATTTTGTCAGTAGCAGCTTTAATACTCCACTACTTTCCTTTAATTACTCCCCTATCTCAGATAGCACGAAGTGTTAAAACATATGCCAGCTGCTCTGCTTTCCCTACCCATCTTGTTCCGTCACAATAAACAAATATTGCTGCCTTTGGCCAACAGCTCACAGGAGCTGATGCTGAAACATTTTACCTGGCGAAATGATTCTTCTTCTTGATCCTCCAGGACGGTGTTCTCATCAAAATCAATTACACGATCATACATTTGCAAGTTATACTCCTTCCAAGACACCAATCCGTCACCATCTTTGTCATAGTCACTGAAGTGTTGCTTAGCTTCTTGTGTAACATAATGCTTAAAAGACTGCTGTATCCAGGAGCTCAGCTCATCTGTGAAAAACATTAAAAATAAAATAAAGAAACTAAGAATCATCTACACTATAAAAACTGTGAAGATACCACAGATCTGTTCTGTCTGGAATATACTTTGCAATTCAGATGTAAGCATACAGGCAAGGTTACTTAAAGCAAACCAGTCTGTTTCCTCCATGCTGTGGCTTTTTCCAAGGTAACTGAATGAGGGAATAGATCACAGCTACAGACTCCAGGGGCTTTGTTAATGATTATGTGGCCGTGTCTTTTCAAATCTGAGGGAAATCTACACTACAGCATCTTTTTTTTTCTCCAGAGCTTTATGAAAATGATGCTGAGTATGGTTTAGACGGACAACTCTAAATGTAATTTGGTAGCCCAAAGAAGCATTGTTCCCATCACTTGGGGTTTCTTTTGAAAAATCCACAAACTGAAATAAAAGTTAATTTAGTGCCATTGCCTTAATTACCCAAAATAAAATATTAACTACTTATGTAGAGCTATTTTCCCTTTACTTGGGGCTGAAATCAAGCTTTACATAGTTTGGAAATGTTTTTAAGCTGCTTGTTTCTATAGAAATGTGGCTAAAAGAAATAAAACTTAATATACCAATGAATTGACAGAAGTACATTAAAGTTACTTCATTTAAAGAAGATTGGGAGAACATATTCTCCCAGTATCTCTCAGTTATTTTCAGGTGCCTGGAAGGGAAAAACATCTTCCTCTGCATTGCAAAAATTATACATCTTAATCAACTCAACTGAAATCCTGCTCTGAAGAGTCATGATGACTATTTATAAAAAGTCCTATAGAAATCGCCACTTTGATGCAGAAAAATCTTACAGCATTTTTTAAACACAAAAGTATCTTATCTTGTCCTTCTTGGCAGAGGCATCAATACAACTTTATTAGGTTTATTTAAATATCCTTGAAAAGCAGCAAGGTATTTTTTTTAAATACTGAATTTATATTAGCAAAGGAACCAGCTTTCTAACAGATTCTGCAGATTGAACACGCACAGGTGTGTGTGCCACCAAGGCTTGTGCACAAACCAGCACTGCCTTACAAGAAACTGCAACACGATTTCTTAAAGATGGGCAACATTAATTAATGCTTTATTTCCCAGCATAAGGCGTGAGCCACAGCCATGTGACCACATAACGTCCAATGCCATGAATCAGAAATACTTAATAGTCCAACATTAGAGAAGCAGCATTAATATATTCCATCTTCTCTCACTGTCAGTCTCCAAATGGAGGCACCACTAGTAAGGAAAAAGTTCTCAAGAGTTTTGCAATACACTGAGGAACAACTGAGCTCAAAAAGCTTCAGTACCATAAGTTTCTTAGCGTAAAAACACATTCCACTGTGAGTTTTACCTTCTGGAAGTGAAAGGAAGGCAAGTTTTCATTAGACTGAGAATCAGATGCAATATATAAACCATGAGGATGGAGTATGGGTGGAATTCCTATTATATAGACTTCTTCCCTTAAAGCCTTCATGTTGTGAGCTGCCTGTGGTATATGACAGGGATTAGCTATCCCACTGAATCTATAGACTATGTCACCTCTACACAGCCCATGCAGGGACACTGAAATAAGGGTACAGTAGATTAAATTCAGTGTATAAAGTGAAAGGCATTCAAAAGATAGTCGATCTTGTCTTTAAAACTGCACTTTGTCATCTCACCTAGAAAGCTTCCTGCATGTTTAATATAATTTTAATGAAATATTGCTGTTCTGGCATTTGACCAAGGATTCTGCTTGCTTTGTGTGTGTGCACGTGAGAGACTTTTTTGTCAAAATCACAGCAGAACAAAAAAAAGAATGTTCATATCAAGGTTTAAAATTAAATTAACATTGTCACAATGATGTACTGAAAGAAAGGTCCTGAGTTTACCATGGAGTTCCTAAATTTGACAGACAAAAACCTGTCCTGGAAGAGCCATTTGATACTGTACTGTGATGAAATATGATCCCCCAATGTCACTTGGTGTCACCAGGTACTGAACCGTACCTGTGCAGTACTACGGCTGCAGTACTTTCTTCGCATCTTAAACCTGCTCTCTGATTTGCATACAACAGGATTACAAACATGGAAACCCACTTGATTCCAAGTAGCTTCAGACGTGCAAGCAGCAGGTAGAAGTGCAAAGGAGGTACCTTCAACTTGATACTGCTCTGGCCCACACTAACTCTTGCTGGCTACGCTTCTTCCATCACAGAATGGGTCAGGTTGGAAGGGACCACAGCGGGTCATCTGCTCCAACCTCCCTGCTGATGTAGGGTCATCCCAGAGCACACGGCACAGAATTGTGTCCAGAAGGTTCTTGAGTACCTCCAGTGAGGCAGACTCCACAACCCCTCTGGGCAATCTATGCCAATGCGCAATCTCTGCACAGGAAGGAAGTTCTTCTTCATATTCGGATGGAACTTCCTGGGCATGAGTTTCTGTTCATTGTCTCCTGTCCAAGTAGTTGGCACCACCGAGCAGAGCCTGGCTCCATCCTCTCGGCACCCTTCCTTTAGGTATTTATACACATCAGTGAGGTCTCCTCTCAGTGGTCACTTCTCGAGTCAAACAGCAACCTTAGGCACTGAGATAGCCTCTATATGAGCCTGTCGGTGTTTCTAACTCACTGTGCAAGGGATCGTGATGCTTTCCACGGGGATTCTCCCTAGCACAAGAGCCACGGGCTGTGTCACGGGTAGAGCGCGTTTTCCTCCCGGAGCTACCCGGCCCGCCCGGCCCCCGCCGTTACCCTCGCTGAGCAGCCCGTCCGCGTCCGCGTCGATCTTCCTGACGATGTTCCTCAGCCGCCGCTGCTGCTCCTCCGGGCTGAGCCGCGCGTACTCCTCCGCCTCCTCCNGCGGGGAGAGGGCGGGGGGCGCGGCGGAGGGTCGGGCCCGCGGTCGCGGTGCCGCCTGCGCGCAGCGCTCGCGATTCGGGAACGGGAATGGGCCTCTCTCGCCCAGGGCTTTCTGCTCTACCAGCGGAAGGCACCAAATACCGTCAGGATATGCTGACAGTTATCCAACTTTTAAACATCAGTGAGGCCTGGCAGACTGAAGTGACTGTTACCACAGTCTCACTGAGTTCGAGGAGCGTTTGGACATGGTATGAGTGACTCTTCGGGATGCCCTGCACAGGACAAAGAGTTGGGCTCGATGATCCTGATGGGTCCCTTCCAACTCCTCATATTCTGTGATTCTATAATTACCATAATAATCATTCTATAATTACCAGAATTTCAGGCAAGCATCCACAAACCCCGCAAGAGGAAGATGATCAGGAAACAAAGGTGTGCAAAAGGTTTATACCAAAAAGGAGCAGCATTAGTCTTGCTTGAGGGCCCAACCCAGACATAACACTTCTGAAGCAAAGAGAAAAGGAAGCAGCGCTTTGTAAGAGTTAATAAGGTGGATCAATACAAGTTTTAATAACTGTTCAACACAGATAATAGAAAGCTGTAAAATAAATTTAACCTCATTGACCACTCAGACAAACTGAAAATACATCGAGTAAATGAGCAGGGGTCTCCCCAGGAATATCATTCCTAACAGCTGTCACATGAAATTGGGATTGCTCTGATCCTGACCCCACTGCGGTCAAATTAATCATTCTTACCGGGTTGAGATTTATGTAGGACCATGGTCAGATTTGTTATTTCTCCTCTCAATACAAGGATACTTTGAAAATTCCTCCTTTAACCAGAAAGAAGTGAGATTAACCTACCTGTGTTTCCATAAACACAATTCTTTAGGCAGAGCCCCCGGTTAATGGAAGTTGCTGCTCCGTCCAGTCCCTTCCGTGGCAACAGCAATGGACTGCTCCCGGTTCACCTCCAATTCTATTAACTATGAAGAGCTACGACAGTTCATTTTGAAGATCCAACAGTAAAATATTGCAATAAATCAGTAAACGGGTTATTGCAATTTCCTGCCTGTATAAGAAATGTCTTTCCATTAAAAAATCTAATAGTGAGTTAAGTCTAATACCTTTTATTGGTTTAAATGTCAAATTTCCCATCAGTATTTATATAAATCACATACACAAAATATGAATTAAGTCCTACTACTTGTGGCATGTGTAGACAAAGCAAATCCTATGAGCAATCAAAACAGAAATAAGATTTGTTTCTGAAATAGCACTCAAAATGCTTTTTCTTTGTCTAACGCATTACTAACACCACAAAAAACCTCTTCGCTGCATATCTCAAGGGTTGACAAGTGTATCAGATTATACATTTCAGTGCCTACACAACTGTAATAGCCTCCAAATAAACTCCACATAGATGTGCAAGTTTATTATTATGAAATTCATTATATCCTGTACATTAGGAAAAAAATCTGAATCTCAGCAAGAGGGAAAGCAGAGGAAATCATATTCTTCTCCGTGTCAAAATACAATCCAAACGCTTCCCAGCACACAGTTAAACCAGTTGTATAATAAAATTCAAGATCATTCTGGTATGAATGCAGGGGAAAAAAAGAGAGAGGCTCTTCTGTTCCCTCCATTATTTCAACCACGTGCATATCAAATGCATCACTATTGTAAGTTAAAAGGGAGTATCAGTGAGCTATTTTTAAATCAGAATACAAGTCATGCTATATAAAAACTTTTTTATGTGGTGAACTTCCTCACTTTTCTGGAAAATCTGCCCTTCCCTCAAGCCAAATCACGTGCAGTCTGTCACAAATCTATTTGGAGCCATTCTTTTGGTCACAGAAAAAATGAATGTTAGAAGGTCGCTTCTTCTCTGTGAGATCTGCAAGTGTAAATCGGCTCTGTTAGACTGTCAGCATGAGAGCAGTTGTCCAGCAGCACAAACACCAGTTCCTGAACAGTTATTTCTAGCAAATGAAGTTATCCGTCTGGTGTTCACTGGAAGTTTTTGACATTTCTACATTTCAGTTTTATAAATCACTGCCCGAATTGAATAAGCCTTAATTTGTTTTATTCTAATGCATGACATTTATACACTGTCAGAATAAATGAACTGACAGTAGCTTTATTTAGATAGGCTTCCCTTTTGACATATTCCCCTAACTTTATTGTTATCACGTGTCAACATTTTAAGTTGCATATGAAACAGTTTATCTAAGACCTGCATACAAAGATTATCCTTCCTTTTTCCATTATAAAAGTTGTTGATTTTGGAACATAGATTTAAGTAAGGGAAAAAACTGAGCAACAATTTCTTTATAAAGATCATCACATTTAAATACACTGTGTTTGGATTTTAAAGTGACAGTCATTTGCTTTAGTAGTACCCAAATATGAATTTTTGAGTGTTCCAATTGTTTTATAAGACTTGGCACAAAGTATTTTATACTCTGCAGACATTACTGACCTGTTTTTCTAGTTCTTTGCATTTAGTGCAGTTATTAATATCTGAGGAAATCGGTTGTAAAAGGAGGCTCTTCTGATGCTGTGCCTGATTTGGCATCAAACCAGAACAGCGGGATTTGATGTGACACAGTATGAGGGCGCTCAGCTCAGCCGCACACTGAGTAGGCAGCTGTGGGAACTCTGACTGATAAATAATAAACAAGTGCATTATCAAAGGATGGCCGTGTAAGGGATTTGGATGGGACCTTCATGGACCTCCTGGCTCAGCTCTCTGCTCTGAACCGCAGTCAAGTGATGTATCATTTCAGAGAGATGTTGTCGCTGCGCTTCCTGCAGATCCAACTGAAGCGTGTATGATCTCCCAAGCCATCTATTCCCATCCTTGTAGGACATTTAATGTTTTAGAGATGACAGCCTGAGCTGTCCTGGTTATCATTTAGGCCTCTTTCTTCTCGCTATTCCTGTCACTGAGGGAAATGGATTATTCTCTTCACATCATGCTTTTACATGCTCGAACAATCCTACCACATCCCCTTTTGTCTTCTTTTGACTTAATAGATTCCACTTGTCCCGTGTTTCCTCACAAATCACATTTCCCAGGCCTCAGACCCCGTAAGGAAGGCTGGCCTCTTCACAAGCCCCACCTGTCCCCAGGTACGGTGTGCAAACTGAACGCAGTAGCCCAAATCACACCCCACTGTTACACCCCAGGATTAGATGCCTGTATTATACATGCACCCCATGTATTGCACACAGTCATTTACTTTTCCCTTTTTCCCAGCTCCCAGCAGTGGGGAAGGGCTGGATGCTGAGGGGCTGGCTGCCATCACCTCAGTGATCACACCAGCACAGGAGGCCACATCAGGTTGACAGCAGCTGAACGTGAGCCCAAAGGGGCAAGAAGGCCGATGGCACCTGGGCTGTTCCAGCAATGGTGTGGCAGCAGGACCAGGGCAGTGACCATTGCCCTGTGCTAGTACTGCTGAGGCCACACCTCAAATCCTGGGGTCAGATTTGGGCCCCTCACAACAAGGAAGACATGGAGGGGCTGGAGTGTGTCCAGAGCAGGGAACAGAGCTGGGGAAGGGTCTGGAGCACCAGGAGTGGCCGAGGGAGCTGCAGGGGCTCAGCCTGGAG
>VXAZ01004636.1:2543990-2680854 GCA_013399875.1 Gymnorhina tibicen | reverse complement strand
AGGGCAGCCCCGAGCCGGCCCGGCCCGGGGGGCCGCGGGACCTGCCTCAGCGCGGCCCCCTCAGGGTGGGGCGAGGCGCGGGCGAGGTGAGGGCCGCCTGCACCGGCGCGGGCCGGGCATGCGCGAGGCGGGGCGGGTGGAAGGTGCGGGGCCAGGTGAGGGCAAGGTGGGGGCACCCCCTCACNACAGGTGGGACTCGATAATCTCAGAGGCCTTTTCCAACCGAATTGATTCTGTGATGGCACCCCAACGTTTTCTCAGGGGCTAAGGGCAGCCCCGAGCCGGCCCGGCCCGGGGGGCCGCGGGAACTGCCTCAGCGCGGCCCCCTCAGGGTGGGGCGAGGCGCGGGCGAGGTGAGGGCCGCCTGCACCGGCGCGGGCCGGGCATGCGCGAGNGCCCGGCGCGAGCGGGCAGCGCGCGGGAGGCGCGGGCAAGATGGCGGCGGGCCGGCCTCGCCCCCCCTCAGCCCCACAGCTCCGGGCGCTGCCCCGGCGGGCGGCTCCGCCAGACGGCCCGGCGAGACGGGGGAGGGACAGCCTGGTTGCTACAGGCGACCGGGAGCGGTGGGTGTGGGTCAGGCCGTGCTGTGAGGGGGAAACGGGCTGTCCGTCTGAGCCAGTCCCTCCCGTCATTCCCGCACTGCCTGTGGGGAGACTCGGACTCAGGCTGAGGGGGATCCCGGTGCTTGTGAACCCGGCGGTCCTTTAGGCTGTACAGGCCCACCCGTCCAGAGTGGGAGTGTGTGTGTGCGTGTGTGTGTGTGGGGAGAGGCACCGGCGCTGAGGAAATTCACTGTGAATTCGTATAAAATGCCACATGGTGTATGAGTATTTGCGTCTCAGAAACCGCTAATGTCGTTCCTAGCATGAACCTGTGGCCTTCCTTTGCTGTCAAAGACAGAATCACGGCTGACAGCACAGTAGGTCTCGCAGTGTACTCAGGGTCTGTCTTCTCTATGCAGTTCTCTAAAGACAGGTTCCTGTTTCTGCTTTATTTCCAAATGCCCTGCCCTACTGGGAAAATACGTGGGTCCTCATGTTTTTTCCTCAAATGTATATGTCAGTTTAATTAACTTTCATTATACCTCGATTATAGTCAAGTCAGTTTGGTGTACAAAAGGTGTTTTCTAAGATGCCTGTATTTGAAGACTCGGTGGTAGGCCTGTTCTGATGCTTGAAGTGATGCTGAAGTACAATCTTTGTTTTCAAAAACTCAACTTCCTTCATCTAACTGCAGAACATTTTGGTTTGTATGGGTTTAGTAGGTTGTCTTAAGGCACACAGGCATCTGTGGGCTTGTTGACACAGGTTGACTATGTCCTTTTAGAAAATTCAGCCATTTATGTAAATTGAGAACAGGTGAACAGCCTGCTTAAAGCAGTGTCATTAATGGTAAAGGCCAACAAAGTCTGACTTAGGATCTGATTAAAGGTTAATCTTAGTTTTTTACCTAATTTTGGATAATTTAGAAGTGTCTTTAATATCCATTTAGCATCTGATTCTTCCGAAGAGTAGGATTAGAGTGTTTGCACTCAAATCAGCAGCTGTCTAGAATTTATCAGTCTTGAAGCCAGGGGTTTAACTTTATTTCAGAATTGTTAACACTGTTCTGGAAACTCTTGATAAACCTATAAATATTTACTCCTGTATACTTTCTTCACTCTTAGCAATGGTTTTGTATTCATAGCTGCATAAAATATTCACTTTCTCAGAGCTGACTTGTACAGGAGCCTTCACATATTACAGTTAAATGAGACCAGAAGTTTCAGGTTTATTTTGCTTCATCAGTAATTAACTGATGCTGATTGTTAATACATCTCTGATTCATTTTTCTTTTTGAACTGATAACCAACTTGCCCAGTTCTCTGTCACAGCAAAGATTATTCTACTTGGCATCGCTGTTCTAGAGCAGTCCATGCAATGATTTGTTTGAAAGTTTTAATATTCTTTGTACTGTTTACCATCTAACCACATATAGAATTACATTTTTCTGTAGTGTCACTCTCTTTTTGGTTTCTTCTTGGACTTTTGGCTGTTTTTAGTAAGGAGCAATGCAAACACTTTACAAATAAAATTATCTTCTGAAAACCTTACTGTGTTCATCTGATGTCCATGACCTAGATGCTGCCAGCAAGCTGAAAGTAGTTCTGGGAGTGGTTTAAGGTAAAATAATTAATTGCATTTATTTTGACACAGGTATGAAAACTCAATGGGGTCATCCAAAAATGTAATAAGTGAGCCTGGTGATGCAGAGGAAGGCTATAACATGATGGTAAGACATTCAGTAACTATAACACTATGTGGTAGAATGTTTTTTCAACAGCAAGAAAAACTAATTTTTCATGTTGGGATTCATTCATAAATTGGTTCATTTGTACCTTCTATGAAAGTATTGATTCTAGGAGCTTAATAAATTTTATTCATTAACACTATGGAGAGAAACCTTCAAAAATTTCTAATTGTGCATAATTTCTAGTTGTGTTAGTATATGGGGTTTTTTGCATTCATTCTTTTTCAGCTGATTCCCCTTTTAAACTGCTTTCATCCAACCTGTGCTGTAGTGCAAGACCTTAAATGTTTGGTTACACTTAAGAGTGTGGCGTTCTTAGAAGGAGCTGAGGTTAGAGCTGAATTAATTTTCTTTGGGAATGCAGTGGATGAAACCGGTGGATTTGTTTATATCAATGTATTTGTATCTATGAACATCATTAAAAAAAGAATCCTCATAAAAGGTCCTTTAGTATTTATAGCCATGAAAAGAAGCAGTACAGACTAAATAACAGACATTTGCTATTTAAGGCTGAACTGTTTCTGGTCACTCCTTTGGCCTAAGGGATGATTGTGTAGAGCACGTTGCAGAAGGTAACTTCTTCGGATAGTTGAGTAGCAAAAAGCAGGGATTCAGGCTGAGGGAGCAGTCAAAACCCAGGTATCAGTATCATGTCACTTGTATGAGGGAGGGTGCTACAGCTAGCTCTTGTCTAACGACAAGCTGTTCATACCCACTATGGCCTTTGGCACAACAGCTTCAGTTCTCGGTGGCCGTGCGCTCCCTCCTTGCTAACTCCTGTTTGGGCCTCCCTCAAGGGTTTGTTGGTTTCTTTTGACTGATGTCCAAGTTACCGAGATGAGAATTTTAAGTTAGGCTCTAGTTTCGTTATACAAAATACCTTGAAATGTCATGATGAGATACTTATTGTTTCCTTTTAAGCCTTTCTGGCTTGTATAAAAATAAGTAATTTAGAAAGTTAGTTTGTTGTGCACTAATGCGAGGTTTTACACTCACATCATTAAGCAACAAGGGATTAAAAACCCAAACCAAACTTGCTGCAACAGAAATGGTCACTCTTACTAAAAATTCCTAGCAAGAATAGGCAATTAGTTCTGTAGAATAAGGATAGGCTAGAACCAGTTCAGTACAGATTCTGGGGGTTTTATGTGCTTTATTTGGGTTACTTTGGGCCAATGTATGTAATTTGCTCTATTTATTGGATTAGGTTTCCAAAACTTCGTTGATACAGCAGTGCTGTTTTTTCTTCTGTTGTGTTGCCTGGTCGTGTCTCTGGGCAGGTTTTTGAAGCACTAGATGGCACACTGTGACTTCCAAACAGGCAACTGAAGACATCTGGATGAGAGAACCCCAAGTTAAAAACTATTATATTAGCGTAAAAGTAAAAGGAGTTTCTCATTTGTGTTGTTTCCTACTGCCTTAATAAATTCTAGCCACTCATCTGCTATATTTGTTTTTAGTGTAATTTTACTGTATTTTCTATCTAAAGATGTAGAAGTGGTTGCAGGCTTGAGCTATATGATGGTAAGAATGAAAAGAGGAAAAATGTACCTCCTGGTTAGTCCTACAGGAAATCAGTCTAAAATACTATTTAGATTTATTTAACTTCTTTGTGGTTAAGTTTGCCAGTGTTTAAAGCTAACATGGTCAGCAGTTGTGTACTGTCATGGTACATAAGTTTATCATTACCACATATAGTTTGGCTTTGTTGCAGATTATTTTCTGAGGATTAACCTTCCTACCCTATAGAAAAGGCAAGATTTTATCTGATTGACATCTGTCAGTTGATACAAATACTTGTGAATGTATTTGGTTTCAAATGTCTTGTGATGGTGCATTTCACAAGTGCAAAGAAATATGTTTATTAGGTAAATAAAGTGCATCTGCAGTGTCTCTTATTCTGTCTTTGAGTAGTTGCAGCTTCGTAGTAACAGCCCATCACAGTTGCCAGGAAATACTTTCTAGGTTCTTATCTTCTCAGTGAGAGAGGTGGGCTTTTATACATGTTTCAGATGGTTCCCATAAATCTCATGCCTTTCTTCAGGCTCTCACCAGTCACTAACACATGTATTTTGGTCTTGTGCAGCCTTTAGCTTGTATAATTAATTCTCATTGACCCAAGGTAATTACAACATTTTTGAAGTCTGCTGTGATGCTCCAGAAGCATTGACAAGCAATTAAATGAAAGTGATGTGGTGTAGACATACCCATACTGAGGGCTGGGTAGTAACTCCCATGACCTGTTGATGAATCAGTCTGCTTATATGCAGACAAATGGGGATGAAAATGGATGCATACACCTGTTTCAGATATTTGAGGAAAATTCAGCACCTGTGCACCCCACTTTGGATGATGTAACCACACACTGGATGAAATTAACATACCAAACAAAAGATTACTCTTTCTTGTTTGCCCATCCATGTATTTCTTGTTTTCAGGCTTCTTTCCAACGCTCTAACAGCCATGACAAAGTGAGGAAAATAGTGGCAGAAGAGGGACGGACAGCAAGGAACCTGATTGCGTGGAGCGTTCCACTGGAAAACAAGGAAGATGATGGTATGTGTTTAACAGTCTTCCACCAGGTCTTTGTGCTTCCATTCCTCTGTCAACTGGAGTTGCTCAGCTGGAAACATTTTCCTTACATAGAATTTCTCTATTAAAAAAGGTTCTGTTTAGCATACATAGTATGATTTAGAAGTTTTTTTCCAAAATGTGCCTTGCAGTTGACAGATCACTTTATAAAACCTTCCACTGACAGATTAAAAACTGTTTTAATTTTTCTGCAAGTAACATCTAAGACTGTTTTCTTCTGCTGATATTATCAAGATAGTTGTGTAACACAATCATATTGTCCTAAAGTGATCTCTTGTAACTTGGGAATTCAGAATTGTAGAGAGGTCTTAGAACAATCTAACAAATTGCTCTCTGTGTTCTAAAACAAAGAAGTTTGGAAGTTTCTGTTGGGATCATTTCAGCTTTGGTAAATGCAAATGAAGAATCTCTGAAGAAGGGGATATGTTGGGACAGCCTTCCGTAATGCAAGTCCTCAGAGCAGTTTTGTTACTTTTATAACACTCTCTTGTGGTATGATGACTTAAGGAGCCAGGAATTGACTTTTCTTTTTATCCTAGTCAAGCTGTTCCAGATGTCTGAATGCTGTTTTTGAGGACTTCATTGCAAGTATTTTGGTAGCTTGCGTGTCCCTGTCCAGGTGCTGCAGCTTTTGAATGTCTAAAAGTAAATTTTTTATGCTGTGAAGGGGGTTGAACATGGGAACCAGTTGCCTAGAAAAACTGTGAGCATCCTCTTCCTTGGAGATGCTCAAAACCTCCCTGGACATAGTCCTGGGCAGCCTGGAGGTTGAGCTAAACGATCTCTAGAGGTTCCTTCCAACCTCAGCTGTTCTGTGATTCTGCCAGTGGAAAAGATATTTCTAAGAAATGTTACGTCTTACATTGCAAGATAATTAACCTTATGTCTGATGCAAAGTTTAAACCATCTTTAAGCAGAATAGAATTGGGGCCCAAAGTATTTCCAGATTACAAATTACACTTCTGGGAAGGTAGTGATATGAATGAGTGTGTGGTAAAGGAACATGCAGTGTATTTCTAGCAGTATTTTTGAGCAACTTTTGGTTTGATTCACTTTCTGTGTAAAGAGTCTGCTATTTTTTAATACTATCTTGCTTGTAATATTATTTTAGAAACTCTAAGACTTTTTCTTTAAAAATGACTGTGATTTGTAGATGAATGTTTGCTCTAACAATTTCTGCTAAACCATGATGAATGTAAAAGTGAACTTTTAGCTTTCATTAAATAGTAGTTATGTATAGTAATTAAAATCCAAGTAGCTGTATTCATTTCCTTCTTTTGGTCGTATTAGCCCCATTGTAATTTTTAAACTTTGTCAGTGGAGCTTTCTTGTTAAAGTTTCTTAAAATTAAATTATAGGCTGACCTTTTTGCACAGTGCAAAGGATCTGATGATTATTGCCTGATGGAAAATTCCCCTGTGAAAAGGAACTTGTGGTTAGTGAAAGCCTGGCAGAGCCAGATCCTTTATCTCTTGACCCTTGCCTGGCATGGAGGATGTTTATGTTGGTGTCACTGAGCTCTGGTTCATTTTATGCTGATCTTTCCATATGTGCTGTGTCCCTGAGGGATGATACAGCAATATTGTGAATTAGGACAGTTCTAACTTATTCAAGGGTTGTGTAAATCAGGCCAAAGGTCCAGGGTGCCTGCGCCAATCTTGCCACTCCTCTGTACAAAGCAGAATTTTGTCTTTGGGCAGTTTCTTCTGCTCGTAATGTTCAGAGGTATTGATTTGGCAGCACCACTGTGTGATTTAACATTTTAAATTATATACTGTTATTTGTAATGAGATTTATTTCTTTTTCCAGACACAGGCAAGGTATGAACATTTTTTATTACTGGGGTAGTGTTATAGAGGGTTGATTAATTAAAATGCTGAATTCATCTTTTCCATTTGTATCCTTTTTCTGTTTCCTTTAAAAATTGTGTGCTTGTGTTCTTCTTCTCATTTAACTCTTGCTCTGAAACACTTGTGTATTTTATATAGCATACATGGGTAAAAGACAAATCAAAACCTTCTGATTCCAGGCTGTAAATGTACAATTTCTGCCAGTAAGCAGTATTTCCTTAAAAAGGAAGGAGATTTCTGGAATGGCAGGTGATACGTCTGTTTTGTGTTTTGGAGCAGTGTGCACCCCAGTTATGTCAGATGTGAAATTCTAATTATGAATACAGATCAATGACATGACAAAGTCCTAGCCATGGTGGTAATGATCTAGAAGAGAGAGGTGACAGTTAACACTTTTCAACCACTGAAGTTCAAATACTCCTTCACAGAATTCAGTAGTACACAGCAGATTCTGTTGGATAAACTAATCAACACTATCGCTGACTTGGTGTCTTAGAAGGAGTCTTAAAACTGTGAAAAACTCGCTATTCTGGTATTCTGTCTCCAGGATGGAATTTGCATTCCAAACCTACAGCCACCAGTCACCAATTGCAGTCACATTGCTTTTGCCCACCTTGGAAAGCTGTGATCGTTCCAAGGGAGGGTTTCAGAATTCTTTCCTTTGTAATTATTTCACATGCCTAGAATGAAATTTGAGGCACTGAATGCAGATGAGCAACTACACACAATTTTAATTACAAAATCTTAGCTATGGTATTAGCACCAGTTAAAAAATTGTAGAGGCTTGACATTGAAATGTTAATAGATGGTAAGATACCTTCAGAACCTTGAGATGTGTAGAAAAATTGGAAAATCTTGTATTTGTGACTGTTCCCTTCTTATTTCCTATTTGTTTAAAATCACCTGGGCTCTTGCTGTATAGAATTCATTTGCAGATTAAGCATTTCAGGGTAGGGAAACATATTTTATTGGTTGAAAGGTACCTGGCACACTTTGGGGAGCCTGCAGCATATTCCACTGTTTTCCAGGCAAGAGCCTGCTGCAGTAAATTGGTTTTGTGGGATGTGATCAAAGTCATGAAACTTGGCTCTCTTTGGCCATGTGAGGAATTGCGAGAGTCCTGACTGCACACATTGTGTATGAGCCCTTGCAGCACTGGTCTGATGGGAACTGGCAGAATGTAGTGTGAAGGGGGTTCTTTAGGGCTCCTAAGTTTCAAACCTTGAATTTCACTGGAATGAATGGGAATCCAGTCTAGTGCTGGTAGGTGAATACAGGGCCATTATATTCTGGATGAGACAGTGACAGTCATTTATAAAAGTAATTTTGTGCAAAATACATTGCTGAAATTCAATCCGGAGGTGGAAAAACGTGGAGAATTTTGGTTGTACCCATGCTTGAAGGCAGTCATTTCTCCAGATCCTTAGGATTGTAGACTTAGAAAAATAGCATTTACTGCTGCTCTACAAACCTGTAAAAAGGTATGGTTCATAGTAGGATTAGAAACTTCAGCATGCTTCCCCAGTTGAAAATTATCATTCCTGCTGACGGTGTGATGATGAGCAGTGTCAAAGATGCTGAAACAACATGTGCCGTTGATCTCTGCCAGAGCCAGGACAGAAATGAAGACTACAATTAACTACTAAATTTAAAGGCAAGTCCCACATTTCCCATACCAGTAAAAATATCCAAAAAGAGAGAGATGAGCGGGATGGTTGTTGAAATTGTTAGGTAAAAGATAGCTTTTGAAAGTAGGTATCAGTGGGGTTTTTTGGTAGATATTGGCACCTCGGCTTTTTGACAGGAAGTCTCTACAAATCATAAACCCTCTGTGCTTCATATTTAATCACCAGACAGGAAGGAAATGGACTTGCAGTGTAAAATATGGCTGTAGCTCCTCCAGTACTACAAAGCTTGATACTTTATATATTTCACATGCGCAACTTAATAGCTAAAAGAGATGATCTTCTTGGGTCACTATTGTTCTCTCCTTACAATTCAGTAAATTCAGAATTCCCTTCAGGTGTCACTGAGGTCTGTGCATCTCTTAGCAATGCCAGCGGGGTGTGCTTACACACCAGTCACCTGGACATACAAACAGCCATTGAGCAGTGCTGTCACTGCTTGTGAGTACAGGACAAAAGCAGAAAGGAAGATACCTTCTAATAACCAGAGCCATAATTGTAAGAAAAGCAATAAGAAAGCTTGAAAATGTGGCTGCTGCTGAAATGCAATTTTCTGGCCTACACACCTTAAGGAAAAGTTAGTCCTTTCCTCACACTATTTTAAATTTGCAGAACCTGCTATTTGCATCTAAATGTCTGCCCCATATAGGAAGTGCCTGGAAACTTGCTTTTGTCTTTAGAAGGGACTTGTTCAGAGATTTCACACATCTTAGATGATGGACTGTTATTCGGGATTTTATAGAATCTAAAGCAACTTGATGTGCTCATCTGCACCTTTTTAATTTTAATGTACCCGTATTTGTTGCAAACCTTTTCACTGTGCAAGTCCTGGGTGCCATTGCCTTCAAAACCTGGTCTTTGCAGAATGTAAATAACATCAGAAGAGAGACTTTGGTGATTGAAATACTTCAGTTTTCAGAAGTCTGCCATGGAACTATTCCCCAGTTTAAGCTTTTTAGTGACTGTGAAGGTTTTATACATGCAGTAGCTGAATGATTTTTTTTTTCCTGAATGCTGCTAAATTGAGTTCAATATATTAGTTTATACCTGGTTTTTGGCTAATGTAGCATTTAAAAAATGAATTATCAAGCAAATAATTTTTAATTTGTTTTAAATTAAAAGCCTTGTTGCCTGAAATAGCCAGTGATACAAACCAGCTGTACAACTGCTTGATTTAGACAGGTTTGCAGCTGCTTTACATAACCAGAGCGATGTAAAACAGCTGGTCTGCGTTTGGGAATTTGGCCTCAGAACTGTTAAAAACTCAACTGGACAATTCTGAAATTCAAGAATGAGCTCCATGGTCTAGGGAGGACTGTATTCAACAAATGCATTGATTTGCTTGGCTTCATCCGGCTAAATAATCTTCAAACTTCTATTTGGATGTAATCTGTGTTAGAGAAAACTCCTTCCCTAGTTACTGTTTTGTCTTAGCTTGCTTACATTTTTGGTAATTGGATCCTATGATTTTTGTGTTGTGCAAGTTAGATACTTGGAGGAATACATTTTTTTTCATTACCCCATAGCAAATCTTAAAGCTTAAGTGCAAACAGATCAGGTTGGTCTAGGCTAACACAGATACTTCTATGCAAAGATAATTCTAAATCAGTTAGTTGCCACCACCACAGCACTGAGACCTGGAATCACCCTTTCTGACTGGGGTAGTTTAAACTGATTTTGGAAGCATAGTTGCTGATGTCACTTTGTATAAGCAGTGGATGAAGACAGGTACGTTTGAGAAGGGATTTCACATCTTAAGGAGACTGACTTGTGTTCTGTGAATGTTTTTCTCTCTTCCCTTGGCTCCCTAAACGTTGATGAACTAAATCCTGACCCAAGTTCTGGTTTTTCCCATCTTTCTTGGCAGAACAGTTCCAGAAAAACTAAACCATTACATTTGGTTTTCCTAACAAATATATTTCTTGTTTTAATTCTCTAATAGCTGATTGAGCAGTCATTCAAAAGCAGACTTCTTAAGATTTATATAGAAAACTAGTATCATATTTGACATGTAGATTGTAATGATTTGATTTTTAGAGGCACTGAGAACTTAAAGCTGGGTTACTTTTGTTTAATGAAGTCTGTATGTCTTGCTTTTCTTGTATTTTTTTCATTTTCCAGTGTTTCCTGGCATTATCCACATTCTGAACAGTGGAATATATATTTAGAATATAAAATTTGCCAAACCTCTTAACTCAGAAACTGTGCCCCTCTCAGTACATTGCAAGATGAGATATGTGCATTTTAGAGTGCTCTATTTAATTAAAATCATTATTGTTGATTAAAACAGTTGCTTCTCCCACAGGAAAATCGAAATGGCAATCTGGTGGAAAAACAAAAAGGGTGACTCAAGGAACACACAAGACTGCAAAACAGGTATCTGCTCATTTTTTATTGTGGCATAAAATTGATGACATAACAGTGTTTTTCTGTGAGATCACTGATGTATTATTGGCTGATTAATACTTCTCTAAAACTGTGCATACATTGTATTTTTAAAGCATGTAAGTTTCAAAGTCAAGTATTCAGAAGTTACAATTGCCAGAATTTAGGTTATCTTCCTCAGCCTTTCCTTTTGGCACTTCCCAGCCTCTGCAGACATGACTTATGGGCATTAAAGTTATTTTAAGGAAAGTGCTGTTCACTAAAATGATACAGGATATTCTTCCTGTAAGCATGCTGCTTATACAAGGGCTGCCTTTCCCCCCAGTTTCTAATTTAAGGAAATGTCTTGACCTCATGTGTTAGTGGCTAAAGTCAGTATATCTTATTTTGGAAAAAAGTCCAGGTGAGTAAAATTTCCATGACTGGAAAGCCAGTCTGAATGAGAATTGTAAAGAAGAAACTGCTCCTATTTTTATTCGGGACTTTTTTCTCTGTGAATGACAATCTTTATTACATTAACAAAGTAATACCTCAATCTTTCCTTATGTTTAATATTTTTAACTGCTGTTTTTCTTTGATTCATGGATTTAGCCATTAGTACAGCTTTAGCCATTTCGTATTTTGAGGCAGCCTGTCAGAATTTGGTAATAAAGCGTATGGAAGATGTTATTTTTCAAAAAAGAAAGAATGTTCTGCTTCCATAGGTATTTGCATCTTTAAAACATAGGCACGTTATTTTCCCAGTTTAGTTTAGCAGCTATTAACCTTGTGTTCTCTCTTCACACACTGACACGTTACAAACACCGTGTATCCCGGCTCTCTTGGTCTGTGACAGTGGAGTGCTAATGATGTAGCTGGGGCTCCCTGTAAGGGTTTGCCCTCAGAATATTGAGGGTGTGAGAGCAATGTGCTGCACAGTTTGGGTTCTGTCTGACTTGGGGATTATGTGAGTACTGAGTTTTCAGGAGAATGCTTGGTTGCTACTCAGTGGCTCTGTGTGGGATTGCTGTACTAAAGCTCTTGTTGACACAGTGCATTCCTGGTGGATTCAGTTAAGGTTTGAAATGGACTGCTGAGTGTCTGTGCATCTTGGCATCTCAATTTGGCGTTCAGCACCTTTATTTCTACTGCTTTGCAGACACTGGATACTGCTGTAATTGGTGGCTTTTTGGCTTCGTTTTGTTGAGCTTTCACTTTTTATTTTCCTTTACATGTAAATGGGCCGCTAATCTCAAGAAAATAAACTTACAAGGGCTGTTTCATATGATCTTATCAACCTCATCTTCCTTTCAGTAGGGTGCTGGCAAATAAACATTCAATAAATTTTGGCAACCTGGGAGTATAAATATACATTGCATACTTTCCACAAGTCCGAGGCGAGTTACTGAAACTATTAATGGGAAAAAAAACCAAATTAAAAAACACCAAGATAGATTCAGTTTTAATGTCACTTCCATCATGCACGCTGGGTTACCTGGCATGTAAGAAGGGGTATTCCCATGTTTGTTAACTTGAAAGGCACATGAGCTTTTCATCTTCTGCAGTTGAGTATTTGAACTATCACTGCAAGTTAAAATATTATTTCTAATAACAAACCACCAACTTAATGCTTACCTACTTGTGTGATAGTGTTTACAAGAAATCAGGTCGTTTAGAGGGTTTCATCCTTTCAGAGGTGTTCTGCTGGAACATGGGTAGCTATAAATGTTGCTTAGGTTTTATTGAGACTCTGAAAATGTGCTTAAGGATAAGAATGGAACTGCTATGACTTGCAGAGCCTACACATGGTGTTTTCCTCATTAAAATATTGCTGCCATATAGGAGAGAAGATAAATGGATGCCAAATAGAGCAGATGGATAACATTTATTGCTAAATATCAAAACATATTCCATGACGTTGTCTTTTAAAGATAGGTTTGAAAAACGTCTCTTTCAAATAGAGGGAATTATGCACATTTTTCATTCCAAAACAACTGATCCTTCATATCAACAGTATTAGCTGAATGACTGTAAACCTAATCACTTTCCAAAGGTCACACCTAAATACAGGCAGCAACAGGTAGCACTGTTACTTTAATGTAACTATTTATGATTCTGTAGTTGTGCTTGCATCATTATAAACTGTAGTTTCAAGGAGCTATAAATTAGCCAGTATATAAGCTTTACTTTAAATGTTTTTATACACGGCCTCAGCTAAGGAGCATCTTTTTGCTCAGCAGTTTGTTAAGAGGTGACTTATGTCATGGAAGAAAAAATATGAAACCCTTCTGAAATTGCTGTTCATCGGTTGTTTATGCCATGCATCTTTCTGAACATGGCTCTCGTGCATACATTAGCTGGGGTTCATCTGGAGTACACTTGGAGCACTTGGAGATATATGTAAGGGTAGCAGAGATGTTGGTGTGATTGTAGTAAATCAGGTGCCCATTCTTCTGCTTCTTACAGAAAAATTAGCATCTCACCACAAACGCAGGTGAGAGCATAACCATTCTGACAGCGCCGTGTCTCCCTCCCTAACTGCAAAGTGGAATTGGTTTAATGATGTGTGGTACAGGACAAAAAGGCTTGAATCCCAGCCAATTGTTTTGAGAATTACACTATTTCTAGTTAGTGATTAGTTATTCTAATTATAAACACTGTGCACTGTTATGTGTGGTGTCTGTTTTGATTGTTCTTATTCAATCACCAAAGTAGAGCATTTAGAATGGGATTTTAATCCCTACAAGAGTACTCCAGTAAGAATTGATTTGCTGGAGATACATGCCATAGTGTACCAGTGCATCAAAACTATATTAAAGGTGCTATTAAAATAAATACATTAATGAAAAAAGCCAGCCCAAACCAGGCTACTTTAACATGTAGCTAATACAAAGTATTACACAAAGTAGTACACAGTTGGGTGTCACTTGGGGTTTGCTGGGAGTGTTTGTCCACTGGCTATGTAATGCACAAGCTTATGGTAACAGGATTTTACTGTTTGTTTTCTTTTGTTGGAGAGAATTTCAGGTTTAATAAGGGCAGTGTCATGGGGCCAAGTGGTGATTTGGTATTTTTAGCCAAATAGGTATGCTTCAGAATCCTTTGGAATATCCCGTCCCGTCCCCTGCATCTGTGCAGCAAAGCAGGACTGGGTCAGTTAAGTCTGTGTTTTAGGGTGAGCCACATCAGCATTTCACTGGCATTAACACGTATTAGCATGAGGGTTTTAAAACAATCATGTCATATATAATATCTTGGTAACAGAATTTCCCTCTGGTGGAATATTGCTGGTATGTTAGTTAAATGCTGTTTTCACCTCTGGATATACACACCTGTCAGAATAAGTAATACATGATGTGTAATTAGAAAATGTAACTTTCCAGTGTGCTGAGAGGCAGAGTATCTTGTACTGTTGTGAAATGAAAATATTATAAATGCCAAAGAAACAAATCTAGTTGAACATAAGTGCTGTCTATATTTAAGAAAGTGTGTTCTAAAAAACTCAAGTCAGTGCAATGATGTCTTCTTTAGTGAAGAAGTTCTTGTTTACAGGTGTTTCAATATGTTGATAAAAGGTGTGTTGCACAGAAACCCAACTCCTTACCATAATTCTCTTTGTTTTTCTCCTTTTCCCTTGTACCTTCTTGTTTTCAGAACACTGCCTTAGACTGTAAATTAACAGCAGCAGGAGCTGGAGAGAAAAACTTTGACAAAAGCCCCACCAAAACAAGGCAGCCTCGAAAGGTGGATCTGCGGGCTCGGTACTGGGCATTTCTCTTTGACAATCTCCGGCGGGCAGTTGATGAAATCTATGTCACATGTGAATCAGATCAGAGTGTGGTGGAATGCAAGGTAAGGCTCCAGCTGTTCTTTGCCTATCTGGCTTCTATCTGGCTTCTTTTATATTTCACAAAAAAGGTAAATGAGGAATTAGAGCTTCAGAAACATGTTCCTTTTTCACTTGTATTTTGTGTAGGCTTTTAAATAGGAAAGCTGAGGGCATATGTACTCATATTTAAGAGAATGCTTTCATCTTGAGCAGGGACTAGTTTTTGAAGTGTATTAAAAGAAAAAGTTGTACATGATATTATTAGAGCTCAGGTTTTTACTGAAATCAGATTTCGTTTATTGAGCTCTGATTTTGTTACTTTTCTAACTTAACACTGATTGATTTACTTTTCCTGGTAATGTCCTTTACTGTAGGTGGCACTGTTGCAGTTCAGCCTTTTCCACGTTCATTTGCTTCCGTTAAGTGGCTTAATTACACACTGCTCCCTTTCTGCAGAGATAGTTATCACTTCTCCTTCTCCCTTTGTTAAGAAAGTGATTGGTGGTCGAGTGTAAGCAATGTCTGGTTGGGATGTCACTGTAAGACACTTCCCAGTTTCCAATAACCTGGGTTTGTAATAGCTTGTGCATCTGGTTCACATTTTATTGTGATTTTCTAGTGGATCTGTAGAAATACCCTTGTCATTTAATAAAAATCACTCATGCTTTGAAAATGGAATTTATCGCAAGCAGTAAGAGAAGTCAGACTACATTAGAAAAGAAATGTTAAAGATATGACTTTGTTTTCATATTAAACATGGCTGAAAACTCAACACATTCTGGAAATGATTATCTAATCACTGTAAAAAAATTCATGTATCAATTTAAGTAAACCTTTTTCTTATCCTGTGCATCTCATTCTCTGCTGTAATCAGACACGGCCAAATTGCCTTTGAGATTACCATACAAATACATTTCATTGAAAGCAGCTTTGAGAACTGAACAGTAGCTCAGAGGCTTCCAAATCGCTGGTTGGTCTAACACAATTTAACATATTGGTACTGAACTGTCTTCCTGCTCAGGAAACTTCTCTGTAGAATTTTTTGGTTTAAGAAAGTCAGCCAGCCTTGCCTTGTAATTAAATTAGCATTTTAAACTTTTGTGACTGAAAGAACAGAAACGTATTTGTATCATTATCACATATTTTGGGGGTTAGATATCGTTCAGCATTTTAATCGGACTACTTGATCTGCTTTTGGAGGGGGTTACTACGGAGCCCGAGTGAAGTCTTCATTTTAGCAGACTCTTGACAGTGATGTATGTATCTGTGTGGATCAGGTTACTTGTTTGCAAAACACAGGTGAAAAAAACCAAAAATGAGCAAACAGGGCAGTCCGGTGTCAAGTGTCGTGAAACTTCTGTAATGTTCATGTTACTCTTCCCTTTTAAAAGATCTTTCTTGTCAGCACAAAAGTGTGCCTTACCTGAGCAGCTGGAATATGTGTTTGTGCTGTGGTCCTTTGTCTGTGGGATTTTCTTTTACAGGTTACTGTTAAATGATGATTATTCTTTTGATAAATTACTATCATTTCTGTTAATTAAGATATGAAGTGTAAAACTGTTTAGTCTTGCAAATTATTTTTACTATTAATGTTTCTCTTCTGTTCCATCTATTGTTTGCCATTATTTTAGACAGTGGTGGTTTAGACAGACACAGCCCAGTTTCTGCCATTTTGACTGCTGGACATAGGTGGGAAATTATATTAAATAAGAAACCAAAATGGTCCCACTGCTAACCTTTCCTTCATTTTTTTTAAGTGGTATTTTGAAAAATCCTTTCAATTAAGATAAATTCATGTTATCAAAAACTTCCTTAATGTTGACTTTTTAAACTTCTGTCTTGGTCAAGTGGGCACATGCTGTTCCATTTAAACGTTTTAGTTGCATAAAGGTTGTCTTATAAGAAGACCCATGTAAAAATGAAATGTGGCAACTTCTGGCATTTTAAACCTTCTGCTTAACCTGGTATAAAATGTTAGTTGGGGTTTTTTTGGTATTTTATGCCTTTTGCTCTCCTGTATCCTTACAAGTTGTTATAGTTTTATTGATTGCATTGTCACTGAACAATTGATGCTCCCCAATGGGAAAGGGCTCTGGTGGCTCTTTGTGGTTGAAACTGCAGACAGAAGGGTTGCGGTGAGGATCCAAACAGTGGCAGTGTGTGTAAGAGGATCAGTGCTTGTGTATATTTTCTCTCAGCTTTGGGCTCTGCTGAAGTTGGTATTCTGCTATTGATTTGGAATTGAGAACTCTCAAATCATGTATGTAGATATATAGATAGGGCTTGGATGCTTTGTATGTAAAGGTATAATGAACATGGTTGAATTCTGTCTGAAATAAATGAAGAGTTCTCCAGTTTAAGCATAATCTTACTGTACATAAATTAGTTTGTGCAATAGTGATAAAAGATTAGATACATCCTAGTACATTTGGCTGTAACCTTCAACATTTGAAAATGCAAATTGTATGGATATTCTGTATATTAGCTAGGTTTCTGTGTGTCTAACATTTATATGAACATTTTACCTACTATTTTCTAGGTTTGGGTGACAAGTATAGGCAGAGCAGAAATGGTAATGCCTTTAAATCTCTTGCTGTATGATAAAAGGAATTAAGAGCAAAAGATTTGTAGATGGATGAAGGCAGATTCTGTTGTCAGTTTTGGTTAACGCAACAGATGTCTTCAGCTGCTATTCCTCTATGGTGTTTTCAGGTGTCACAGCAACTGAGTTTGTATATATATGTGTGTATGTATATATAAAAAAGAAACACTACACACTTATGTAAATCCTTTATTGATAGAGTTTGAGCAACTGGATCCAACAACTAACGATACAGCAAGTATAGAAGAATATCAAACTACCTTTAATTTAATTTTGGGGGTTTTTTTCTTCTAGGATGAATTAACAGCTTCAGCTGTTCTTTTCCGTTCAAAAAAGCTGAATTTTGTAATGTAAAAATTTAGTTCCATATTCTTTTTACATTGCTGTTTAGCATTACTTAAAGCTTGTACAATCTCTTGTCTTTTCACCTAACTTTAGTTACTGGTGTATTTCTGGAAGGTTTTGGCCAGGGTAGATTCTATCTTGTTTCTAAAGCTTACAGATACATTCTTAAATCAGTCTGGTTCAGTGAAAACAGTTTAATTTTGCTTGAGATTCTTATTCCCTCGTATGAAATTGAAAATTCAGCAGTGAAGTTCTGTTGTTCTGCTTCGCAGAGGCAGCACAAGGTGAAGAGGTGGGTAAAGACTTTCACTTAAAAGTTTAGACATGTTGCACAATGTTCCTCTGTGAAAGAACCAACTGAATCAACTTTAGTTAAGGCCTTTCGGTTGAGGGATGTCTGTGAGAGAGCTCAAGTTGATTGAGGCCTCCCAGAAGCAGAGAGGAGCCTGTCTGAGGGCTGCTTTTGGGCCTGGCCATGCAAATTCTACTGATTTCACACTCTCTGTGCAGACTGGGACCCCTGCTCATGCAGCTGATCCATCGCTGGTGTTTAGGACAGCCAGTCCCACAGCTGGCATATGGCAGAAGTGTGCAAGGCTGCCACTTAGCACTCACTCACAACAGCACACCTTGCAGTTCCGAATTTGGGGATATTTACCTAGAGAATGTTTGTATCTTCCTAAATAAATAACCTGTGGCTGTATTGTGGCAGTCTGTGACCAGTGAAAATCTCTCTGAGCGTTCCTGCTGCCTCTTCTTGGACATTCACTTTTTCATCGTTGCCATCTTCCGCAGATGAGTCATCAGAGAAGGGCAGGAAAATGGGTTCGTGATCAAGCATTCGGTCTTACAGCTAAAAAGGGATGAGGCCTTTCAAAATGGTGATCTATTCTGAAAAGCCAGCATGTCTTTTAGTTGGCAGTCTGGGTATCCCTGTTCCTGCCTCTCCATCCTTTGCATCAGACATACATGTATCTATACATATACATATATATATATATATATTTACATTTTGTGTGATTAAGTCTCTGCACATGCCACTGCATGAATTCTTATGGAGAAATTTTCCTTTGGTAATGGTTATGGTCCTTTGGAGCACATCCTTGTCAGGCAGTGGATTGTGGCTGCCACATTGTACGTGAATTAATGAGGAGCAACTGAGGCCAGATATGATGAATTTAACACTTGGATCTAGGAGACCATATGCTTTCTTAAAATATTATTTGCCATGTACTCAAGTTGATACAGGAGAGTCCTCTGTCTAGAGGAGCTGCTTCCTTTCACCCTTTCCCAAAGTTTTGACTATCATTTTGGTTGAACCAACCCCAGAGCTGGCTTTAATTATCTGTAATTCAACTGTATGAAAAGGCTACAAGGAATTTTTTGAAGCAATTTTTGTGTCAGTTAAACTTGAAAAGATAAATTTAAAAAAAGAAAAAAGGAACTTAGTTTGTGTGCTAAAAGCATGCTCCAGTACAAAAAAAATGGAGTTTATTTTGGTAAATACATGAACTAAAATACTCAGTATAGATAATGAAACAGGATAAAGTAGGCATGGTTTGGAAAACAGAACCCGTATTTCTAGCTTGGCCAATAAGCTAAAGTACAGATGAGGTGACAGTTAATTTCTCTGATGCATGTGCTACTGTTTTGGGTTGTAGTAACCTTAAAATCCTACAGTCTTCCATACCTCCCTGTTTGCCTCTTCCCTGTTTGAGAATGGTAGAATAAATGGATGAAACGACATTTCAAAGTGGTTAAGGGATTTCTAAAGTGCACTTCTCTTCTGAAGGATTACAATGGGCCTATCTAGGACCCGAGTCCTGAGTGAGCATTGTTCTGATGTAGCTACTCTTGAAGATCTTTGTTGATTACAAAGTAATTAATGGGATCACCCAGTTGAAGAGACTAGAAGTCCAACTTTGAGATAAATACATGGCAACCAGAATAATGAGTGAAAGCTGGAGAAAAGAAGGAAAGACAAAAAAAGAGACGTGCAGAACTGTTGGTCAGAGAATTGACAAGAACAGAGTGGAGAAGGTAACAGGAGTTGTACTGTGACTGGTTTGAGTTTCACGTCACTGGTTTTCCTTGAAGGATTGTTTTGTAGCAGTATTGCTTTCTTATTTAGTTCGAACTATCTCTTTAAAAATCATATGGGATGGATGTGACCTTGAGAAATAATGAGATATAAAATTGTTCTGACTCTAGCGCAGCTGCAGTCTGGCCCATAAAGGTTCCTTTTTGTCAGCAGCTTCTCGAGCGGTGCAGGTTTGCCCTGGCTCAGCAGCGCGGGGTATCGGAGCTGCCGGCGGTGCCGGAGGTGAGCGGCAGAGCGGGATCGATGCCGGGGGCGCGGAGCCCCGCCGGGATTGTGTGTCAGAGGACAAAGGGATGGCGCCGCCCGGCCTGCTCCGCGCGCCGGCCCCAGAGTCCATTACAAACCAATCGAAGCCGTTGCAGCCAATTGGGGAACTAATTGGTAATTTTAGCTGGACATCTATATGGAGTTATCTGCATGCCTGCAACGGCGCTTTCAGAGCCACTTTTGTTCTGCTCCATCCTGCTTGACAAAATGGCCCTCATAGCTTTAGGGAGAGAGATGTGCATCAGTGAGTATGGGGCCGCTCCAGCTGCTTGTCTTGTTTGTATTCCCTTGTTCATAAAACATGGCTCGGGTTACAGCTGCATGGGTCTGCTCTGATCATTTCTGATAATGTGGAGCTAAACATTCCTTAAAATAGGTTAAGCCATTTATTGCGGTTTTTTTCCTGTGCCAGCTAACTTCAGAAATATAACTCATATTCACATTAATTCTTTTTTTTTGGTGAAGAATATGTCAGTGGCTGACTTGAAAAGTAAATTATTCAGAATTAAATTTTGCTTTCTATGCTCTCATTGTTAGTAACAGTCAGCACAACTTAGTATGGGCTAACCTAAATGGACATGAATTGGATTAGAAAGCCGAAATTTTATTAGTGAAACTGAAAAAAGAACTGGCTGAAACACTTGACTTGTTCATTTCTTGTAGCAGACTTAAGAATTATTTTAGTGCTGTAAACCAACTGCTTTGTAAGAAGGATTTCTGCTAGCTTTTTTGGGGAATATTACAAAACAAGGAACAACTTTTGCATCAGCGGTGGGATTCTGTTTGATTTCCCTGGTGTCTGACTTTGTGGTGACTTTTCCCTTACAGCAACCAGCATATGCTCTGTATGTGCCATAAAGAGTAGTTAAAAGGATACTTATGTCAAAACTGCAGCTGAGCATCAAAGTTAGGGTTAAACAAACAAATATTAATCAGTATTAATTTATATGAAAAAGCATTTTGCGTAAATTAGAGGTCCTTTTTCTATTAAAAGGATAATTAAAAGTAAATATGTTTAGGACGCGATGTTACAAAAACATGAATTAGTTACCTGGGCTGTAGGGAGAGTGTTTTTAATGTTTATGGTGTCAAAGGTTTTACTGTTAAAATTTGTAGTTATGCACTTAAAAAACAATACCTTCTCATTTGTAATTGTTCCCAAAATTTCTAAGTAATAGTTATTTGAGCAGAAAATTTATCTTATTGCCAGCAGGAATGACTTTGGCATAGTAAAGAACTTGTGAAACAGCAACATTTTGTCGTTAGTGTTTTTCCTTATACCATAAAATTATGTCTGTACTTCACATTCTGCATGTGAAACTCATTTAAATTTCATAGAATTCAAGCTTCCTTCATGGATTTTGATTATTTTCAGCACATTGTCATGACAGAGTACAGGACACATTTTTCTTGGCTCGGAAAGAGTAGTTATGAAAGCTGCTCTTTCTGACTGTCATGAGCTCTAACTCTCTCCCTTAGAAAGGCATTAATGTGCTTTGTTGGTGATAATCAGCTTTGCTGAGGAGGTGCCTTATGTCTGTGTGTGTTTTGTCACGTTCAGTCAATGATTTTTGAGTTTATATGTGGAATACAAGGGATTTCCTACCTTGCTGCGTGATAAAGAATTGCTCCTTTCCCTACCAGTGGCAGTAGATAACTGTAGTTTGCTCAGGGAACGCAACTGAGAGTTCCATTATTTTGTGTTTTGCTCTGCTTTGCAGTGAAAAAATGGTGCCATTATCTGAGTAAAGGCAACTTACCTTGAATTTTTCATTGTTTCTGGATGTAATCTGACCTTACTATAGGTACTACATCTGTACATGTGTGCCAACTGGATATCAGTAGACCCAGTCAATAATTTCTCATAGTTAAGGATATTTTAATCGGAAACAAATCTCCTCAGCCACTGCCATTTTGTCTATGACTTTCTTCCTGGTGTAGTGTGAGGTTAATTTATGTGTCCTTTTGTAACAGTTAATTTTATTTGTTAGAGACCAACATGTAGTTCCAGATTCAACCTACTTCATCAAAATTTTGCATATTCTGAGTAAATCTCCAGCATACCCACATTGTTTTTTTACAGTGCGTGTTTAATCCTACCCAGATTCGAGTACAACAGCATAAAGTCACCCCAAGACAGATGCTTTGCCTTTGTGTGGTTTTGTATACTTTGATGTCACGGATTAATTTTGACATTATTGGTCTTTCACGGACCTGTTAGGTTTTATACAGTTTTGCCTACTTGATGATGTATGTCTAGCATATTTTAAAAGATAACTCTGGCCACAAAAAAGCATAAATAATGAAACAGGTATCCTTATGTGTGTTAAGCATTATTTTCTTGCAAGTGTTGCCATTTCATCCTTACACACTGATGCTCACACAGATCTTGGAAAATGTGCACCTTTTTTTTCAGGATAAATGTTTTAATGATTGTTCACATAAAAATCTTAAATTATCTGGGCCTTCTTGTTTTCAGGGATTGTCTTGGGTTTATATTTAATGAGAAATTTAATGAGAATAGTAAATGTCCTTCTTTCTTTTCAGTTTCTTTATTGGGGTTGGGGGATTGTTTTTTAAATAGGAAGATTGATGTGATGGTTGCTTTTCAGGAAGTCCTGATGATGCTTGATAACTATGTAAGGGACTTCAAAGCACTGATTGATTGGATACAGCTACAGGAGAAGCTAGAAAAAGCTGATGCTCAAAGCAGGTAATTAGATTTGTATTTTTTTTAATCTACAGAGAGAGTAAAGTTCACAGTAAACTTCATTTTCTAGCAGAGATTCAGCAAATAGAACCAATTTTCCTTTTCGACAAAATGGGTGTGAGGACATTTTATGTGCATTGTCACTGTCACTTAGAACTAGAGGATATTTCCAGTCCTACCCCAATCCTTTCCTTTTAAATGGTTGGTGTGATGCTTTGTTCTACACTGGAATTTGAAATAAGCATTGTAGTCTTGAGAAGAGGCATTATTTTTGATAAGGGTCTGCCTGATGGGGTTTGGAGTTGGTGTAGAAACAATTGCTAAGATGAATGATTAAATTCAGCAGGATTTGTTAACACTTTGAACATTTGTCCCTTCTGGTTTTGCTTTAAGGTGACAGAGGAAGAGTTATTGTGAATTGTATTTTTAAACTTTCTTTCCTGGATTTGCAGACCTACTTCACTGGCCTGGGAAGTAAAGAAAATGTCTCCAGGACGCCATGTGATCCCAAGTCCGTCCACAGACAGGATTAGTGTGACATCAAATGCTCGAAGGAGTTTAAATTTTGGGTATGAAACCAGTTAAGTAGTTTATTGAAGCTAAAATAAAGATTCATTTGAAGCAAAGTTCATGACAGCACTGTTTTTCTATAGCAACCAATGTATTGTTTTGCTGGTTATTAAATCATGTAAGCAATTATTTGCATTCATAAAAGAAAAGCCCATGATCTGTAAAGGAAAATCCTATCAAGGACTTAGTTTTTCCTTACTTTGTAATATATTTAATTACTGGTCATTACAAAGACCTGAAGATAAAATACTGTTAGTGTATTTCATGTTATCTGTTTAGTACTCTCTTCCCTCTACAAAACAAAGGTCAAAATGTCTGTAACTGGCATTTTAAAATTGCCAGTGTGTGCAATGTGAATGGCCAGCTGAGCGTGCAGAAGTAAATACAGGTCAAAAAGGGTGAGTGTAAAGTGAGATTATGATTCTGATACGTGGCAAAACTGATACTAGTTAAAATGTGGAGTATGTTGCACTAAATGCTGCACTAAAGCATCTTTTACTTGTTGAAATGAAAATATCTGAAAGCAGTTCAACAAAAATGTGCATAAATTTAGAGCAACGTTGTCTGGTCCTGTCTCAGTCTGGAGAGCATGGATGTGTCCAGTTTTAATCTTGCTCAGTGTGCATGCTGTGGTTCCTTTGGTGTCATTGGGATCTAGGGAACACACTCTCCAGTTTCCTGAGGGGTTACAGTGTCCTCAGCAGAGGTGTGATACTGGACTGTTTGGCCAGCACCTCTGAGTAGTGAGCTCTCTGAAATTTTGCACATCAAATATCTCTACAAAAATACTACAAAGTGCTTTCGGTGGAAAAACCTAAGTGTGTTTGGTGTAGGCCCTGTGTGGGTGTATCTGTTGATACCTACCTGACAGCATCTGAGAGGTGTCTGCTTAAATGCCTGGTGGTGGGGAGAAAATATGCACAAGCACTCAAATGAAACATTTGAATCTGGTGGAAATCAATGCTCTTTTATTTTTATTAGAACGTAACAGCTCAGCATGATTAGCCTTTTAGCTAGGCCTTTTTTGGATGTAATTACATGTTGCTATTGCTGCTGGAGCTGTTTTATTCACAACCACAGGGGCATGATGAGCAACTGTGTGTGTTAGAGCAGGGATAACAAGATGGGTTTTCTATCCTTCACACTTGCAAACTGTTTTCTT
Organism: Gymnorhina tibicen; assembly: GCA_013399875.1. NCBI lineage: Eukaryota > Metazoa > Chordata > Aves > Passeriformes > Artamidae > Gymnorhina > Gymnorhina tibicen. Next base: position 2,656,488 of record VXAZ01004636.1, on the reverse strand, counting down.
CTGTCTTAGTCCACTTGTGCGTCTCAAAGCAAGGCAGCGCCAGAGAGCTGCAATATTTTGTGTGTGAGAGAGAAAATAGGATAGAAAATAAGGGCTGAGGCATACTTGGTACTACAGAAACTTTTGGCAGAATGCTAGGAGTTACTAGGAAAGGAATAGGGAATAGAAGAGAAGGTAGTGGTGTACCACTGTAGAAATTCATGATTCATACCTCTAGTCATCTTCATATCTTCCCCAAAGCAGTATAGAAAAAGTAGGAAAAGTACAGAAACTAGAAACAGGAACGATCAGAGGTATCCAACAGCATTGATGCAAAAAGAAAAGAACTCGGAGAAGAGATAACAAGAAGGGTATGATAAATAAAATCATTATGTGGAAGATGAGTAGGGAAAACTGTTCATTATTTTTAATGAAAACTAATTGGGAGTACTAAATGGTCAAACACCAGGCTTAAAGTGACAGAAGTATTTTTCAAGCTTTAGTATGCAGAATTTGTTATTATGCGTTGCTTTGGTTGCCAAAACCATGAATTCCTTAAGAAATTAGTATCACGAAGATTAAATTTCATCTTGTTTATTAAAAACAAAGATTTGTTGAGTAAATTACAACAACTTTTCAGTGTAAATTGCTGCAACCTGGAGAGTTTGCCAGAGGAGAAGTAAGTAGTTCTGTACAGCACTGTTCTGATAGTCTCTGACAGACTCTGATAAAGCTTTCTAACAAACCATTCTGTTACTTGATCAGACACTAAAAAGAGCTGTGACTTTCATTTAGGAACTCTGCAGTGACAATTTCTGCAACACGCCTGGCTCCTTCTGGTGTAAGTTGGGCCGATAAGGTAAAGGCCAACCATGGAACTAAAGCTGCCAATCCTGAGCTGGCAACAGCACAAGCCTGTCTGGCACCTCCGGCACAGAAGTCACTGCGGAAAAATGGCAAGTCCCTTTCAGTGGCTTAAGTTATTTTCACGAACTCCGTGGTATAAAGTAAATTCAGAATGTGATGACCTATGTTGTAAGCAAAATTAAACCTAGTTTTGCAAAATACAATGTTTAAATTAAGTATAGAGATAAAAGATTAGTGCAGCCTTACATTTTGCAATAGTTAAGTTTGAGACAAAAGTGTGTTTTTGTGTTTTTCGTGTGTAGGTAACACTCTGCTGTATTTTCACTAACTAACTAGAATTTGATCTGTTAAAATACCAGTTTATAACATCCCAAGAAGCAAAAGGTCTTTGGTCACAAACTGCCGATCTAACTAACTGCAAGTTGGGATGGCTTAACAATATAAAGAATAATGCATGCCTGGGAATCTGTAAAGAGCTCAAGATAGTTTCCTATGTCCTGGGAGAACATGCTATTAGAACTGTGCTGAAGTAACGACTGATGTTTTTTCCTTGGAAGACAAGAGTTACCACATTTAATTATGAATTGTTTCTCTAAAGATGCTCCTTGGAGAATACTTGATGCAGCATCTTTTGTTCTAGAAGAGGTTGGTTTAGTTGCAGACATGAAAAAGTACCATTTGATTTATAAAATTAGTTTCTTTGCACTGGATCCCTGAGATTGTCTTCAGAGATGCATTTTTTTTCATTTATTTTCTTCATGCGTGGTCTCAGATGACTTTCTGCAAAACCAGCAGGCAGGATGTAGAAATGGATATTCTGACAGAAAATTTAAAGTGCCTTTTTTTTTTTTTTTGATAAAAAATGTTCCAGGTATCAATTTAAGATAGCTGTATGTTCAACCTAGGAGAAGTAGAAGTAATGTATAGTGACTTGCAGATTTGTGGCGTATTATGGAAGTAAAATACCTTGTCCAGGGGTCTTGCAGTGTAACATGAATGAGTTCAGCAGTGGATTCCTCTGCTTGGAGCAGAATGATCAAACCCATACTCTAAGAATGGTGGTTGGAATGGGAATAGATGGCTGCTGCTTGCGTGAGGGAATAGCTTGCTGTGTACAGTTGCAGTGAGCTGCTTACAGAGCAGGAGCTGTTTGGCTGAGTTTTCAGCACTATAATTGATGTGTAATTCCACTTTTAATATATGCCAGTAGTCACAGTTACTCGTAACAAAAGCTTTTTCTTGTGATTATCACTCATATTAGAGTGACAGGCTCCAAGCTGTTGCTAAAATACCTTTATTAGGTGTTCTTGTGCATATGGAGAATGTTATTAGCTACACAGGGAATAAAGTGATCTGTATTTCAATATGGATAACGTATTTTAGGAGGCTAAGAGGAAAACAAAGGACCTTATCCTTATGTTTCTTTCAGAGGCTTTTAAAGGGCTGAAAAATCAGTGTTGTGCTTTAATTGAATGTTACTTGCAGCTGATGAGCTCCAAAAATAGAGAAGCCACTTAGGTCCTGTAGTACTGGCCCACAAGTGTTCAGTAATCTTCAAGTCAAATGTACTACGTGATCCAGACTTGAAACATTTAATTTTAAGAAATAACAGTCATTCCTGCTAGACTTTGTTTATTCTTAAGAATCTCTAATTGCTGACATTGAGCATTGGAGAATTTCAGTGATTTGCCTGTGGCTGAATTGTTATGAATTGAAATCAAGTTCTCTGTAGGAGCATGTTGCCCTTTGTGTGGAAGGTGGCATCACTTTGGTAAGATGCAATTATCCTCACTGATGAAAGCACAAGAAAATCTGTGAAGTTTATGTGAAGGGAGCCACAGAGGCTCTTCACATGCATTATTGAAGCGGCTCTGAGGCTCACATGTCATCTGCTCTGCCCCTTCCCCAGCTGATGCACTCCCAGCTGTTTGGTGCACGTGGGCCTTGGGGAAAGGATTCCCCTTGCCCCCGTAATGCTCCCTTTCCCACCCAAAGCCCAGCTGGGCCTTACCAGCCACAGGATTTCCCCAAACACTTTTTCTCTAGTGATTTCCAACAGCATTATCATTAGGTCTCACAATGGTTTTGTGGTGTGGATGAATGGTATGATACTGTATCTGTTTCATGGTTGATGCAATTTCCAAGTTTAACTAAATAAGCCCTTAGGGAGAAGGAAAATGCATTATTTTTCCATATAGTTCTTTTCTTCTGGATGCATAATTAAATGAGGTTAAATCATCTTATCTCATTTCCCTCATTAAACTTACTGTTACCCTCAATATTTTAATGAAATTTTTAAAAAATGTCTTTCATGCTTGAGTGTTTTTTACAGTATGAAACGTAGTCTGTTCTTACTGTCTGAGCAGTTTCTGGTCATGAATTCCCTGGTGCCTGTGGTAAAAAGTGAGATGGGTTATACAAGTTTAGAGTGTGTATTAGGAATGGAGGTAGGTGCTTGCAGTTAGAATAATTGTTATTACAGAATTTAGGACAAAGAACAATCTAGAACATACGAACATCTCAGAAATACTAAATGTTTTTTCTGTTACCACGCTTGAAATCTGGTTGGTTTTTGTTGTTGCTGCTATTATTATCATCATTATCATCTTTCTTGTGTTAATTGCTCATGTCCATAGCTGTGAATAGACGTTCTCTGTAACGTAGCTAAGCCTGGAAACTTTGCAGGATGTACAGTCCTCTAAAGTAGCTGTCCTGGTTTGGGCTCAGATGGGGCTGCAGTTTAGTAATGTGGGGGTTTGGGTAGGATATTACTGGCAAGTCAATTTTTTAGAAGGGCCATGCATCTCCTGAGGTAGAACCCCCAGGAGTTTGCACAGAGTTGCCTGGGTTTCTGTTAGTGGTGTTTCCAGTGAGGCTCCTTGGCCAGTTCTTCTAGATGGAGCAACTTCCCAAGAGCCTGGTGGCTGTGAGGGCCCTGAGATAACAGATGGCTTGTCACTTCCATGTAACACAAGAGCAGGCAGGGACAGCCAAGTTCACATGAAACTAGAGAATGATCAGGGTAGGCAAATTAATTATTCATTTACAAAGCTCTGGGAGTAATCAAACCCGGCATGTGATATGTAGTCTGGCGAGATGGCTACTGGGCTATAAGAATTCCAGACTTAGGGAATAAATATGGAGGAAGATTGGTGCCTTACTGAGTATTAACTTTGTCTCTCGTTAGATGTGATCTAATGTCAATAAGTGTATTTATTAGCTTTGCAAACTCTTAGTTAAAAACATGCCTGGAAATGACTGAATACTAAACTGATTGGTGAATTAAAATGAACAAGTATCTTCTGGTGCAGTGCTAATTGTCAGATGGCATCACACTGTTAAACTGACTCCAGGTAGTTCAGGAGTCTGAATACATACATGCATTAAAAACTGCTTTGTGTTTAAAGAAGTCACCAAACAATATTCTTTCAAATGCAAGTATTTCTGGGCTATTAAAATGCTTGGTTGAGTCTTGGGTAATAAATATGTATCTGACAGTGAACAAATGCAAATTAAAAATTGAACATGTATGGCTTTTATGAAAAGATTCATTTTTACTTTAGTAAGTGTGATTATGGTTTTGCTATGCTCTGAATAATTTTATTCTGATTAGTTCTATCATTTTAGACTACTAAGAAATATGCCATGAGACAAAGAATCAAAAGGCAAGAATATTCTTTTTTGGTAGAATAAACTTTAGTAGATATTAGTAAAACATATTAGTACAATTATTGAGATACATATCTATGATTAATATATCTTATTATCTAGATGTTAATAAAATTATGTTTAGGTAGTAGATACTACAAAAGGGTGTCTTCTGAGCTTTTTAATGTAGAAAAGATGCTTTTATGTAAAAGGTGACTTCAGTTTTCAGAACAAATAGAAGTGAAGTGTTTCAACAATCTTGTTTTGCAAATGACAGGCAAAAGGAATTTCAATCCAAAAGTTGCTGCAGTAAAGCAGTGGTGCTTCTCTGGTTGATTTTAGCAGTTCTTCTGAACAATCTCTGTTGTCTGTTGCTTGCCAGGGAAATTTCTTGGCCAGATTTTGTCGTAAGCCAGATGCAGCAAAGTCTTTGTGGTCCTATCAGTTACTAATGTCAGTGGGGTGGGAGCAGCTGTGGTCCCTAAGGAGCCTGAGCAGTCCTTGTCCCACAAGGTGCAGAGCCAGATGCTGCACAGTCTGTGAGCTGTCTGCAGTAAATCTGGTTGTGATTTCTGGGGAATTAAACCCTGTTCCCTGGAGAACTGCTGTAGTTAAGATTGTCTCTGAGGGGGCAATAACATGTTCCCATCACTAGGTCCTGTAGGTAATGATATTTTCTCTAGATGAAGATGAAGAAATGAAAAGAAGGCCAGTATTGCCTACAGGCTCAAATGGAAAGTCTGCGGCAAAGGAAAAAATGTGATTGGTGTGTTTTTGACTGCTGTTCCCATCTCTGGTCGGTGGGACACGCTGAAATGTGTGCAAATGCACGTAAGGGGAGGGAACACAGAAAGGCTTTTTGCAGACTCTGGTACCAGCAGTGATCTGAAGAGATCAGCCATATTCATTCACACAGTTTGGGAGTTTTGTTTAGTTTAAAACATGCAGCAATTTTTCTAGAGTGAAACAAACCTTCAATAGTATTACTATTACTATTACTCAATTACTAATTACTCAATAGTAAAATACCAAATTATCTTTTTGCATCTGTCATTACCATTATTGTTAAGATTTGTGAACAGTCATATAGTTATGTAAAAACAGCTGTTGCATGAGCTGCTCAGCGAAGATAAATTCCAGTACAGTCCTGTCAAATTCCCTGGTACCTTAGATTTACACCAGCTGTTGGGCCAGGCTGCTGTGTTTCATCCTGAGATGTTAAAAGAACCCAATAGTTAAATGAGCAGTGCTTGTAAAATGCTGGATGCCAAGGGCAGCAAAGGATGAGAGTGCCATTAGTTCTAGTTTTGGCTCATTTCCAGTTTACTGGTTACTGCTGCTGTTGAGCATCAGTTCAAGTCCACCTAACGGCTCTTTAGTCCAGTTTGTACGTTAAACTTTCATGTTTGAGCTCAAGCTGTGGTCTTTATGCCTGAGCTACGTGACTATCTTTGTTGGTAAAAACTTTAGAAATATGCAGAGAATTAATTTTTTATACAAGTTGTATTCTAGATAATTACCCTCTGTAAAACAGGCAATTTAGTGTTGGGGTTTTTTGTATCTCTACTCCTCCAGTAGTAATCTCCTACACTCTTCTCTTCCTTTCATGTGAACTATCTTAAAAGCAGCTTTTGCCAAAAGTATGTTGGACAATATATACATTAGTTCTTGAGGTTTTTGCAAGAATTTTTGTTCAGCAAATAGACAGGCCTGAGCTTGCCTTTCACACTTGCAAGTTGTACTGTCAGGCTTCAAAGAATCACTTACAGTTGTTTCAAAATACTTGGGAAATTACGTGCTGTTACTAATTGCTGGCCACAAAAATGTTACCTATGGAGAAGGGGTTTGCCTTGAAATCTGGAAATCCGGTCACACGTAAGACCTGATGCTTCGCAGACAAATGTAGCTTCAAATGGTTTTCAAGTATGTACCAATATCAGATATAAGAAGTGTTGCTCAGAAAGTTATATACAACAGCTATATAGAAATCAAAGTAAATTGAAGAAAACTGCTTTTCTATTTTCTCCTTCAGTTTGCAGTCCCATTGTAGCAATATTTTGCTATTTCCTGGAATCCAGGAAAAGCATTTTTCTAAAAGCTGACACCAATTAGTGTGTTTTTGTTATCAGAGTGAAACAAATAGAAAAAGAAGTAAAGAAAACACTGGAAGAGTAGTAAGCCACGTTTCTGCTTTCCATGCTAAGTCGTGCAATTATGTGTGTACTTGCACTTTCACAAAAGGCCTCTAATGTTACTGTTGCTGCAGAGAAGAGCAGGTGTGGTTGTACTTTGCTGTCACATGAAATAGCAAGGAAAAAGCGTGGCAAGCTTAAGTACGTGTTGCCATTTCCCACACCTTTTTGTGTCTGAGCAGCTTCACTCTGCAGGAACAGAACGTGTCCCATGAATAGAGTTGTCCAGTGTCTGTAATACCAATAGCATTCCTTGAAGTAAAAAGCTTTGCTAAAGAATATTTCATTGATTTTTTTGGTATTGATTTTTAAAGAGAACATTTTTCTCCCACAACTTGTGTAATACTGTAATAAAATAGTTGTTGTTTCTAATGCTTCTATTTATAAGTCTTCCTTTCTGAGAATGGGGGGTGTTTTTTTCACATAGATCGAAAGGATGCAGAGGGCTGGGAAACAGTTCAGCGTGGAAGGCCCATTCGATCTCGATCCACAGCTTTGGCAACAAAAGCTCCTGTAGCAGCAGAATCACTGAAGTCCAGAGGTGACAGTGACAAAGAAAATGTAATTTCACCACCAGCAGAAACCAAGCATGGGAGTTCAGTCACTGGCGGTGCTGCGTCCGAAAGCACGGAGCTGGTACACAAGGATCCTTTCCATCAGTCTGAGGGTCCTCTTACTGAAAGGACTCAGGTCAGTACATAATTTTGAACCATTCTCTAACCTTAGACCTTGCAACTTTTTCTTCAGAGCATTTTCTAAAGGTGGTGTTGTCTAGAGTTTTATGAACTAACCAGATTGGAAAAGGCTTTTAAAATAATGGTTATTTCAGTTACATTTATGGAAATGCATTAAGGTGTTAGCACAAATAGGCTAATTAAAATTATGATGCTGTGGACAGCTTTTCCATGTTTTCCAAAAAGTCAGCAGTCAGCACATCTCATACATAGATTTCAGGTAGAAAGATCCAACTTTTGCAAGGTTATGAGCACCTGAAATAAGTTATTTGCGTCACTCACTGCTGTTGCCAGCTATTTCCTTAAAATCTGACTCTGACTTTAAAAATCAGTATGTTCCATTTTGTAAATTTTGCAAATGCCTCTTGTTAGTTCACAGCCTCAGGAGCCAATGGGAGCAGTGGCAGCGCATTGCAAGGGGATTCCTTAGAACCAGCTCCTGAGATGCCTCCAGTTCCCACCAGTACTGACTGCAGTTCCAAAACTCTGCAGATGAATGAAGCCTCCCCCCAGAGCACTGACACTACAGACTGGCATCAAACAGAAAAAGCTAAATCTGAAACTGAAATGGATCCCTCAGATATTTCAAATGTGAGTGCTGCCAGATTGGTAAGAAATCTCATAAGATTTGTGAGTGAATAATAAATCTAAGCCTTACTTTTCTCGGTCTGTGTTGCACAGTGTTTATCGTTAGCCTTACGTAAAAACTATAGAAAAATCTAGGAGGTACTTACTGTAGGAAAAATTTGTTGCACGGATACTTTTCATGATAGAATTTAGCTCCAGTAAAATTTCTGACCTTAAACTAGAAAGATATAAATGTGTTATTTGGAATAAAGAGATCTGTGCTCTCGTTACTTCTTTTAACGATGTTGGTGCTAATTTTTCATTTCCTTCCGCTATCAATCATTTTAAGTCACGCTCTCATTAAAGTCTTACTTCAGTTTCACTCATCATTCAAACTGGAAACACATGGGATATCAAAATTCTGTTAGAAACAAAGTCAGACTTCTGCCTCTAAAGACTTGCTGAGCTGCTCTGCTGGGTCTTCCTTTACAACCAGAAACTTGGAGGAATGCCATTCTTAAGGCGAAAAACGTGAAGTCAGTTTTCTGGTTTTATCTGGCTTCCCAAAAGGAGTGTCCTTTCCTGTCTGGAGAATTCTGCAGGTCTCAGGGTGTGTCTGCTTCACTGGGATTCTCTGAGTGGAGAGCTGCAGTAATGTTACATAAAATCCAGGTTATACTTTCAGGGGCTTTGTTTTGTTTTGGGTTTTTAGGGGTTTGTGTTTGTTTTGGTTTTGTTTTGTCAAAACTAGATTAAAATTCTGATTTGCAGAAGTTTTCCTGTAAATCACTTTAACTTTTAAAAACTGGAGTCCTTCTGGATAATTTCCAAGCCAAGTACCTGTTTGCTTTTAGGGCAGATTTCTAGCATCTCATCCACTAACATTGTTTCAGATGCTCAGTTATTAACAGTTCAGGATGCTGCCAGGTTGGTGGGTTCTGTGTCTCTTGGAAGCATTTTACTACTCCAGATTAGACTGCTTTAAACACCAATTTGTGTATTGTGGCACGCTGTTTGGTAGCTGAAGTGGAAGTGAACTGGTTAATGCTGGACACTAGAGAAGGAAAAGACAACATATTCAGGTTTACATTTTTGCCCCACTCTCTTGTCATTCATGTTGAAAAACAAGTACAGCCTGAGATTCCATTGTATTAACTATGGTAAAGTTTCCACATACAGTTCATGCAGATAATTTCCATCTTTAAATAATACTTTGCAGCATGATTCCTTTTGTAGAGGTAACAGCATGGCGTGCACTCATGTCTCAGAGTATGCCTTGCTTAGTCCCTAAGAGTAAGTATTTAAAACAGTAATTCCAGAGAACTGTCTTTATGCTTTTAATGAGAGTGTTTGTGTAATAAGTTTTTGAATTATGTGAATTAAGTAATTTCACAAATGTCTCATGTAGTTATTAAGTGAGTTAATAGTTGCTAACACTTTTAGTGGGGTTTATATTGTCAGTTACCTTCACAAAATATATCAGTAAAAAAACTATAAGTAAAGAGAAGTTGAACAAAATACCACATAATTCACGTAAACTATGTGGAATCCTCCTTTCTGTGCCTGCTACTGATTTTGGGTTTTTTTCTGGTGTCATGTTTCCTACAGTCCATGGCAGAAGTCCTTGCTAAGAAAGAAGAATTAGCAGATCGCCTGGAGAAGGCAAATGAAGAAGCCATTGCCAGTGCTATTGCAGAGGAGGAGCAGTTAACCAGAGAGATTGAGGCAGAGGAAAACAATGACATTAATATTGAGACTGACAATGACAGTGACTTCTCTGTGAGTGTCCAGTTCATTTTACTGTACCCAAATTCAAGCTTTGCTGTCAGTGGAGTATGAATATAGAATTTGTTAGTGTTTGTTTTGGCATTAACATAACCCATTTTACATGTGAAATAGTGTCATGTAATAATTATACCATACCGAGGTATATTTAGTCTTGCTAAATGGTGGTATAGAGTCCTCTGATCTTGCAGTCATTGTCCTGCTGCCCGTTTCTGAGTGCAAAACGGCGGGAGCTGGGACTTGGTACGTTCATTGCTACCATGGAAGAGTAGGTGAAGCAAAAGGCTTCATTTTTACTGTCAGAGCTGGAACAGCATCTGCCTTTGGGGTGGCCAGTTCTGTTAGGAAGCATTGCTAATATTGCTGAGTTGGCAGTGTTGAGTTTGTGTGCACCTGTGAGTTAAGGTTTATGTTTTTACTGTCTGGTTCATATTACATTTCAGGCTAATATGGGCAATGGAAGCATATCCTTCTGTGGTTTGTCTATGGACTGGAATGATGTTCTGGCTGATTATGAAGGTAAATTTTTATATATTACTATGCTTACATGGAAATGACAGCAAAAATTTAGAAAAATGGCCATTTTAGTCATGGCCAGTTAAGGTCTCTGAAGTTTCCCCAACACCTTCCAAGTTATGTTACTTTCTCTGTTGTCTCCTGAGGAAAGATGGACTTCGTGTTCAAATTGTCTCTGTGTCTTTTTGTTCTTCAGTTCTCTTTCTGCATCTCTCTATTAGAATTTTACATTTTTTTATCCAGTTTTATTTTAACATCTGGATAAAAGTGTAATAAAATCATTAAGCATTAAAAAAGGACAGGTATTAAAGATGCTTCAGTCTGTGTTTGCACCTAGGCCCAAGGAAACCCATTTGAGAGAGAACGAGAGAAACTAATCAGTATTAATTGCATTTCTTGTAGAAAAGTGTGTTTAAATTACCCACACCTTTGTTTTTATCTGTACAGCTCGTGAGTCGTGGCGCCAGAGCAACTCCTGGGGAGACAGAGTGGAGGAGGAGCCCGCGCGTCCCCCTGGCCACGGGATCCACATGCACGAGAAACTCTCATCACCCTCTCGCAAAAGGTGCTGGAGCTGTTATCTGCCTGGATTAGCCAGGGAAAACAAGCAACCAAAACTCATGGCTGCTTGGAACTGCTCATAAATCTACTCTGTTTAAGGCTATGGGTGGAAAGTGCTACAGAAATCTCTCTATATTTTTTCATGAGTAGGCTTGTGCTACATTGTTCACTAAATAAAGGAGCCTAGGAGAACAGTATTCACATTTACAGGAAATAATTGCCCTCCAGTGGCCTATTTGTTTTCTCTTACTGAAATGGCATAGAAATGTTTGCTACACTGTCAGTTAATATTGTCTAACTTGCTTTTGCTCTACTTTGGTTTTTATTAAAAGAACAATAGCAGAATCCAAAAAGAAGCACGAGGAGAAACAAATGAAAGCTCAACAGCTGAGAGAAAAGTTACGTGAAGAAAAGACACTGAAGCTTCAGAAATTAATGGAGAGGGTAAGCTTTATGTGATATAAAGGGCTGCTCTGCCTCCTTGCAGAAAATTATTTTTTTCCACATAGTAGACATATCAGAGATTAAAACTAGTGGTGAAATGAAGTTTTCATCTGAATCTGAGTTTATGTAGTTTTCATAGCTGATTTGTGCATCACAGCGATTAAAGAAAGCATTATTTCAAATCATGAACTTCTTTGACTGTTTGCAGTAGACAATTTCAGATTCAGGGAAGGCATGACAAGAGTTGAAATGTGTTGCGTGTATCCAACAGAAATAGTAAAACCAAACTGAAGCAGTGTACTTTGGGTTAAACTTACGGCAGGCTTTGTGTAGGGCACGAAAATACTTTGTTACAGTGAGGAAAGCTTCAAGTAATAGAAAATCCTGAGGAAAATTCAGGCCCTGTTGTCAGATACCATGTTAGTAATGAATTGACTCATTCTGTATAGGAGAAAGATGTAAGGAAATGGAAAGAAGAATTGTTAGATCAAAGGCGCAGGATGATGGAGGAGAAGTTACTCCATGCTGAATTCAAACGTGAAGTGCAGCTACAAGCGATTGTGAAAAAAGCACAGGAGGAAGAAGCTAAGGTAAGTGACTTTGTTTTCAAGAGGAACTATTTAATAGCTATGCTTTTATGTATGTAGTACCTCAGAGTGTTCCTGAGTATTTTGTGAAGGACAGTGCAGGTTAGGTACAAACACGTGAGCCATGAAGCAGATAAATGCTGATGTCTAAATGATGCAGGTTTTCCTAATATGACTTAAAATTAATTAGCTGTTACTAGACATCATGGTGGGTTGGTGTGGAAGAAAAGATGGGTTGAAATAAGGAGCTGATAGTTATCTTGCTGCTTTTGTTCCTCACAGAGTGTGGCAGCATTTTTGATGATACCTAGTCCTCCTGAAAGGACTAGAAAATCTAATGATCAATTCTCTGCTTTCCAGCATGTAGAAGGAGAAGTGGGGGGAGCTTATTTTTCTTCTCCTTTGTAAAAAACCATTCCAGATCCAGCATTCTGTGTCTTTAAACAGTAGTTGTGTTGATGTGTTGTATACCTCTAATGTCGTATACCTGTTGTATACCTCTAATGTAGAGCAACTGGGAACAGAGACCTGCAGTTAGCATGTGGCAGTTATTCTAAATTAAGTATGTTTAGTGCTCTTCTGACTTAATACGTAATTCCCTAAGGCAATCGCTAGATGGATGCTTTCTGGTTTGCCTCTTTCATACTACTTTGATAAAATTTTTAATGGTTTTAACCCCAGCCAGCACCTAAGCACTACACAACCACATTACTTATTCTGCCTCCTGTCCCGTGGCATGGGGGGAGACAATCAGAGGTGTAAAGGTGAGAAATCTCATGGGTTGACACAGAAACAGTTTAATAACTAGATGGGGAAAAATCAGTTCTAAGAAAAAGGAAAATAACAGAGATAAATAATAAAGATAAAGAAAGACAAGTGATGCAAAAGGAAACAATTGGCAGTCCCTGAGCAGTGGCCCCACACCAGCCTCCCCGCAGTTTTGTTGCTGCACATGATGTCCTGTGGTCTCGAATATCCCTTTGGTCCTTTAGCCTTGACGCTGTGCAAGCCCTGCTCAACAGTAACTAAAACATCCCTGTGTTATCAGCACTGTTTCCAGCACAAATCCAAAACATAGTCCCATACTAGCTACTACAGAGAGAGTTAACTCTATCCCAGCCGAAACCAGCATAAAATAAACAAAGTTTTTTATTCTAAAAAGACTGTTTTTCCCAAGTAAAGATACATGGATCTCCTTGAAACTGTTTCATTAAATAATGAGCATATATCCCAGCTGTGATTGATGCAGCTGTTCATTTGTGTTATTCAAGATAAGCACAACAAAACTGATTTCGTTTTTTTTACTTAGTTGCTGTTTCTCTCTTGGATTAAAATGATTTCTAGACTACTTAATTCAGTCTACCATACATTGATTACTATTCCATTACAGCAGTGTGACTTCTGTAATTATATTAACTATATCACACTTGCCATAGTTCCCCAGATTAAGCAGATGTTTCAAATACTGTGTGTGTTTAAGTGTGTAGGATCTGCTGCCTCATGAGGTTCTTGTGTTCTGGAAATCAAGGTTAATTGGGCCAGAAGGCTTTAGAGAAATAGCTGATGGGTAGGATAGCTGCAGACCATGGTAACTGTTGCTGCCCAGTTGGTTATCTAAATTCCCAGCGCTTGCTTGTTTACTGACCTGTAAAATCCATTCTGTAAATGGATTTTAGTCAGTAAACAAAGTTACAAACATGATCCTACTACCCTTTTTCATGATCTGTTTTTGTCTGTCTGTATATGTTCCCTTTACCTGTTTTTTTTAGTGTGCACATTTAAGTTCTTTTAAGCTGACCTTTTCTTATTATTTTTTTGTTCTTATGTATTGCACTGTCCTGTGGTTGAAAAAGACAATACATGTTCATGAAATAGGCTATATGGATAAGAAATATTAGACCATGAGCCTGTTTGGTTTTTTCTTATTCATACTTTGTATACTTTCACTTTTTTGATCAGTAAGTACACATATATTTCAAGTTAGCTCAAAAGACCTGTTGGATTCTACTAACACGTGTGTATTTTACTGATTTATCCATCTGGGTTTTAACATTACACATTTTGTGACTGAGAGAATGGACTGATGAAGTCTCGATGCTGAGAGAATTTTGAGATTTTTCTGTATTTTACCCAAAGTTTCTTGTTTCTCTGATAGAATTCAAATTCTCTTTTTATATTCCATGGGCTGTCTTGCTTAAAACAAACAAAACGATACAAAATTATTTCAAAACCTAAAGACTTATTCTCAAGTTGGTAGTTTTCCAACCCATTCTGGAGAAATGTCCCACCAGTTTAATTATCAAGTGGGTAATTAACAAATGGGTGGAATTCCCTAAGATGAAACCTATTTCAACTTCTCAGGTCTTTTCTTAGGCTTTCTGATTGTTTGCAGGTAAACGAAATTGCTTTTATAAACACGTTGGAAGCTCAGAACAAACGCCACGATGTGTTGAACAAACTCAAGGAGTACGAGCAGCGCTTAAATGAGTTACAAGAAGAGCGTCAGCGAAGGCAAGAGGAGAAACAAGCGCGGGATGAGGCAGTTCAGGTACGACGTGTCCGTAGCTACAGGGGCACAGTGAAATACAGTTTCTCTTAATTCCTTTTTATTTCATGCCTAAAAGAGCAGTGAGAGTTTGCTTTTCCCTGGCTAGGAGCGCAAGAGAGCCCTGGAAGCGGAGCGGCAGGCCCGGGTGGAGGAGCTGCTGATGAAGAGGAAGGAACAGGAAGCACGGATTGAACAGCAGAGGCAAGAGAAGGAAAAAGCACGAGAAGATGCAGCACGGGAGAGGGCCAGGTAACTTCGCAGTCGTTTCTTTGGTTCCCTTCACCGTTATCCTCCCCAGCAAACCGCACCTTCTCTACAACAGCAGTACCTTCCTGGCTTGTCAGGCTTAAGATTTTAAAAAGTAGCGTTATTAAGGATTCTTGGTGAACGGCTTGAAAGAAGAAATCAGGTGAGTCATCATAAATTCTGTAACAGGTTTTTGTATTCCTTACATACATGCACAATTTAAGTTGGAAGGCTGTATTTTATTATATTCGTCTTAGTTTTATTGCTGACAAGACCTTGTAATAATTTGCCTTTTTCATATTTCACCTTGGTTTTCAAAGGAAACAAGATTAATGTACCCACGTTCCCCGTTTCCTCCACTCTCCAGTAACTTTTGGACTTACTGGCATCAATTTGATTTCATGTTGTTGTAGACACCAAAGATTACATTTTTGAAGCACAAAGCCAGGAAATCAGGCTCCATTAATTCTGCTGCTTGTAAACTTCTTGGTTTGTAGTTTTGCCCATAATTAAAGGTTCATAAAGGGGACTTCACATGGACTTTTCTCTCTCTTCCTTTTGACTCAAACATGACGTGCAGAGAGAATGAATGTTGGCATGTGAGAGAGGTTTACTTTCAAGTCTGATGCAGTCTGATACATTCTGCTTGTTTCATTTACCAAATTCTGTTTGTATTCACCTCCTATTTCTCCCTCTTTTCCTGTAGTTCCCCTGCCATAAGCATTCCTTAAAACCTTGATAAAAGTTAGGGTTTTTTCTGTGGCGTTCACTAATGGTTCTTGATACATTTTTATTGTCATGGCTTGTTTTCTTCAAGATTGTCACAAAGAGGACTGGTTTTTCCCTAAGTAAAATATTCAGAAATGTATTGACCACCTTTCATCTTCCGAAGTCACAAGTGACATCATAAAGAGATTCAGCTTTCCATTAGATGTGTAATGAATTCTGGGTAGGATCTGTAGCCTTTCCCAGGGCTTCATGGACCTTTCCTCAGGGTATTGAGCCAAAATCACAGTGAGATAGAGTGAGATGGAAGGGATCCTTCAGTATCTTATTCTCATTTGCAAATACTCAAGGAAGATTAGGACTAATGGACAATTTGGTTATGCTGTTTGGGAAGATAGACCCTGCATGTGTAAGGCTTCTACATCTTTCTGAAATTTGAGGAAACCCTCTAAGTAAGAAAATGACTGATAATTGTCCCACTGTCCCCATCTTTGTCTTCTAAGGCCTTTTACAGATAGATCTTGTGAAAAATCTCCAAGCATATCATTCCTTGCTCTTTTAGTTTAATCAGTGTTAAATCTGCCACATCCCTTTGTTGCACCCCATTCATTTCCTTATGACATGTGAGGAGCAGCAGTTTCCATTTGCCTTCTGTTGGTATTGTGTCAGCAAATCTCCTCTGTATTTGTTGCTGTAACGCTCAGTTTTCAAACCCTTTGTACTTGATAATGCAGTACCGTGCTTGCACTTGTTTTTCTTTGCCAGATGTTGATTACACAAGAGAGAATTTTTTTCTTCTCCTTTTTTTTTTTTTTTCAAATGATTTTGGGAAAGAGTAGGAAAGAATGTGCGTGGTGCCTTACAATCTGGTGATTCTGTTATGTCAGAGTCATTACATCTCCCTAATAACAGTTCTGAGGTTTCTCTAACATAGCAGAGTGAGGGGAGGACTCAGGGTCCTGGGTTTGAAGCTCAGGGAGGGATGAGCTTGACAGAAAGCTGGCTGTCCTGTCCCATCCATCCCGGATTGCAGTGTGTTTTGGTGGAAACTTGGGGTATTGTTTGGTGTTTTGTTGGGTTTTTTCCTGCTGCTAGGATTTGGCTTGTGTGCTGAAGATTTAATACTTGCTGGAATGAGTAATTTTTGCAGTATCTGCTTAAAGTTTCTTCAGTATAAGCTTACTGTGTGCATCTGTTGGTGATTAAAGCATCTGTATGAATGGAATAGTGTACTTAAAACTGACTTTAAAAGCCCCTCTGCCCTTATGGTACATTAACTTGTTTCCAGTAAAGTTTTAGTTGTAATTTTGAAGTATTTTATGTTCCAGAGAGTTGAAATCCATAATACAGAAAATTTTGTTCTTGTCAATAGAAATCATAAAACTGTATAAAATACCATAACCACATTAAAAGAATGCTTTTCAGAAGGGCTTGTGCAGGAGTAATGTTGATGCTCTATAAGTGGAAACTTGAGAATTTTGTTTCAAAGACTATTTACCCAAAGTATGAAATGGTAATCTGTTGTAGTTTGTAGCATTAAACAAATATATAAAAATGCAGACTGAAAGAAACAGCTAAAATGAGCTTGTAGTTCAGTTTTCCTTTCTGTACCTCAGGGGAGATAACACATAAACTACCTAATGCTTCTCATCCATAATCTCTTCTTCACCCCTCCCATGCCCACAGTGATTGGAAGAGTTCACATTTTCGTTCTGAAAGAGCAATTGTTTAGTGTTTATCATTTGATTTAGTTCCTCCCCTGTCTTCTTTCCTGTCTTCATTTGTATTTTCTGTGGCTTTTTGTTTCAAAAATATTACTTTATCTGAGCCTTCAATTTTTATGGAACTGATTTTGGTTTTTTCTATCAGATTTCTGTTTAAAAAAAACCCAGACAACTAGAGTTTTTCACCCACACGTGACAAAATCCATTGCAGTTTGGGTAATAGTCCTTATGCTAGGCTCTCCAGTTTTGTCACTCAGGCTCCTTTAATTTTAGAATGCTTTTTGAAGAGATGGCTGATGGCTTTGATTGACTCCATCATAGCTCAGTTTTATCCAGAGCCTTCATTGTGTCTTTGGCCCTTTAGAGCTGCCAGGCTTCTCTCGCATCACACTGCACAATTTTTTTTGTAGAAACAGCATGAGTTAGCTGACTTTCTTTCTCTTTAGGATGTAATTGCTCCCTTGGCTTACTGATCACTAGGAAGTTGTTCTCGATGAAACTCTTACCTGTGGGTTTGTGCTTAATGGTTATAGTTACAAGTCAAGTTACACCCCTTGTTCTTTTCTCAGACAGCAAAAAAATCTAAATCTCTTTAACAGGGTGATGCTGTTGGTCATAGTTTTATCTGGAAGTTTCTATATTTAAATTTGTACCAAAGAACATTTTATAAACTCTGCCCTCAGTGCTGTAAGGGGTGTTTTTCTCTTTGTTGTTCTGCTCCTCCCCATTGCTTCACTGACTGCAGCCCTTGGCTGAAGAATGCAAATGGTGCCTGGGTTTCACGTTCATCACTCTATTGTAGCATCTTCTTGCCTATCATTGCTCTGATTGGGACTGAGGTGTGATCCAGGTTCTGCTGCAGAGGTTCAAGTGTCTGTCTTTATTAAGTCATTCAAATGAAAACGTCGGCATTCTCTGTTAACTAAGTTATTTTTCATTGTTTTTCTTTTTACTGAACCGTCTTCAACTTCAGTTTTGGGTTTTCTTGTTCTCCATTCTGAACATAAATGTGCCAGTATTATTCATGCTTTATATTGATACGAATTCTGATTATCTTTTGGTTAGAGATCGAGAAGAGAGGTTGGCAGCTCTTACTGCAGCTCAGCAAGAAGCCATGGAAGAACTGCAGAAGAAGATTCAGCTGAAGGTATAAAAGGATACATTAGTTGAAAAATATGTCAATATTTCTTTGCACAGTTTCATTCCATTTGCTTTTTTCTTCGTTGCTTTATTTTCCATTCAGCATGATGAAAGTATTAGAAGGCACATGGAACAAATTGAACAGAGAAAAGAGAAAGCAGCTGAACTAAGTAGTGGAAGACATGCCAATACTGACTATGCACCAAAGCTTACACCCTATGAGCGAAAGAAACAGTGCTCATTATGCAATGTAATGGTGAGTTGGGTACAGGGGCTACTGCTGGAATTGCAAGGCCAACCCAAGCCATGAAGCCACAAGTTCTGCTTCACTCACTTGCACATTTACTGTATCCCTGCTTTGCTCTTGTAAAAAGTGCACCTTATTCTTCTGTCTATAAATCAGGTGGGTTAGGAAAGATTTGAAAGAAGTGTAGAGTTGTGGGTAGAACGGAGACTGTGGACACTGCTCAGTTATTGGCTGTCTCTGCTGGCAGAAGCAAGAACTCAGGAGCATCAGATGGAAGAAGGTAGTTAAAAGATGGATTTACAGCAAAGTAAAGAATGTGGTCCTTTACATTGCAGGCAGCTGAGCTGAGAACACCTTTTTGTAAGATGCTGTGGATATTTGAATTTACTGGGACTTCAGGGGCTGATTGGTTAAGTTTCGTTGGATTGAAATTCACAGAGAAACCACATCAAGCCCAAGAAGTTCTCGAATTGAGTTTGGTTGGACACTTAAAAGTGTTGGAAAGGAAAAGGAGCGCTCTCTTTGTCTCCTCTTTTCCTTTGGTGTCTTGTTTTTTGGTCACTGTTGGAAGCCAAGTACATTGCTTGGCAGCATCCCAACCTCAGCAGGGTCTCTCTGCTTGTGCCTGCCCTCCCGTGTCCCAGGAATGGTGGGGGAGAGAAGCCACACAGTCACTGAGCCAGGGCTGGGAGATCTGCTCGTGTTGATAACTGCTTTCACTGCTTTGCAAAGACTGTGCATTACTGGAGCCTTATATGCCACTAAGCATTATTTCCCTTTAATTGCTGCATTAAGCAAGATTGCATGGGATCACCTCAGGCAGGGCTGGAACAGAAACTCAGGCTCAGCACACTGGAGTCTTGTATACTCACTGACCATGCATTTCAGAATGAAACTCCAATATATGAAATTAGATTGAAGTGAAAATGAGAGGACAGCCCAACATATTTTTTAATCTAGTATTGCACTGCTGGCTAGCAAATCATTCTGTAATTTACTGTTAAGTCCTGCAAAAAAGATGTTTATGTAAATTAGGCTGAGGAGTAAAGTACTGTGCTTGAATTTCTGAACATACTCCTGACAAATTGGCATATTTTATATTATATTTAAAGCACTGGTATTTATAAATTATGAAATTTGCGAAAGAAAAATAACTATTGACTCATTGTCATTACAGATCTCATCAGAAGTGTATCTTTTTAGCCACATTAAAGGGAAAAAACACCAACAAGCTGTGAGAGAGAACAGTAGTATACAAGGACGAGAGCTTTCAGATGAAGAAGTGGTAAGTTTTGTACTTTTGCTATATTACTTCTAGTTTTAAATGCCATTCAGCTGAGTAGCCTATGAAAGTCTCGAAAATACTTCCAAAGGAGTTGAAGAAGATTGTTTCTGTTAGCATGGGAATCATAGCAGACTACCAGTGAAAAGGGATGAACGAAACAGTGCATTCACATACTGCAGGCAATTGCCATTAGAAGTAGATTCTTTATAAAATGTGACTAATTGCTTTTCTATTAATCACAGGCATTTTTCATGGCACTACATTCATCTTTTCATCCTAAAAATCTTATACATTGCAGGTGTCGGCATCCTGCTTTTTTTCTTTGTTCCTTCTTGTTGCTTGAAATACCTTAGTCCTTTTTTTAGGTGAGCAGATGTGCTGTCCTATGCATCCAGGTCCATAATGCTGGAAACTGTAGTGCTAAATTACTTCAAAATGTAAGATTGGAAACATTTTGTAAGTATGAACATTGCTAAAAAGAATAATAGTTTTTCAGTAGTTTCTTTAGAACAGCTGGCATTTAGGGTGACTTTTAGGAGGCACTGAGGACATTTTACACCATACTAAGAGGCTACTGTTTTGTAGGAAAGACTTCTGTATAGTTGTCTCATTGAATTTTTTGCTGCTGCTGCCAGAATTCAACTACAGTATTAAGTTAAGGCCTCTTCTATGAGAATTTGAGTTCTGCCACATCCAAAAAAATTTGTGAATGCCCCTGTATTATTACATCTGTCAGGTGTTAGGAGGAAATAGTGTGCAAGCCAGTTTTTCAGCACTGATTCAGATTGTACTTAATTGTGTTTGGAAATCTGTTTCCAGCCAAGCTGATTCAGATGACACTGCCCAGCAGTTCTGATTTTTTCACTTTCCTTCACAGTTCTTGTTACTATTTTATTTACTGAAATCTTCTCTTTGTTTTCAGCTTCTTAAATCTGGTTGTAACATGTTTTCCTTTTTAAAAAGCTTTGGAGAGTTAGGTCTCTGAAGGACTGAAATCCACAGAGGTGGTTATCACTGAAAAAGCAGAAAAAGATAATTGGAGAGGCACAGTAGTCTGGAGGAATAAATGTTTGTGGAGTTGCGCTTTCCTGCCCTTTCCCAACTGTAATGAAAGTA
Organism: Gymnorhina tibicen; assembly: GCA_013399875.1. Classification (NCBI taxonomy): domain Eukaryota; kingdom Metazoa; phylum Chordata; class Aves; order Passeriformes; family Artamidae; genus Gymnorhina; species Gymnorhina tibicen. Next base: position 2,635,576 of record VXAZ01004636.1, on the reverse strand, counting down.
CATAAACTGGTTTTTCAGTTTCTTTTTTCCTCTTGGACAGTGGTTAGTGGGAGTTGTGTGGTTTTAGATTTGGATTTTAGATGCCAGGCTTACCTAAGCGGATATATGTGAGAAATCTCCATACTGCACCTGTTTGCCTGGAAATAGCAGCTGTGAGATTTCCCAGAATCTTTCCTGTTGTGGGCAGTCCCAGGTACTGACATTTTCTTGAATCTCTCAGGCCTTTACTGGTATCTGTCTGGCCACTGGTGACTGAACTGTGGTTCTTGCTGGGCGCTGGCTCAGATGAATCTGGAGGAAAACAGTGAACTGGATTTTCTTTTGATTGGGTATTACACACTCCTCACATCTAATTTGATGGCTGAACGATTCCGGTGTCTGGGAAAAGGGATCAGGCACCATTAGCTGCATTTGCACCCAGCTGGTGAAAGAGAAGTTCCACTAGAGGGCGCAGAGATCCTGACTTTTGTGCTTAAATCCAGGGTTTCTCAGCAAAACATTGATGTGAACTTTGGAGCTAGATGAAGGTTAAATGTATGTATTTCTTGAATAATGCTTAGTGCAGGAGAGAAAGGAGAGAACCATTTTAACTGAATGAACAGCTTGAGAATTACTATAGCAGATTTCAATATCCTTAATCAAGATGTTGCAATGTATAGATGCGTCCATTGTTAGGTATTTTATATATTATTATGGCTGTATTTCAATTAGTCCAAGTATAAAATTCTGAACTATATTATTGTAATCTGAAATTCCCTAGGTCTGAGGCTCTCTCTGCTTTTTATTACTGACTATTTTTTTTTTCAAAGAGCAGTAGTAATTCACTCATTATAGATCTGGTCAGTGTAAAGTATGAAAACAGTTTTATTTATCAGAGCAATCTGCTTTGTGTATCCCTTTATTCAGCATGCATAGTTAATGCCATCTTCACAACGAAAGCTTTCAGTAACTTCTCAAGTTTTGAAATACTTGAGAAAAAAATTCCACAGTATTATATAGCAGTGAACCCATATTCCAGGGAAGCTTTATAGTAGTCATAGTTACTTATTTATCACTGTTTTCAATTTTTCAGTCGGTGAAGGAAACTCTACTGAGAAAACACTTGTGCTACTTAAAGTTATTACTTGTCATCTGTGATGTCTTTAGATTATATATGTCTTGTGTGTGACCCTTCTTCTTTGACATAAAAGATTTTATTTATATCACCTTTGACCTAATAAAATTTCACCTTTAACCTTATGCACTTGACACCTCAGATAACTTACTCTTGATCTTTGACTCGTTTTGTGTTCAGCCTGTTCAGTATATTAGGTAGCTGCCTGGAAAGAAAGCTTTCTCAAAATTCTAATCTGATCATAGAATTTCTTTACTATTACTTGAGACATCACAGGATTTGACATATTTTTATTTAAAATACCAGTATGAATCCATACTGGTATTTCGGATTTAGGTATCTCCTCGAGACTTTGAAAACTGATTTAGGCAAATGATTATATAATTTCTCTTCACACAGTAGGGATTTTTCTTGGTTGATTTGACTGTAAGCGAAATGTTAGTAACTACTTAATGGTCAAGGACACTGATTTGTCTGGGCCAGGTGGGTGGTAGGAGTTGATCTTGCCAGAAATAAAAAGCAGCTGATATATTCTAGGGGTTTTCTCTTTGCTGTAGTGTCTATAAATTCTGTAATTTTACAGACATTTTCAGAGGTCAAAGCAGACTTCATGTCGGAGCAGCGTCCCACTGGTTTGGCATTAAGTGCTTATTGTGCTTAATTCCAGCATGTCTTGTGCAGGAGCTGACAGCTGGTATCAGACCATCAGGAAGGTGAATTCATTTGTGGATGTGAAATGCACAAAGAAAATCATTTTGCTATGAATGAAGATACAGACATGAAAAAGCATGAGGTTCTTTCTCAGATTATGTGGGAGCTTCATTGCATGTCAGCCTTTTGGGTTTTCTTCATTTGGGGCTTTATTAGTCTCCAGCTGAAACAGGTGTAGCTTTCTCTTACAGCAAACAGCTCCTGGTTTTCTAACAGTGGTTATCATGTGAAAGCAAATTAAGTTCTGTTCACATTTGTTACTTCCTTTGTAAGTTTGCTTTTGTCTGGCCTCTTATAGATACATTAATTCACCTAGCTGGTAAAACTTGCAGCAGGCTAAAAGTCATCTTCAGTATATTTCTGAAGCTTTCTATGCTGCCACTGTCCCACATCATTTCACCATTATCTTCAGAGCAGTAAGAGCGTCCTGCCTACATTATCTCTCTGCTTAAGTGCCTGGCTTCTTCCATCAAACTCTCAGCTTCGCCTTCTTTTGCATTGCCATTTTCTATGCTATTGATTTCCCGTCCCCTCTCTCAACATCCACGTTGCTTTTAGTTCAGCAAAAGATGTAAACAGTGTAAGCAATTTGCTTTCATTGACTTCACTGGAATCAATTAGTATGTTGGTAGTCCTGACTAATTGCTTTGCTGAATTAAAGCCTGTGTGACACAAAGGCCTCACTGAAAAGGTGCCTGCAAAAGCCATAGGACAACACCTGGTGATTTCATTAGGCTGAGGAGTCTCTGCAAGGACCTTGTAGACATTTTCTTCCACTTGTAGCTCCTACAGATTCACTTTTATGCCCCTCTGTGTTGCCTTTTGTCTTTGCCTTTCTTGTCTCTCCTAGTTTGCTTGGGGAAATACACCCAGCAGCTCCCTTTGAACCATTGTCCCAGCTCTCTGTATCTCCTGGCGTTTAAATGCCATGGTTTAAAGGGACTTTCAGAATATAAATCATGTCATTCCATGTGGTCTATGAATGTTTCTAATAAGTGAAAAATACTTCTAAAAACCAGATGCAATAGATAACTTGGCAGGGTTTGGTTAATTTATATAAGGTGCATGCTAAAATTTTATGTATTCCAAAGCAGGATGGAGGAATATTAATGAATCGTTGTTTGCATATGTGAAAAACGTGCTTTTTTTTATCAGGAGAGAAAACTGATTCTATTGTCATTATATAAGGGCAACAAAGAACTTCTAAGCGGTATATTTAGATCAAATGAAAACATAATCCCATGATGGAGCAGAGAGGTGATTGTTGTCTGAAGACTGACAGCGTTAAAATGTGAGGATTTATGTAAAGACCTGGTTGGTTGAGCCCACCCACGTTCCTTTAAAGAAAAGCTGCTGGCCAGTGACTAAAGTTCCCTCTGGAGTGTGGCTGCCCAGTTGGCTGGGGCTGCAGCGGGAGCCTTTCCTGGCCCAGCTCTGCCCAGGCTGTAGCAGCTCTGATTTACAGAGTGCCTGCCTGTGCTGGCAGCTTCCCCGGGTACAGGCACTGGCCCTGGCAGGATGTGGTGGGAGCCTGAGGCAGAGCTGTGCTGGTACCTGTGCTGTGCCAGCCAGGTGAGCTTTATAGCCAGCACCACACACAGGCAGAGCTCATGTTCGTAGCAGTTGGAATTTCTAAAAGATTTTTAGATTTTAGGAGCGAGGAGTGGTTTCTCTGAAAGAAACCGAGCTGTTTTCCTGGAGGTGTGTGCTGCTTCCATTATTTCTTGCAGAGGAAATTACTGAGGGAGAAAGATGTGGGAATAGTCTAATGTCTGACCCTTGCTCTTCTTCATTCGTATTTACAAGGAGCTTTCTTGTCTAGACCCATGGTAATGCCAGGATTTTGCTAATTATTATTTTTAATGCACTGTGTTTTCATTACAATTAAATGATACATGACTATTGTTTTATTGCTTTAGCCTTGACGGTATTGAAAAAAGGCTTTTGTTTTCCTTTCTGAATCAGAGTGTTTTCAAGTTCTTCTATTTAAATGTCTAATAGTGTTCTACGAACTCCTTTGGTAGCCTGTCTGAAAGATATGATTAAGCAAAATGGAAAATAATAATACTAAGCATGGTCAGGTTTTTAGTTTAATCTAATACAGGAGTTTGAGGTGTTGATACCTGTGGGTATGTGGCTTTTAAAAATCATTATACACAATTAATAGTTCTCTTTTTTATTCTGGAACATTCATGTGTATGTTACATGTCTGCCTGTATTCATAGAGCCACAGACTGGTTTGGGGTGGAAGGGATCTTAGAGCTCCTCCAGTTCTACCCCCTGCCATGGGCAGGGACACCTTCCACTATTCCAGCTTGCTCCAAGCCCTGTCCAGCCTGGCCTGAAACACTTCCAGGCATGGGGCAGCCACAGCTCTGAAGTCAGTGCCCAGTGTGTGCAGCCTTGCTCCTGCCCTGGTGTGTGTTTGCCCTTCATCTCTTCTGGCATTTGACTGCTCCGTTATGACCATTTACAGCACAGGGAGATCACCCTGACCCAGCTCTGTGGTACTGAAACCATTTCTGGGTAATATGGTGGTGCATATGTTTTTGTCATATGTAGAACAATATTGCTGTTTGCTTTATCCACAGACTTCATAGTGAATTCATTTTTTTTTCTTGGCATCTGATTACAGTTCTCCAACAGTAGCCCATTTTTCTTCTCTATTGCTCAGGGGAAACAATCTGTAAATCACTTTCAAACAAGAACTCCCCATCCCAGTAAAGCTTCGGGTTCTGGTTGAGTTGGCTTTACTCAATTTTTCTTTTTCCCTGAGGAAGGAAGGATTTTTTTTTTTTTTTAGAGCAGTGTTGTGTGTTGCTAGAGGAGTGGAATTACGCCAGGCATCTGTGGTCCATTTTTGTTTATGGATGTTTCATATCACTTATATACCTGTGGTCCTTTCAGCCCAGGAGCTCTGGCCATGTCATTCTGCTGTGAATACTTCTGTCCTAGAAGACATTGTCATGAACAATCAAGTGATTATAAAGTCTAATCCATATTGCAGCTTGCACAAGGTCTCTCAGTACCCCATACATCAATTCTAGTTTTTTGTACTTTGCATAGCAATAGCTTCTTACCTTTCATTTATTATAAAGCATTGTTTTTCATGGCAAAAATGTACGTGATTAATTGTTTATTGGCTGTGCCTTTAATTTTGATAGATCACCGCCAGCAGCTGCACCCTTCCTATTTTTGGCTTGGATATCTTGAATATTCCCAGCCAGTAATAAAAACTACTGCTGGCAGGCCCAACTGCACCCTCATCCCCCCCTTTCTCTCGGCTGTCCTTGCAGCCTCATGATAATGTCAGTGCCTTCCCGCTTTCCTCCTGCATCTGCAGGGATGCTTTCCATGGCCAGGATGCACAGTTCTCATTCTCACAGAAGAGACACCTTTACTTTGCCTTCTGTTCCCACATTTCGGAGTGACAAGTGGGCATGATATTAAAAATCTGAAGAAATACCTAAAGCTGCTATTAAGAATATTATTTGTTATTTATCATAGTGGCAGACTGTCGTGTCATTGAATCTATGGACAAGCAAGGTGACTGAAAGTGCAGTCACTGTTAGCAATAAAAACAGTTTTTAGTTTGGGCGTGCTAAAAAGCAGGATTAGTCCCTCATGAAAAATAACCTGAATTCCAGATGTCAAGGAAAACCTAATTATACAATGAAAGGTCACTCTTCAGTTTTGAATGAATAATAAAAGTTTTTAATGCTCTCAATTCATCTTCTAAAGTACAGTCTAGCATAGAAATGTGAATAATTAAAATCTTGATTTTGAGAGAATAATATTTGAATATTCATTACCTTCATATATATGTAGAATCTACAGTAACACTTATTAGTTCATATTAATAAGGAATACCTTCCTTTTTAATCAATCTTCATATTTTGGAGTGGGACCATCACTTGTGGTCCTATAATAGTATTTGATCTCTTTATGATTAAGAATTACTGATCATTTGAGTTTCAGGCTGTCATTGTTTAAAATTGAAGTGTCCTTTTGATATAACTTGTAGTCTGCTTCAGCATCTGTTTTCCATATTAAATATTGTCCTAGGTTATGAGGAAGAAATAAAATAGTGAGGAGTTCTGTTGAAACATGTAGTAAAATCATGAACAAATATTCCTGTGGTAACGTGATTTAGAATTGAACCTTAAAAAACCCTTCAAAATTTGGCAAGTATATCCCTGAAGTGATTATCTACACAAGTAAGAAACCATTATTCCTGACATTGGTAATAAATAGTGAAAACATTTTTAATGACTTTCTGCAGTTACAGGATATTGTTTATTTTGAAGCAGGTAGAGATGTAAATCCAAAAGATATATGTAGGCTTCAGAATAGTTACCTATTGATTTGCTGGAATATATTCCTTATGTACCTTACCTTCTTGGAAAATACTCAGTTTGATATATATTTTTTATATTAAAATGGTAAATGAATGACAGCTATTACTATGTGATATAAGCTACTACAAGTATTTCGTTATGGTCTTCCTCATGTTTATATTTTAATGGTGATGTGAGAGGGCAAGTAACAACAAGTGTTTGGAAGTTGTGAAGACTCAGTTTAGATAAATAGCTAGAGACATGTTTTTCAAGTTGCCTTGGTCTGCAGAATTGGGTTAGAACACATATAAGAATGCCTTTTCTTTCACAACTTGGGGATTCAATGTTGGAAAGAATACAAAACTAATAGAATAACCAGCCTTACAGTATTCTGGCATTTCTGCTTCAGTTCTGGCCAGAATCCGGAAATATAGAAGGGAATGAAAATGACAAAAATAACAGAGGGGAAAAAACCCCTATAAACTCTTCAGATTCAGCAAGGTCATTTTGGCTTCGTTTTTTTGTGTGGAAGTCCAATAGCCAGGAAGGTTTTCCACGTCTGTGACTCGATTGGTTTATAAATGATGGGAGCACAGGTAAGAAGCCCTGGGTCCCACCCTGGAACAGGGGTGGCAGCGGCACTGCCAGGCCTTGCCCTGCCTCGTGCTGGACAGAGATCTCCCTGCAGCGCTGCCTCGCCTGAGCTTGGAGCAGGTGCCAGGAAATCCCTGACGGACTGGCTGCTGCTCCTGGCCTCTCCTGCTGCTCCAAGGATTTCCAGGGCCTGCCTTCCCTGGCTCTCCGTGCCTGTGTTAGGGGGAACACTGTGCTTAGGTAGGGCCAGGGATCAACACAGAGGATCTGCAGCTGTGGCTGCCCTACAGCAGCACATTCAGACTCTCCTTTTCTTCTTGGCTTAGAGGCTTTGCTGCAATATTGGCCTGCCTATGCAGGCTTGCCCCAGGCAGAATTCATAAAAAGGCAACACTTACTAAAAAAGAAAGGAACAGGAAATAAGTATTTGTGTTATGGTTACTTCTAATTTTAGAATGAGGGAATTTCGTTAGGAAGAATTCTGTTTGGCACGCTTCACGATTTAATAAAGTTCCTGTTAATGTTTTCTGGGTAGTGAATTGAGTAGTAGCTTATATGTAATACAGAGAGCCAAGAAGTGTCACAATCAAAAAGATGGGGTAGGAACATAATTTTGCAGTTGTGTTCTGGTTTGATAAATACTTACATATCCAAGGTTTCATCTGCCAAGGACAGATCCATGGATGCTGTTGCTGTAATTAGGACACTAAATGGGGAGAGCCCATGAAGAGTGTTGGTCTTGTGAATGGCTATTGTATGAACAGGATGTCAATTGGGAAATTTCTTGTCCAGCTGTTGCATTTTATATAGATTACTGAGGTTCAGAATCCAGTTTATGGAATGGTTTTCCTCATCCAAGCAGAAGTGGACCCTGCTCAGCTATATAGCATTTCAGCATTTTGTAGCATTTGCTACATGGTGCTTGGAAAACTTAGCAATTATGTTTGTTCTGAAACAAACAGTCTGAAAAAAATTACTTTTATTTCAGGGGATATTGATTATAACACTGTTATCCTTGTAATGTAAACATGTCATACAAGAAAAAGGGGTGTAATTCAGTGTGTAGAGGAAAACTTGATTATAAGAAGTGCTTAGCCAACTAAAATTATCAACTTCAAGATAGGAGATTAACAGGGTAGATTTTCTGTTTCAGGCAGTAGAAGGGGACTAGGCAATAACCAGCAAGAATTTGACTTCAGGGGTGACCTTATTAGTTTTAGCTTTAATGGTTTTGGCAACTTGATTTCTCATGTAGTTTGTAGATGAGGCCCATCTGTTGCATTTGGAAAGTTTCAGGATTTTCAGTGAATTGACGAAAAATCAGAACAGTTGAGAATGGAGGGAGAAGGAAGAATAGTAAAAACATTTTTTGTAAGTAATCTAATTTGCATCTGCTTTGTGGTGACTGCAGTTTTACATGGGCATTTAATATTAGTCTTTATCGCCTTGCTTGTAAATAAAGTATTGAAACTTTTACAGAAGTTTATGTCAGTTGTTCTAAAAATTACTTCAGCATTCTGTAAAAACTTGGAGGTTCTATGGCTTTGTCAAATAACAACGTGTCTGTACCAAATGCCATTAAATATCACATGGTGTATGTATACTACCTTACTTTTATGCTTCATGGCTTTTTCAGCTAGAGACTGAGGGTCTCCCCCTAAGACAGGTACAGGATACCTTGGGATTTTTAAAAGTAATCCTTAGTTTTGGAGAATGCATGGAAATAACACAGGAGAGAAAGAGCAGGAGTATTTCTACTCTAATGGGTCACTGAGCCATCATCACATGAGCATGGAGGAATATATACAGGTGATCATGAAGAAATGCATTCAGCATTCAGTTCTTGTTTCCTTATTTTGCAGCTGTACATCCCAGCATAGAACAGTGGCTGCTCTTTGTGGCGCAGATTCTGCTACCTTCACGAAAGCTGAGACCTTGTTTGTGACATTGTTGATCTCAGCTGTGCAGCTCAGGGGATGAGTATCAAGTATGAAAAATGATGGCAGAAATCTGATACAGAACGACCATCATAGCTGGCTCTGGTTTAATCCTGAGATGAAAAGTGTCCTGTTTGGACAGAACCAGCACAATTAGTGTATTGTACATAAGCCTTTAAAACAGAGCTTCAGCAAAATTGCACAGCTAAAATTGATATGGCTGAAACTGCACTGGACATTTTTGGTAGGGCTGAATACAGATATTAATGACAGAAGCTTTTGTTATAAAAGGGCCTCTGCTTAATAATGCTTTGCATTTATAATGGCCTAAATTCTCCAAAGATCTGGTGGTTTACCAGTCTCTGCAGATTTGGGGCCAGAATGTGCTCAGCATAGCACAGGACCAGGCCAGCGATGACCCTTCACATTGCCATAAGAAGGAACCCAGAATGCTTTTAGGGAGAGGATAAATTAATTTAGTCTCAGAAATTCTTACTGCATTTAGCGTTTACTTATATAAAAATAACAACAAAAACAAGTGAAAGGCTTTCAGGAAGAAGTGTCCAGATTACCCCATTATCCTGTATTACATTTATTAGAAATACGCCCACCCACCCCCCCCAAACAGATGAGTTTTAGTATTAGTTAAATGAAAGGATGGCAAAAGTTTGCTTTGAAGACACTGCACTGGCCTCACTCCCTTTTATGCTTGGGTGGTTGTTGCTTTTGTGGTGTGTTCACCTGCCCAACTATGGCTGTGCAGGTAAAATCACTCATGAGTTTAATTATTTAAAGGATTGGACTTTCTGTACTTCAGTGTGACTCAGTGGATTCTAAAACCTTCATTTTTTTCAGGTAACCGGTGGGAGCTTAGTAAAACACGGGGATAAATATTTTTCCCCTGCTCTGGAGGGTGATGTAGCAGCAGCTCTCCTCAGGTGCCAGTTGACACCCAATACCAAGCTATTTGTTATACTTGTTTCACACCTGAATGGTGTCGATCTGCCCATGGTGATAATCCCACGCTTTGATCTGTACCTTCAAAAAGTGATTGTTTTTGTGACACAAGGTATTATTACTCTAGTCTGACTTTAATGAGCTGTATGGATGAAGTCTGATATTAATCCAAACCGCCCCATGTGAAAGCCGAGAACTCTGAGAACCATCGTTCCCAGAGGTGCTCGAGTTCCTGTGAACAGAATGTGAGCAACCATCGTGGGTGCTCTCCTGGCCCCACAGCCTGGGGCATGAATGTGCTTGCTGAACCCTACAGTTCCCTTCAAGTCATCAACTAAGCCACAGATAAGATGATGAAAAAAGAGATGAGCATCTGTGACGGGGGTGCAAAGCTTTGTCTCCTTCCTTTGTGCCCGGCACAAGTGTGACCCCGTGGTCACAGCTGCCCTGGTGCGGCTGCACAGCAGCCTGGCTGCCCCTGGTGTAGCGTGGTGGCCATCCCAGAGTGCAGTGGGAACTCCTTCATTCCACTCTGCTGTCACTTTGGAGCAATACTAGTTTGAAGATGTGATGAACCAAAATCCCAGTTGCACTGTTGAAGGAAGATGTAGAACTACAGTAATAGTCGTGGTTAGTTTTGTGTGTTACAAGTGCTGCATCTCACTGGAGACACTTGAGGTACGCTCCTGGTGGTGCTGGGGTGCAGCCTTTGGAAAGCAGGGATGTACATACCAAATCCCACTGAAATCATTCATAAATATCCTTTTCAATAGATGTCACAGGGTAAGTACCCTGAAGCTTGGTAGCAAAGCGGCAGTGCCACAGTCTGATCTGAGGAAGTCCTTTCTTTTCTTAACATTGTCAAACTCAAACCCACCTGTTTCCTGTGAAGTGTGAACCTAATGACCAGATTTCTGGTTTTAAAAAGAAATTTAGTGGAAAAGCTATTTTTAAGTGGGTGTTGATGGATACATCTCTCTGAGGAGACAGAATTGAACTGGGGTTTCATAACCAGTATGGGGATGGTTTGTTCTGCACTGCAGCAGCTTGGTGAAGAACTAACTCATTGCAATACACTCATGCTCCAAGGGCACAGCCTTTGGAGATATCTTAAGAAGGTTTTCTTTCAAGCACTTCTTGCTAAAACTAAATGGAGAATATTAAGGGCAGGGAAAATGCCTACAAAAGCTGTTCAAATTACGTTACAAGTGTCTGTAGTGACCTGTAGCAGTCTGTATGGTTTGAACAACTTGGCCAATACACTGAGGAAAAACTGTTCAGGTGTGCTGGGAGTTATCCAAGGTAGGCAGAGGAGCAAAGGGAAAATCAACGTGACCTTTAGAATTTGCTTAGAGGATAATGTTGGATTTCTTATGTCCAATACTAATTCAGTAGAATTAGAGCTACTAATTCAGTATTCATTTTGCATTCCTATGATTTAAAATAGGTATTTCATTTACTGTTTTCACCAGATATATATTCCTAGGTTGTAGCATGCAGCACTGCTTTCCAAAAACTAAATGGTCTTTTTCCAGGAAATTTCACCGAGATTTATTTTGTTTTCAACAGGCGCAATATTTTCCTGAATCAATGAAAGAAAATATGGATTGTTTTCTGGAAAATACTGTCTATAAATTTTTTTAGTTCTTCACCTTTTACTTTGAATTTTAAGGGTACTTACCAAAAGGGAAAGAATAACCACATCTGATTGTGGCCATAATAATATTCAAGGATGAATTATCCTAATAAGCAGTGGTGACCTGTAGTTTATAATACGTTTGGTATTTTGTAAGAAAACAGATACAAGCCTCAGTTTATTAAAAATTGTGTAAATACACTCTAATAACTGGCATTGAACTGGTTTTTCAGGATTTCTTCTATGGGGAACTGAAATTTTACCAATATTTTGCCTAAATTCAAATTTTTTAATGTGAGAGGAAAAGTAATATTCCTATTAATACATGGTAATATTGTAAGTAGTGAATAGTAAAATGGTAAAATTTCCATTTATTTTAATGAAAGTTAAGATAAGTTTAGATTTTCATGAAGAATTGAAATAAAAACTAAAATTAGCTTATTTAATGAAATGAATTACATTGGTAGGGCAGGTTTCATGTAGCTCGGCAGCTCGGAGGGGAGAGAGGATGTCAGCTTGGAGTCCATACTTGTTAGGTAACAATTTCTTGAAGAGAAGGCACAGTATTGATTGTTCTTCTTTTAATAATTTTTCTCCCTTTGTAGAATATACACAACTTGTTCTCTCCAGTGTGAAATAAATCTCTTCCCCAGGATTTATTTTAAAATTTTAAAATTTGGCTTCATTTTCATAACCACCTGTTAAATATTTACCACTGGTTTTTCCTGGGAGGATAATCTATGATCTCCATCACATCCTATTAAATATTATTTCAATATTTTCTGCAGGAGCACCTGTCATTAAAAAAGTACATTGTGGACATTGTGATTGAGAGTTCCGTTCCTGTGGAACCATTAAAAGATGGAGAGGAGAAGCAGAAAATTAAAAAGAAAGCCAAAAAGCTAAAGGCACGGATGAACTCCAGGTAGTACAAATGTTTTTTTTTTCTTTTTTCTTCTAAACTTTACCTTTTGTCCTCTAGTATGAGTGCAGTGGGAGGCTGAAAAAAATGTAAAATTATTTGCTTTGGGAGCATCTTGAAAATAACACTGATGAGCCTAATTTATGGCCACTTTCTCTGATTGAGAAAGAAAACTGGATATCGATCTGGAGCCCTTGGTTTCACCTGTTAAGAGCTTTTCTCATAATTGGATGCCAGTGCCCTGCCAAAACTGTAGCCTCTTCTAGCATACAATAGCATGTTTAAATTTGTGTAAACCATGCCTATTTTTCTTTCTAGCTATTGATTTTTAAATGAAGTATCAAAGAAAATCAATAGTAATCAGCAAATAGAAGTCAGCCTGCTGTAGTGTCAAATCCCATGACTAAATTTAATCATTTTTTGTTGCCTGTCACAACAAGAAGAAAGTTAAAAATATCTTCAAGTGGAAAGTGAGTTGTCAGATGTGCAATTTGTTCTTAGTCTAAAAAGTGACATCTGCAAATCAGTGTGATGTGCAGGACATCATTATGTCATGGACTGGCAGTGTCACTCTTCATGGCTGAATAGTCCCCAGCTCAGGTTAATGCTCAGCTGAATATTGTAACATATTTTTGCATTTCTCTCTAAAAATACTTCTCAGGTAGGTAAGAGTCGTTGTTACACATTTTCTCTGCCTTTTTAAGCAAGAAGGGTTTCAAATAAGAGAAAAAACCTTGCGCAGATTTTTAGAGCTACAGGAGAAGTGAGATGTTTTATTAACTCATAGCAGTGCTAAAAATGGCACTTAAGTCTTCAAAACCACAGCACTCTTACAGTGTATTGTTGTTTCTGACTGCTCTCCTCTTTGAATGAGCAGATCCACGATCGGAATATCACATTAGAACACACTGTTGGAACTGGATCATGTTCTTCCAGGTTTCTGGTTGCTCAAGATGCAGAGTTATTCATATGACCTGTTGATTTAATGCACTTACTGGGTCCAGTTTTAATTATTTCTCCAGGGCTGCTTCTGTTGAATTTAGTCAAAGATTTGTCAGACCTCGGAATGCAAGTTCAAATAATAATTTATTGTTGGCACAGATAGGAGAAAAACTTTTTCAGAACATTTTGAATTCGTATGTGTCAGACTGCTGTGTGAGTCAGCATATTCGTCATCAAAAATTGTAATTAAAACAGCAGTAAAGGGCCATCATTTACACTGGTGGTGTACTATTGAAAAATACAGTGAAAGTTGCAAAATTTAAGTTATATTGAGGAGACATGAAGTTCATGTTCATGAAGCTTGTTTTTACTTTTAAAGGGTGGCTAAAGTTTTCAATGGCTTTGCTGTCCTTGAAGATAACTCAGAGATAAATAGAAGATTTTCTGATGTTAACACAAAAGACTTACTAATAAAAATGTCCAGTAGCAACATAAAGCAGAGGTATTTTGATGTTGATAATTCAGAGTTTGATAGGTGTTAGATTATCTACAGACTGTGTTTTAGTACATATTTGCAACTCTTCTCTAGACAAAGAAATAGTTACAACAAATGCCCTTACACCTCAGCACTTGGAATGTCACATTCAGTTCTGTTTCTAGGAAGCTGTGATATTTTAAACTGGAAAAAAGTAAGAACTGCATCCAAATAGGTTCCTGTTGCACTCCTGAGTTTCCAGATCTTAAATCACTCTTTCAGTATCAAAGCAATGAAGGGCAGAGGTGAATGAGGGGACAAATGGTGATCAATGGGATATTAGATGTGTTGAGAAGTTTCGTTGGTCTTATTAATTATATTTATAACCCTAAGCCATTTAACTGGTGCTATCAGTAACAACTGATATATAGGTAAGTAAATTATCTCAGGTTATCCTGTCTGTGCTGCTAGCAGAAGGATATTTGGATACTCACCCAGGAAAAGCAGGCTTGGTGAAAGCTAAATGGAAGCATTAGAGGTGTGGTTACCAGATAGGTGGCACATGCTTTCCAGGGGATTTAAAGAACTCCAGCCATGTGCATTCAGTAACAGGGTTTTGGGGTGATAATTCAGGTTTGACTGACTTGTCTGTACAGAAGCTGAATGTGTTGTTTCTGGCTAGGAAGGCAAAAGGTTAATAAAGGAATCTCACCTTCATGTTTAATACTAAATTCAGCTGTGATTAATGGCTTTATTAATGACCCACAAATCAGAGCTAGTGGTGATGTAACAATATTTGCGTGGAGCATAAGTTGGAATGGTTAAGCAAACGAAAGGAAAATCTGAGTAGCTTTGGGAAACTTGAGCCATTTGGGTGAACAGAAAATATAAAGGAAGGTTTAATTTATGTATCTGAGAGAAGTGTATCTGCATCACTGCAGTGCCTGGATTGGTTTTGCTTTATGTATGTGTTGTTAGAAATGGGTTACAGGATTGGCACTGTGGATCCTGCCTTGTTCCACGAGCTATTCATGGTTTTCACCTGTTGGCACAGGCTGGCTGGAGTGAAAACAAGCAGTGGAAAAAAGTCTTGTCTCCCTCTTCCTACGTTTTGGCATATGGCCAGCGTAAATAATACTTTCAAGGGACTAAAGAGGTTGTGTTTCTGTTTCCAGCAGTAAAGGACTTGTTGGTGGAGGTGTTTCTATGCTGTTTGCCTAACATTCATTATGTTACAATACAATCAGTAGTTACATAAAAAATGCTCCTGTGCCTGCAAATATAACCAGTTATTTGTATATTAATTGTAATCTCCCTGAGGTACTAATCTGGTCTGCACTACATGTCTAAGTAATTAATTTTTAATATAATAATGTTACTTATATTATGTATTTTTATCATCATATTTTATAGCATTATATCACTAATAACTTTATGATAGGCAGGAGATTACTACTGTTTTATGTATTACTTGTGCAATTTTCTACCAGTTGAAAAGTCAACTTAAAAACACCATTTGTATACTGATGTATACATTACTGATGTAAAGTAGTAATGTTAATCATAAATTGTTAATGGCCAATGGCCAGTAGTTAAGCACTGGTATGGATTATGACAGGGCAGCATTGACAGAAATGCTGTGCCTTACTATGAAGCAGAAAAACCCAAAGGTTTGAACTCCCTTGCTGGTATTACATCCTGTACACTTTAGACAATAGTCAATAATAATGAATATTTTCTCCTCCAGGGCAAAGGAATATGAGAGCTTGATGGAAGCAAAAAATGCTGTGTCTGATTCCCCATTTAAAGCCAAGTAAGCATTTATCTCTATATATTTTAGACATATGCTTTTTCCCCGTCTGTCACAGAAGTGCCCCTGAAATTTCCGGTGGAGCAGGTGTGGGAGGTTTCCCCTCAGTAAGGGGCACATTGCCATCTTGAGTTACTGATCAGTCTCTAATACAAAAGGTCAGACTTTAATAAATGCAGTTTTTTCTGAAGACACTGTGTATCTTAACCCTGTGTAAGTTGCAGTAGTAAAGAGAACATCCCTTTCTTACCTGGAAACAAGAAGGTTCCAGTCTTGGACTTCAAGACTGATGGTGAAAATTCAGTACTGTAATTCTGGGACTGGAAATCTTGTGTTTGATCTCCATTTGGTCAGAAACAAAGGTTCTTGTGGTGGAAACACGGATGTTTTAATGCACAGATGTCTTAGCCTGACATTGAGCTTTTGAAAGAATAGACCTTTTTATTGTCAAGGATAAGGCACAGATGAAAACAGCTGGATGGTAAGATTAAAACAAGATCTGTGATCACTGACAAATTCCTTCTGCTTAGTTTGAAAGTGAAAATTGCTCAGCTTTTGTTTTCTGAGTCTATTGAAACCAATTGGGAAAAGATGCAGAGTATTTGGATTTGCAAAAATATTTTGGTAAGGTCTTATGTATTAGGAAAGAAGTACACTAGTACTACTCCTGGGGGAAGTTCTCATGGGGTTGTGTTATAGACATCTACGAGGTCATAAATGGCCTGGGAAAGATGGATGGTGATTGTTTGCTGTCCTTCTTGGTACCAGAATGAGGGAGCACAGGGGAAAGCTGGAGCCAGGTTCTGAAGGAACCAAACCCAGTGTTCTTAGTGCAGCGTGCAGGGAGATGTAGGGAACTGCCTGACAATTCACACAGGTGCTAACTGACAGGTGACCTGCATTCCTGCAGTTCTAGGAAAGTGCATCCAGCCCAAGAGACTCCTAAGCCAAAAATGGGGAAACAAACAGATTAGTAAAGAGGATTATGCAGGCCTGCCCTGTTCTTAGTGCTCCTGAGACATGCATTCCCAGTGGGCAGATGGTGTGTGTGCCTTACTTGTAGCTGGGCTTAGGGAGTCTGTAGCATCAGTCAAGGGGCTGTGGGGTCTCAAGAGATGGATTCAAAAACCCTCATCCTAAAATTGCAACAACTTTCCAGATTGGGGATATTTGTCTTCAGACTGAGGTAATAACCTGTACCAGATCCTGTATATTTTGTGGTTGTTTCCATCACTCATAAACTGCTGATGAAAGTGGCACTTTGTACAAGTTGCTGGTGGTTAAGCAGTTCAGATCCTTGCAGTTAGACTTCCTTGGCTGTATATACAACTAGCCTGTATGCAAGTATCTTTTACATAGGCTTTTCAATAGCTTGAAAACTGCTGCTCAATCTTAGATGTATTTTAAAATAATAAAATCCATCACTGAGGTTTGACATAAGAAAATTACCCATCTCCAGCAGATGGCACACCTGCATAAACACATGGGAAGGAGTTGGCTTCGTTTCTTGGTCATCAGCACTTCAGTTTGCAAGATTAATTTCATGGTATATTAAGACTTCTAGATTTGTAGCTTCTGTGTTTTGCTTTTCTTTGCTACTAGCAAATAAAAAATTAGGTTCTAGTAATCAGAAAGTAGAAATGTGTGCATTTGACTCTGAAGATATTAATAAGCTCTAGTGTCTCAGCATTAAATTCTGCGATCATCAGTGATATAACTTGGTCAGTTCTGTCTCAGTTGTAGCACAAGAGAAACTCAGATTTTTAATCTTTTAAAAAATGTTTTCAAATCTTTTGACTGATCCTGAATTTACGGTTCTCATTTCTCTTTATGTAATTAATGGCTCATTTGCTTTCAGGCAGAATCTTCTGTTCCACCTGCTTTTTTAGTTTCTTCTTTTATTGCCTCTGTTAGGGCTGTACCTTTTTAGATGTGAACTAGTGTGACGGCCACTGTGTAGCTCACTTCGATCACAGATCTGGGAGGTCTCTTTTGAAGCCTTCATGTAGAAACCTAGAGAGATCTATCAGGCGCTTACATCTAAATTTTTAAAACATAGTTTCAGATACCATAGTTATTGTTACTTCCAAAATTACACAACTTTTTACCTACTATGAGGGCTTAAATATTTGTGTGCGTCTTTGAAATTGAGGGGGTAAAATTGGGAGCTCAAGTGTGAACTGGCTTTTAAGAAGAGGAATGTCTGTGAGTCAACTAGAAGCCCAGTTTATTAAAATGTGTTTACTTTGCACAACACGTACTGCAAAAGGGGAGAAGAATAGGGAAGTATTATCTCCTTCTGTAACAGAAAGGATGAGAGGGCAAGAAATTTTATGAGGCAAGAGTTTTAGCCCAGACTGTATCTGTTTACATGACACAACATAGTCTAAATATAGAGAAAAAGAATAGGAAAACACAGAACTAAGTACAGGATCCTACTTAACCAAGACCAGGAGGAAGAGTCAGCATAAAGAAACAAACAGTAGTAGGTCTGAAGCATTATTACCTTGAGAAGCTGTGCAAGCAGTCAGAGCATTGGCTCTTCAGCCAGAACAGCGTGTGCTGCACAAGGACTCTGTGATTAACTGCCACTGTACCTGGCTGGGAGAGCAAACTGCTGCCAGCTGGGAGTCTGCACAGCTCTCAGGACATCTGTGAGTTACTGAGAAAAGCCGTATCACAGAACGAAGCGGGTAAAGCCCCAGAGTGCTAAAAGCATTCTTTGGGTCAAAACAAATGCCAAGACTTTTTGACTTTCCCAAGGGAAGGTTTGAAGTACTCAGATTGGAGTGGAAGTATACCAGTGAACAGAAAATATCTTTTGACTTAGTGGGCTGTGGAAGTTAAAAATTGAGAAGTTCCTTTTTAAAGTCTATTTAAAATAGGACACAATTGGTAGATTTATTTATTTGCTTAACGGAAGCAATGTGTTTTAGAATTAAATAAATATATCTTTCTTTTATGCCTCCTTGCTTATGCCACATTTCTTTATCCACTGCTCTCCCCCCAAACTGAGAGTGTCTTCACAAACAACCAGAACCATTTATGGAATGCAACTTCTTATCTGATTTTAGTTCTTAGTCATGTTGTCAGTTGTTACAGAAGAAAGACAGAACCCAGAATTAGTCTTTGGCAGGTAAAAAGCCTTTTTAGATCACCTTTAAGATTAGGCCACTTTACTATTATGAGACCACAGATTTCCTGATGTAGCTGATAGACTGTTTCAGTGGTTCTTATTAGTTTAAGGTTTGCAGATTTATAAAACCTTTTGCACTAAGGAAGCACTGATCCAAGTGCTTCCTAAGCTCTACACTGGTACTACACTGGTAGCAATAAGCAGCCAGGCTTTATCCTGCTTCGATGGACACCGTGTGTATCCCCTTTTCAGTGTCACAGGACTGATTCATGACTGGGGTTGTAAATGGCTCTAAGTAGTTCTTTCTTAGAAATGACTTTTAAAAGATGACTGGGACAGTTGGGGTTTTTTTAGTATCTGTTAAAAAAAATTGCACATTAGGGAGTGGGGTGGGATAATTCCAAGTATTGCCTTGTTTGGTAGGTATTTTGGTCTCTGAACTATTTCATGTGCCGAGAGGGACATTCAAGGCAAGGACCGTGGACACTGTCACCTGGAGCAGCCAGGTGTTGCTCCCTGCCTCTCTCCACTGTGCGTTTGCTGGTTGGTCCCTGGTGGCACTTAGGTAATTTTGTAAATGCTGGTGGACTCTTGGTGGGTTTGTAGTATTAATTCATATTCTCAGGAAACTGCTCTGAGTAATTATTTAGTATCCAGTCTACTAGGATAATGTGGCAAAAGGTGTGTCAGGTGTCCATCAGAGCACCTTTCTAAAAGGGAAGGAAAACATTTTCACAAAGTTAGAGGGTTATTTACATGTATTTAGTATCTTCTAATGCAGAGGACATATATTTCAGTGTTAAATATCCAGGTAGCAAAGTAAAATTGTCATCCATCAATACAACAGGGAAACTAAAATGAAAGATTGCCGTGTGCTTGAAGGGAATTAGCAGCCTTGCAGGGGGGAAAAAGTTAACCCCTTGGTCTAATATTTTAGCCAGTCTCTCTTCACGTGACAAGGAATTGTTTTAATGTATTCTTTTTATTTACCTTTTTCTTTTAAACTGTAAAGGGATACTTCAGATAGTATGGGAATTGGAACCACTGTTATCCTGGAAACAGACTGCAGCACAAAAAGAAGAGCTAGAAAATGAAATATTATTTCCTGTAAGAGTCTGCTGCAGAGAAGATGGGAATGTAGTGTGAAGTGTGTTCTTTCAGAAGCCCAAAGCTAAATGTCTGTAACAATATAGTACTTTTCTTTCTTTCATTATGATATATCAGTGTATTCACAGGATAAACTCACCTTGTAGGTTTTCCTGGTGTAGTAGTGGGCCAGTTATAAGATACTATACCAAAATACTGATTATTGAGGAAAAAAAACAGACAATCTCTGAAACTGGAAGTACTTGTACAAAATTTAGTTTCCAAATGTGGAATCTGTAGAAGAGCCAAAGTGTAAATAAAATAAAGTTCAGGTCAACTTTACAACAAGATAAATACCAGGTTTATGATTGGGCAGGCAGTGGATTTGTTCTTCAGAGAATGGCTAAAACATTCTCATGGGAATACAAGTCAATATATTAAAAAAATAACATTTCTAGTTTTTCATCGTGTTTCACATTTCCATTTGAAGCACTCCAGAAGGTGTATGAAGCTGCAGGTGGTTTGTCTGGCAGTGTCTGGGGCTGTGTCCAGCTGTGCAATGGTGTTTCCAGGGCACACCCGCAGCGGCCGGAGGGTGCCCCGTGTGCCAGGACGAGGTGAATTGCAGTGCAGGGCTGGCACTGGGGGCACGGGGAGCGTGCCGGGGCCGGAGGCTGCTCTCAGGGGATACAGCTCGGCTCTGGGCCGGGGCAGGAAGTGCCACAGCTGCTCTCAGTTCTCTCTGGCACGGGCTGCCTCGGCAGGAACCGGGGCTGTGTGTCCGGCTGGCACCCGGCCGCCCTCGCAGGAACGGCCGGGAGGAGAAACCGCTCCTTCCGTGAGGAACTGCCCAGCAGGCAGCGCTCAGCCCGGTCACACCCATCCTCCTGTGGGTACATCAGCTACAGGCAAGAAATCGGGTTAAATCTGGAAGTGCCGGATACATTGATGTTACTGTTTCAAGGCTTTTTTTTTTTCTGGAGATGAAATGTGGCCTATAAATATTAACAGATCTTTTTCCTTTGGCCTGTAAAATATATTAAACCTACTAAAAATATCTCGCCCATGTTAAAAAGAAAAACCTTTGATATGAATATCCCTTGTTTTCCCATTTGCAGTGCAAGAAGATCAGATACTGTATTTGTATTTGCTGAACATACAATTTATTAGTTTACATGATGGTAATGTTCCAAGACCTATCAGTGCCTTACATGCTTCTGATATTTCTTTTGCATTCTGAATTGTCTGTTTATGAGGAGTACTAAAACCTTAATAAGTGAGATGTAAATAATTTTAGAGAAAAAGACATTTTTTTATCCTGCCCAGTAAAGTTTCAGTTATTTATCATTCCCTGTATGGCTTTTATTAAGCATTGGAGGAGTGAAAATTGGGGAACAGAAGGAAGACTAATTGTCTTGAGATGTTTGGATTTGGACTCAATGTTATTTCCAGAGTCATTGGATCAGGTGTGGATGCCATGTCCTAGTAATCCCCAGTGCATGCCAAGAGTGTGCAAGGAGTCCAATATGTACAAAGAGCTCTCTCTTTCCGAATCTGTTCATAGCAATGGCAAATTCTACATCCAAGCACAAGTCCTCTTGCATAGATTTCTAGTCCTTTGAAACAGTCCAAAAATTATTCTTATTTCTCCGACACGGCCAAAAAGTCAGCATGAAGGATATTTAAATAATTTCTCCCAGGTTCAGTTGGTGGGAGGAGGCAGTTTTTATTTCCCTTCTCCTCCCCGTGTGATCACACAGCATCCGTTAACTGTTTTTGGCAGAAGACTCACCCCGCAGTAGGATATGAGGATGTAAGAGGTAATTCTTTAATGTGGCAGAATTGGAAATTCATTCTTCCAGTTTCTTACTGTATGAGGCTGAACACACGCTTAGAAAGTTTGAATTTTGTTAGAAGTGTCCAGAAAGACTTTTAGAAGAAATGGAAAGCTGGAAGCTTTTCCTTGGGAGTTAGTACTGTACAGCTTGTTTTTAAAGCGAGGACAGAAACTGAACATGATGTTTAACTTACGGAGCATCTTAATAGACTGAAGAGAAAGACACTTCTGTTAGTTCTGTCAGCTGAAGGCTCAGTGTAATATGATTATGTTCTCTTGGAGTCCTTGTGAGTAGTGCTTTGCTAAACCTTACGCGTTTTGTACACCGATGCCTGATGGAGATTAGGAAAGCGCCTTTCTTCAGCCTCTGTGGTTAATCCTGGTGGAATTCCATTCCCGTGATGTTAAATGAAGCAAATGGAAACTTGTTTTGATGTCTTCTGTCAGATGAAGTTACAATATAGTGTGGTGGGCTTTATATATGCTTTAATCATGGAATTTGGTTAGATATACCAAAGAAATAAAGTATTTTTTGCTTAATGTGCTAGGATATTGCCAAGGCAATAGCCATTCTAAATCCCATTCTGTGAGAATACTCTGCTTCTCAACTGCAGCAGTTCCACTTCTCATTGGTGCTGTGGTCTTTTGATTTACTGTCCAAGTCCTGCAGTTATTTGGGCTTTGGCTTTTAATTTTGTTTCTCATTTTAGCTTGTGGCTTACTGAGGTAGACAGAGGTTTCCTCCAACCTCATTTTCCACAGAGGAAATAGCAGTGCAAAAAAATCTCATCAGGATGTAATCTCCTTTTATTTTTCTTGTCATAGAAAAATCCTAGTTGTATATTAATGGGTTCAGCTGACCAGATGATAAGAAGTCCAAGACTCAAAATTCTACAAATCATTTTTATTTGTACTTCAAGAACATATATGTATCTTCAGCAGTCTTGAAAGCTGTTAATGAAGCTCCTATTTTTTTCAAAGAGAAGACACAGAGTACCTGTTTTCTCTTGATTAAGTAGAAACTCTGTTCTTTCCCAAATTAATACTCTGATATTGGGGATTTTGGGTTTTGTTTGGTTTGGGTTTTTTTTGATAGTGTGACTGTTGTACATTCTCCAGCCATTCCATCTCCTGTCTCACTTCTGGGAGACTGGTTAATGTAATCTTTTTCTTTTCCAGTCCTCTGTGGTCACTTTGTGAATGCCTTCTGGCCCTTTTACACTGCTATCTCCCGTTTCATGATGAGCAGTGTTACCCTTCCCCTCTCTTGTCCTTCCTGTAGACTTCTGTGTGTAGGCTTCCAGTCACAGCAGTGTCTCCCACTCCTCTGCTCAGTTACCAGCTTTGTCCCACTTCAGTGCAAATTGCTCAGTAGATGAAACCAAAGGTCCACCAAGGCCTGAGCCTTGTCACTCAGAGCAGCCAGGAGGAGACACTGAGGCGGTGACAACAAATCCATGCAAAGTATGGAATGACTGAGACTTCTCTCAGTCTCCAGTTAAGGTACTCTGCCAGCACTTGTCTCCTCTGCCTTGCTTGTCTCCACCTTCACAGTCAAGGCACAGAAGGATAAACTCTGAGTGTTTTCTGAGTGCTGTGTTTCAGACCTTGGGGTGAGAGAATTGTGCCCTGGCGCTGTGCATTTCCCCTCACTGCCGAGCAGGAGAGCACAGGTGAATAGCCCAGATGCAGATGTATAAAACCAAAGTGAAACCTAACCCGTGTATGTCTACATCGCTCCCACCTCTGCATTTTGGCTTCATTACTGACCCTCGTTAATAAAATGCCCTTTCTGAGGTAGGCTGCAAAGCCGTTGCTTTTCTCCTATTCAAATAACCCTGAAGAGCCATTTCTTTTATGATGCCTATAAGAAATCAGCCAAGTGGTCCTGCTTTCCATTTCCCTTACTCAAGTAGGGTGAAACCATTTGAAAATGAGGATGGCAAAAACTAGCAGGATAAGCTGCGGCAGAGAAATAGGGAAACAACAGAAGCAAATGTAGCTAATAAAGAAGCACCTTTCTGGCTGTACTGTTCCCACTGTACCTGTGCTGTTTCCTTGAAAAAGTAGATAGTGAAATGTCACAGACACTCCAAGCTGACTGTATCTCCTTGAATGTTTAGCATCCTCTTCAGAATAGATGATAATACTATTTTGACATAGATTTTCATGATTCCTTCATTGATTGCAGAGGTTCATTACAGAGATGTAAGTTAATAAGGGAGTTTTTGCTGTAACGGCCCTTTTTTTCTGTTTTCTGTTGAAGGTTACATCGATTAGCAAAAGACCTTCTAAAGCACGTCCAAATGCAGGATAGCTGTTCTTTGGGGAACAGCAAAGTTCCTGGTCTGGACAGGACCTTAGGAGAGATCTCTCGGATTCTGGAAAAAGAGGTATGGTGGCTTATGGCTGACTTATGATTGACCTATAAATTGTTTTGCCCTCAAGTCTCATCAGTTTGGATTTGGGAATGTTAAATAGGAGATATTGAAGAATAAATGACCTCTGTGTAACAAGCAGTGTCTGCTATTGCACTTTTCACTTTTTCCCCCCTGTATTTTCGTGAGGATTGTTTTTAACTTGGGTCATTTCAGTCATTTAGTTTGTAGTGCTTACCCACAAATAGCTTTTACAATAAGGGGCCAAAACGATTAGCAGAGAACAGAGGAAAGAATTGGATCCAGGTTTGCTGGAGCACCAATCTGTTGAGTTTTCCTAGAGTTCAACTAAGTCAGTGGGTCTTTGCTGGAGGAGGAAGGTATGATGTGCATGTATATGGGATATTTCTAGGTTTTTAAAATTTTTCAAACTGATGTGATTGTAGAGTGTGTTTTGGTTTATGTTAAATGTTGGATTTTTTTTTATTGATAGCACTGTGTTTGCATCTTTTTTCCTATTTCCTCATGGTCAGTCTGCTGCCACAGTGCTTTGTGACTTGTAATGTGGTTTTTTGCTCCATTAGGACCACACTATTTGAGTTTTCAGCTGGAACATTATGTTCTGTTCTCTCTTTAACCACTAGAAAATAGTTCTCTTCCTTATCTATAATCAAGACATAATGAAAATTAGTTCTGGAAGAAACCAAATCAATGAAATCTGAGGAGGGGGTTGCATCATTGTGGTTCAGAGTTGATGTTTGTGACAATGAGAGCTCTGCTTGATGCTTTTCACAGCTTAGTCAGTGTGAAGAACACAATTGTTAATGGCACATGCTTTTAAATACTGGAGGCTGCCTGGGATGCACGGGGTGCTCACGTGTGTTCTTTTGGTTCTTTGGAGCTGCTCATGGAGCTTAAGAGTGTGTTTGAAAGAGTTGTGCCATTTTCAGATTTTTCAGTGTTTCCCTTAATTATTGAAAAATTCATTTTATATTGATTTCAAAATACAGAAATCATGTTGTTGCATGACTACTATGAGAAGATGAATCTGTTTTGAAAGTTATCTAAATAATCCTTGGAAACTCTTTGGATCTAGCGTTTTACTAGTAGTCATTTGCTGAGATTTTTTTGAAATGAGGTGTGAATTGCAGCTAAGTGTTACTCATTAATTGTTCACAAAGTTTTGCTGGTTATTGAGTCTGCAGTGGGGAATTAAAAACTAAATTTGTTAGTATTAATAGACATGCGTTATTTTGTTGTTGATTTGGGGTTTTACCCCCAAAACATTACTCAACCACGGGAGAAGTATTTTTATATCTGAGTGTCCTGATCAATAAGGTCAAGAAAGATTGATTTCAGGAGCTGTTGCTGTGTTTACAGCACAGATCATACACGGTCATTTGTAGAAGGGGATGGGAATTCTCTTGTTAACTCGGGAGTCGAGAAATCAGCAGACACATCTTACGTGTCAATGGGCACTGAAGAGTCCTGGTGGTGTCAGTCATGGACTGAGGGGAGGAGACTGACACTGTTAATTGAATTTCCCTGGAGAGCATAAAAATATACCCTAATGTGGGGGGAGGAATGGGGGAGTGGGAACCACACAAGCTGTCAGTGTGTGTGAGCTGATAACATTGATTTACCCTTGCTAATGGCCTGGCTTGAATAAAGAATTGCCCTGAGGGAGGACAGGATTCACTACAATAGATCCTTGCCACTTACCAGAAATTCTTCTTACTCAGAAGAAGTCCTGCAAAACTATTACAAAATATAATTGATCCAAAACCCCTCTTTCCATTCGTACTGTGAAACATTGGATTTTTCTTTTGTTAATAGTTTATACTGCCTGAAAAACTTATGTATACAGGCACACCAGGGAAAAAAAAGACTGGTTTTACAAATCATGAAATAAATTGCTGAGCTGGTGTTGGTAACAGTAAATAAGAAAAGTATATACCATTAAATTTCTCAACAGAAAGGGTTATTCAGCTCATTAGAAATTCTATGACTGTGCTAAAACAGCATGAAAGGGTGGGGTGTAATACTTACGCAAACTTGAATCACAAAAAAAGCCACACACAAAAGATTTGCAGCCCTGTCTCAATGGGATTTGCCTCCAGGTACAATCAAATCACACTAACAGTTTCTGTTTGGACTTAGCCTTCATCTGATGTGTTCCACGGTATTGAATAAGGCTTTTTCTCACTTCTGAACCTCTTTCATAGTGTGAGAACATTCTAGGGTGCTGCATGCCTGCATGATTATTGTGGTCACACTTGCTGTTGTTTCTGCCTTCCTGCTCTGCTGGACACAAAAACATTCTGCACTTGGGGCCAAGTGATTCCACCAGTACAGCAAGAAGTGCTTGTTTAATGCAAACTGAAAGGTTTATATATCCTCTAGATACTTGGATTTGAGAAATCTCTCTCAGGCAAAGATATATCTTAACCACTGTGTATTTTGGAGTCCTGGCTGTTTATTGCAGCACCTTACCTGCTCTTCGTTCACTGCTGCTGGCTCCCCGTGCAACACAGCAAACTCTACAGCTTTCACTTTAATCCAACGCATGTTTTGAGTGCTAACAAATGAAAGAGATGTTGCTTTGCTTTGCTTCAAGTGGTTGTTAGATCTCCAGATACTTCTTGATATGCCCACAGTGGCTTGGGTGAAGCTCTACAAAAAGTAGGAGCTTTGTGTCCAGTGCCGGAGAAGGATTTGCAAAGAATAAGCAAATTGAAGTGCAGGTTTTGAGGATCTGACTTGGAGTGTGGCCATTAGCTCCATGAAACATGTGGTTCCCGTGTCTTTAAACTAAATACACGTAAGAGGTACTCCAAAGTCATAAACCACCATGTGGTTCCAGTTTTAAATAGGCTTGTGCCCCTCAGGTTGTGTGTTGGTAGGGGGCGAGGAGCACAAACCCGAATGTTGTGTACACCTGGTGTGCTGTCCCCCAGGTGTGTCCAACAGGTACTGCTGCTGCTTTGGGTGTGCTCTAGATTCGTGGAAGGCAGTCCTTGGGTTTGTGCATCTCATCCTCTCTGGCAGAAATTCTGGAAGGAAGCTGTATTCACTTTCACCTCTACTTTGTTTAAAAGTACATTAGGAAAATAAACACCCACGGAGCCACAACAGCAGAATGCATGCAAATGTTACCAGAAAGCCCTGCCTGAGGTTGGCAGATGTCATATGGGACTCTTCAAGCTCTTAGTAAGATCTGATAACCCTCCGTTTAAGATCTTCTATGAATGGGCCTTTGATGCTAAAAGAAAAACTCGTGTAACCTCTTACAGAAGGCAGAGCTGATGTTTGAAGTGGCAGGGCTAGGGCACTTTTCCTGCCACGATTCTCTTGATTTTATGCATGTTCATTCCTTGATGGACTAATTTTACACATCCATCACCGAGGGCAGCCATGTGTTTCAGATGTGCAAGGAATCCCAAATTAACTGCTCAAGTCTGCCTCGAGCACTCACACAGAAATGTCCTGTAATAGGGAACTCTTAGGAACCAGGATATTGAGAGCTGTATGTCCTGTTAGTGTGACTGCAGGTACAGTTTTAACTTGCTTATGCTTATATCATCTATTTCCCTATTATGTAAGGAGGTGAGATTTACTGATTAAAAAAACTTGCTGATTAAAAAAATCTGCTGATTAAAAAAAATCTACTGATTAAAAAATGTCTACTGCACAGACCTTAGGCACTAAGCTGACTGATGTACATACATTTCTAAGGCTGTGACCCTGACCTGGGTCAGAGGTTACTGCCTCTCAGATGCTCACCCTTACACTTGCTGACAGAACATGCCTTCCCTAAAGTTCTTCCTAAAATTTGTTTATAGAGGGTTGGGTTTGCCTTCAGGTTTTAAAATTCCTACTTTTAAATGTTAGAAGTGTTCTGTGTGGTTTTGGATAGGTCTGTGCTGGGCAGGGTTGGCAGACACTTACTCTGGGGAAGGTGCAGGATGCTGCCGTCACACGATGGTGGCAGCAGCCGAGGGCAGTGGCCTTTTCACCTGGCTCAGCTGCAGCTAGAACGCTGCAGTTCAATCACTCCAGTTAAACTTACACAACACTTACATGTGACATTCAGACAAGCCCTTCATGTGTCTCTTGCCCATCCGACTTGGAATATGGCACAGAGATTCCGCAGGATTCTGAGGGAACCTCATGATTTTTGGAATTTTAGGGTGACAGTTAATCTGCTTAACTGGAATTACTTTTATGTGATGCTTCTTGCTGATCACTACTTTGAAAAAGATCTCCACCACAACACAAGTGATAAGATTCCTTTAACTAAGTGGTTTGACTGAAGGTCTTGCAGCTCTGCTCCTGAAGAGAGGGCTGCAGGAGCAGGAGACAGGTTTGATCCATGGCCCAGCCCAAACAAGCAGTACAGCTGAAGCTCCCATATCCTCACAAGGCACAAAGTCCTAACGAGATTTCACTGCTTCTGTTCATAAAACTTACTATGATTTTGTATGGGTTTGAGGATAGCTGCGTCCCTGATCTCCTTCATGCTCTGAAAATCTCAGTAAATAATAGTGAGTGCAAAATAAATTGCTAAAGTGTGGAATTAAAATGGAACCAGAAAATAAAAGAGGAGGCTGTTAATAAATTGGGCCACAGTGCTTATAGTTACTTACCAGCTCTCTTCATGCAGATCTAGAAGTAG
Source organism: Gymnorhina tibicen (assembly GCA_013399875.1). NCBI lineage: Eukaryota > Metazoa > Chordata > Aves > Passeriformes > Artamidae > Gymnorhina > Gymnorhina tibicen. Next base: position 2,607,029 of record VXAZ01004636.1, on the reverse strand, counting down.
CTGCCTTTCAACAGGCTAAGCTTCAGTATGGTTATTTACATTACTAATTCAGAATAATGCTCTTACTGGAAACAGGTTTCAGGGGGAAAATACACTTCCTTAGAGAAGGTATAATTTTGTAACTGAAAAATGTGTGAATATGAGCTAGTAATTGACTGCAGTGGTTTAATCCTTTTTCAAAAAAAAGGGTCTCAACACTCATGATCTCTAAAACATGCTCTCTCAGTGACCATTAATGGTTTGTTTTGTGTCAGGCAATGTTTTTGGGTTTGGGATTTTTAGAGAGATTTTTCAGCCTCCTGTTTGAGCAGTGGTGATGTCAGTTATTTACATTTCAGTAAAATGTTTGTCGTAACTTTCAAATACATGGGGACTGTAGACAGACAGTGTTTATCCCATTGTAAAGACTGTCAGAAATGGCTGGCTCTAACAACACACTCAGGCCCTGTATTTATGTTTTATTCTCTAAACTGTCGGGCCCATTGGGGATGGTGACCATAGCCAGGGTGAAGAGGGACAACCCCCCCAATAATACAAACTCTTCATCATCAGGAACAGAAACAATAAAATTAAAAACTGTTGAAGAACTAACATATGGAACAAAAGCAGTGTTAAATGGAACATGTGTAAGCTTTTGTGTACTGTTCTTTGCAAGTTTCTTCAAATATCTCTACAGAGATGTAAAATTGCCCTGTATGTGTATATGTGTGAATATGTGTATATAAATGTATATATGCCATATGTATACAGACAAAATAGATTTTAGAAGCAAATACTCTGTTATAAAGACTCAGTATTGTTGCTTAAAGTATATTTAGGAATACAGTGAGAATTGTGATTCCCAAACTCTTGCACATTTAATTTTGGTGCTGCAGATATTGGCACCCAAGTAACTGTGTGTTCCTAGTGTAGCAGAGTGGTGTGGCCATCCAAGAGAGAGGTGCCAGCTTATCTGTCACCTTCTTATGTAAGTCCAAAAAAGCATCATAGGGAATTATGTATGAAAAAGAGTGAAAATTACTGTTGTAGTGAATTTACGTAAATCATGAACCAGTGGCTTTACCCACATTGTATTTTGTGGTCTTACGTATGCATGCACACACAGGCACAGTATCTGTATATAATTTAACATACATTGTTCTCTATAGCCTCGCAGTGGATTCATTTCTTAGACTGACTGAAGCTTTAAAAAGTTTACCTTTAAGCATTATTCTAGCAATGAAAAGCTTGGTCAGGATTGCAGACCGTTATTGGCAGGTTTGTAACTGGGAGGTGTTCCTGGGCAGGGTGGTTCTGGACCCAGCCCGTTCCTCTTTCCCTGTTTACTCGGCATCTGCCGGGTCTCCACTAGAGGACACCACTGGCAGGAACAACAGCGGTGCTTTGAATCCTTACAAGTAATAAGTCTATTTAGAAGTAGAATTTCTTTCTGACAACAGGTTCAGACACTAATGTGCTTGGAAATTACACAGCTCTTTCTCCTACTAAGCTGCTTACAGCAGCCTGTCTCCTGGTGTGGGGGCATAGGGACTTGCCTGGATAATCACTGTGTATCCTGACAAGACTTAAATGTGCAATCACACAGAGAATTCTGCAGAAAAAGTAGAAGTGCACATATGCACAGTACTAATTTTAAAAGGAAGTAGCCACATGCCCGCAGTTCAAGAGGCCCACAGATGAGCTGGGGTTGTTGGTGCCGTGTCCGCTCTGCAGGGGTTTGTGAGCACGGCGGGGCGTCCGTCTGCAGCGCTGCAGCAGCCCTGCAGCTGGGCTGCAGTGCACCACTGGCAGGGCACCAGCAGCAGGGCCGAGCTCTGCCACAGCGGGCGAGGCACATCCATAGCTGGGGATGAAACCAGCTGGAAAGGCCCCGAGCCTGCTCCCTTTCCACCTCCCCCTTGTGACCCCTTCGGTGGGACCCTGCAGAGCCCTTGGTACTGTCACGGTGCCATTCTCTTACGTGATGTGTGTCTTCTGGCTCTTGGCCAGGTGAAGGTTTTCATGCACAGTGCACTGGTTTACACCAAAAAGCCTTCTTTTATATCAGGCAGTGGGCATTTCCTAGCCAAAGCTTTAAAAAACAAAATAAATACATACCACCTTTACTGTGCTTTCATCCTTATGGGTTTTGTTCTCTGTGAAACTAAGTGCTACTCTTACTTGTTATAATGAGAAGTTAAAACTTTAAGGTTCATTTTAGCTAAACATATGATGTATTTCTATGCAAATAGTGGATTAATATTTTAGTCCATCCATTAATTTTTCAACTCGGGATACTCCTGCAGTAGCCAGTTCCAAAGCTACAGTGATGTCACATTAGGGGAAGTCATTAATCAAATGTAAAGCTCAATTATAACAGTTTAAAAACAATTTAAAGTTCAAAATCCAAACTTTAGGAAGGGTATTGAATTACAAAAGATAAAAATAAGTTTTAAAACTTAAAAATAATTTTTTAAGAAAACTAAAAAACTACTAAGTTTTTTTTAAACTAAAAAATAAGTTTTACCGGCTAAAACTAGAATTCAGACCCTTGGAACTTTGTATATTGCCACTGAAAATCTAATAATTTTGCCAACACAGAAAGTAACATAGGGAATTCTGTATTTATGCTTCCTTTGTTGTGAGTGTGAAGTACAGAACCTGAATCAGAGCATGAATTCTAGAAAGAATAGAGCAGGTATAATTGGTGGAAAAGATGAGATGTAAGTAACCCTCTTCAAAATTAATTCAGTTCTTTAAAGCCTGTAACGATGAGAATTAGAGAATTTTAATGTATGGATGGTCAGCACTGAGTGCCAGTGGTGCACAGTGCCACTAAAACACAGCTTGAAGAAGGTTCAGCAGCGTTCAAAGCCTGGGCTGTCAGTATGGTCCTGTAACGAGTTTATCTGCAGGAGGTCCAGGCTGCTGTTGGTACTAGAAACATCCCCTTCTCTAGCAGCTGCAGCAGCAGATTTGATAGTCCCAGCACAGAGGCTGTGGGCAAACACAGGAGGAGCTCTTTGGACAGCATTTCTCACCCAAGCAGCCTTTCCCTCTCACTGCCTGGAAGAAGTCAACAGGTCAGGTGTGTGTTATGTGCTGCAGGTTGGGCAAGGCAGCTTTAGCTCATCAATAATTCGTTTGCCCAGACTTTCTGTAATCTGTGGATTAACCTTTTCCCCAAGATGAACATATAAATAGGAACTTGTTACTAGAGGTCAGTCACAGAATATTTTTTAACTTGTTTGCTGGAAATGGTATTAAAAGGCAAGTTCAGTTCACAGATAAGCTCTGCAGTGTTCTTATTCCAAGATTATTGAGAGGTTAATTTCTGTGCACAGTGGGTATAGTTGAAAACTGCTGCAGGATGTAATTAAATGCTGTGAGCTTCCAGTGTTGTACCAATTGTGGCTTTTTGCTGTCAGATCAGGCTTCTACGTCAGTTTAGAACTAATACATCATATCAGAATGGATATAATGGATATTTATCCATTCCAGGGTATGCAAAGTTCCTTCACTACAAGACAAGAGATATGTTTTAGTGTCATTAAAGCCCAGGCACTGATTTCTCAGGGATGAGAACTCCCTACCCAGGCACATTTCTGCCAATAGCAGACCCAAGTTTAGAAATCACAATAAAGTAATGATTATTATAGTTTCTAAAGAAGTTTTTGTTTAATTTGGTCTGATGGTGTATATATATATATATATACACACATATTTTCTTTGAAGTATTTTTAAAATTCAGCAGTGATTTGAGACCATCACTTCTGACTTGAGAACATAGCACCCAGGGGCCTTCATGGTCTGTTCTGATGTTTGTAGTACCTCACAAACCCACACTGTTCCTGTGCCCCACAGTCTTTTGTGGCTGTCCTGTAGATGGGCTAATGGGCAAATGGTCCAAGAGGTTACAAGAGAGCACCCAAGGCAATCAGGGTGAAAGCCGTGTTTAGAATTCAAGTGCGCTTGGCGTCACGACAGGTCTTTAAACAGCCGCTGCTCCCTCTCCATATGTCCTCTCCCACATAATTTTAATATCTTCAGTTTGGCTTGATTGCACTGGCTTTCATAGTTTAGGTTCAGCAGAAATCAGCTGCTTTCTAGTGGCTGACGGCTCTCAGTAGTGACCTGTCACATTCAGTGTTCAGAGAGACCTAACTTTCCTACTCAGTGGGCAATTAGTTGTCCAATAAATGTTGAGAAGGAACAGGACAGGATCACATAATTGTGCTTATTATTTACCTGTTTGGGAACTTCTATTTGTGAGATTAATCAGAAAAAGTCAAATTGGCCTCAGCTAATGGAGCCGTCTCTGGAGATCCAGGAGCAGTTGTTCCTCTTATTAAACCTCTTTTGTTGTTTTCCTCCTTTAATTGATGCACTTACTAGATGCCCTGTTATTTATAAATAGACCAAACCTTTATTTTTAATAAGCACAAGTGCTGCAATGCTCAGTGCTGTCTCTGAGAATATCTATGCGGATAATTCTTACTTTCCCAAGCAATACTGTCTCTTTCCTGTTACGCTGCTTGGCGTGGGTGAAAGCAGCTGAACAGAGAGCATGGAATTCACTGGTTTTTCTTTACCTGTCTTTCCTTTATGGCTTTCACTGACTCTTGAGGCTTCACAATTAGGATTGTGAGGGTTCTGTCCTTGTCAACAGAAGTGCAATAGGGTGCCTCACTGTGACTTTACTGCTGAACTGAAAAGCCACTGCAGAACTTGGAAGGAGATTTGTGTAAATAAGGCTCATCCTGTTCAATTAGATCATACAGTGAGTCAGTAAGGAGCCCTATTGAATTTGGTTTAACCTTACACTGTGGGCAGATGTTTGCAAGCAGAAAAATGAATTAAGTGTATGACATAGACAGAAATTAGGTTTATGTGCACAGGATGTCTAGTGTTCTAAGAACAGGCCTAAGAATCTTAGTATTGGTATTGTCCCTAGGCCTGAACCAATTTTAGGTTGCTTGTCAATAGTTGACTTCCAGAGGGGATAGTCAAAAATGCCTCTTCTTTTATTTTTGATAGAGTTAAAAAATAAGGTGAGCCTCATTTTTATATTGCATTTGAATGCTGTATCAACTGCTTGCTTTTTCACCCTTTTTGTTCTTAGGTATTTGTCTTCCTCCGTGCTAAATGCAGGCTGTGAAGTTGTGGTTGGCGTACCTTAGCTGTGGAGTGAAAAGCCGGTGTTACCCAGCTGGCTCGGGTGCCAGAGGCACCTTTCCGTGCGAGTGTGCGAGTCCTGAGCTCATGCAGGGAGTGCAACACCTTCCCCAGGCCCCTTTGCTGCCAGCACGTGCCAGGGAACCACCCTCTCCTACCTGAGGAAACACTGTACAAACAGAGGAGCTGCCTTATCTTTAAGGCTTCAAAATCACCTTTCAGGCTTCAAAACTCTCCCTTTGCTGTGCGGGACAAGGTGGGATGGAGCATTTCTCAAGGCCTCCTGTCTGGGGCTTTAACCCATAAGCAGTGCAGGAGGAAGAAATGGATACAAGTACATGATAGATAATCCTTAATGGGACCTAATGCCTGGCTCCAATTCAAATGACGCTGAGCCAGTTCAGGCACATGTTTCAATCCTAAACTAGTTTTCCATTGATATTCAGTGGTTGCAATTTTATTGTGGGTAAATTCCCTCATGTTTGAAAACCAGTTTGAGATTTTCACATGGAGTGGGGGATTATTAAAACACTAATTTCACAAAAGAGAAGTGTTGCAGGGAGTAAAATTGTCTATTTTAATAGAAAATACTACTTTGGTATACTCTCCAGTGATTTTGACTGTATGCAGTCTGGAGGACTACTGCAAGAATGTAGATTTTCTGCAGTCACAAATGTGTCCATGGATTTGTATGTGAATGTAGATATACTTGTGTATTTATTTAAAGGGAGAGGAAAGATTTAAAAAAAAAAAGGAGGAGCCAGCCCAGTATTCAGTTGTCTGGTTTGTTTTTCTAAGGCAGCTTTGAACTGCATTTCTTAGCCCCTGGCATTTTAGATAGAATCTTCAAACACTAGATAAAAGGAAAGAAAAAAGTTCTTAAGATGGATTTCAACTATATTTTACTAATTAGTTATTATTTCTTCCATCAGTGAACAGTTTAGAATAGAGTTGCACAAGTGTGTTCTTTCAGAAATAGAAGTCAGCATGTTTCAAAGTATTTGGGTTCCATTCAGAAATAATTTCTTCTGAAATACTTTAGTTCCTGAGGTCTGTTCAAATGGGCTTTCCAGATCAGCTTCTGATTTGGGCATTCTGCAGGACCAGCAGAAAACATTCTTTAGGTTGATGAAGGAAAAATAATTTTCCTAAATTTCCTTTTTAGTCTGTGTGAAAATATTTATTTTGGAGGTTTGTCTTTGAGGGAGGGTCTACAGCAGAGTATTTCAGTTCGAAAATATTTCAAATAGTCAAAATGTGCTAAAGTCACATAGAGCAGAGATAGCAAAGCTGGCATTAAATCATTTGAGCTGTTAAAGCTCAGCATTATTTCTGATTCTGCTCTACTTACTAACTAATAATAATACTGTAACAGGAGAAATGTATGGAAGTGAGTACTTTGGTGAGTGAGGAAATTGGATTTCACCCAGTAACTCTTGCACCAAATTAATAAATTAGGATTTAACTAGGATCATATTTTTCTAGGAGATAATCAGGTTTGATTTAAAAACTTTAAATGATTGAAAGTCGACCATATATGCTAAGTATATTATGCTCATCATTAATTACTCTTGGCCTTAAAAAAACCCCATTTTATTCTTACCTGAATTCATTCGGTTTCAGCTTCCAAATATTAGCTGCTCCTGTGCATTATCAGAAATCTTCCCATTCAGGTCCTTCCACACTGTCATCCCATCATATTTTTACTTTCCTCAGCATAAACTAAGCTACACTTCTGTCATGCCTCCTGGTGAGGCACATTTCTCTGACCTCTTCTCTTCTTACAAGTGTTGCAGTTTGCCAGTGCCCTGTGTAGAGAGAGGGGAGCAGCAGTGCAGGACAGAGGGTTTGGTCCCACTTCTCTCCTGGAATACTGAACACACAATCCAAAAGCTGTTGCAAAGCGGTGCTGGCTTTATTTCACTCTGTTACTTTGCATTACCCACTGACTTGTATAAATTCAGCAGCGATTTTGCCCCGGTTTGGTTTTATTTCTGAAGCACACAGTTCACATTATGCTACTGCTTTAATGAGTGCAACAAAAGCCAGCCAAGTACCAGCACAGGCCAGTTGGCCTTTTCATGTGCTTCTTTGTTGGCCACGTTGGGTAGGATGAGGCATATGTGTAAATCACTCTTTTTGAGCTGTGTGTATTTTTCTGTACCAAATGTCAGATAATGAGATGAAAACATTATATTGAACTTTCTATTTGGTCTGCTCATTTTCAAATTTGCCAAACATACTTGTGTCCTCGGGTAAGTGGTGCTTCGGAGGGTGCCACAGATGCCAAGCCCTGATAAAATCTACCCTATCTTGTTAATGAACACACAAACAGTTGTTCCCCATCTGCTGCCTCTGTCTGAAAGGTTAGGAAGCCCTTCCTTCTTGATCACAAAGGACATAATTATTGTCTGTAGAGGAGTCAAGTACAAAGACAGTCCATCCAGTCTGACCGCTACTACACTGCAGGCCACCAAAGATTAACAGCTGCTTCTCCTTTGATTAGGTTAGGTAATAACAGTTACTTTAGTTAATAATTGGATGGATTCCCAGGCCATGTAATTCAGGTTTAGGCTGTCATTTCTTGCTGGCATGTAGCTGAGCTGTATTATTGGAACAGAGCCTGTAATCCTATTAGTCAGTTGTCACTCAAGCCGTAAGAGAGAAGGGAAATTCAGATCCATTAAGGTGTTGTAACAGGTAGGTAAATAAGTTAGCCATGGTTGCCCACTGTGCAGGGAGCTGTCTTGATTGGTTTTTTTTTTTTAAGGATTAATTTTAAGTTTCTAAACATGTTTAATTTGTAATTAATCCATAAAATGGTTACATGGTTTGTCTGGTTTATCGCTGTTTCTGTTTGCTGTGCCACACATGCATTAGTGTGCACACACTGTCCACTGAGTTACTTGATTCATGCAGTGTTCTGCCTAAGTTAGTGGCTGTGTGCTTCAAATGACAAGCTTATAATGGTCCAGAGATTAAATCCATGCTTACTGTCACATCAGCTGGGTTGGCTTTCCTCCTGTACAAACAAGACTGCTGTAGTTCACAACGATGGGCTTGGGAGGGATAAGGAAAACAGACTCTGCGTGGATTGGTTTTGAGTGCTGTGTCTGCTGCTCATTGGAACTGCATCTTTGTTTTTGTTTTTCTAATGTTTAAGACACATCTAGGTGGCATCCCCAAGGTTTTCGTGCCTCCTCATCTCTGTTAAGTAATGCATAGGTGACAGTGATAATCTTTTTTGCCTACTTGTTCATTTGTCTCTGCTCTCTTGTGTCACCAGGAAGCTTCAGAGCATAGAAATCCTTTTGTATTTAAAAATCAAATTGTTTAAAAATGTTATTTGAATAGTTGTGAATTTCTGAAAATATGTATTAGCAAATCAAATTTTTACACACTGTTTAAAGACAACGTATAAAAACATGTTTATATATTTTCTGTTGTTCGAGGAGCATGAATCCCATGGTATCGATTGCAGAATAACCCTCCCAATCTAAATGTTCAGCCACTCAAAGAACAGTTCCTACAGTGAAATTATGAAACAGGTTTCATAAACAGGAGAGTTAATTCATTTGGGAGACTAAGTTGGAAGTCTGGAGGCTTCTTTCAAGCAGCAAAAACATGCAATGCTGGTTTATGCTCTTTTCAAATAGGGTTTTAATATTTATTCCCTGTAGGATCTATCATTTTTCATACCCACATGATGCCTGATCTACTCAGAGCTTTGGGTGCCACGAGAGTAAAAGTTGTAGTTACCTGAAAGGTCTTTCATTCTAACACAGGTTCAAATGGGGATCAATTTAAATAAGAATATTATGTGAGCAAGGGCTCTGAATAACTGAGATGTCTCAGTCCACTTCTTTTGAATTTCTATTATAATATGTATCAGCTTATTTAAAGCTTTAGCACTACAGGACATCATATTTTCAAGGATATTAGTTCATTTTTGAGAGAAAGACAGATTGGATAATTGCTCACGTATTTTTATAGTCCAAGAAAGATTTCTTTAGATGAAAATAAAAATACTTACAATTTGAAAATTGCCTCAAGTAGGAATTAATTCAGACATATTTTAAAATAATTTGGTGTGATTTGGCTGCTTCAGAGATAGAATGATAATATGTTCCAACACTGGGGAGATTTAGTGCTCTATGTTCTTTATAACAGCTCACCAGTACGAGGTCTTGTCATGGGCAGCTGAGGGATAATTTCTTTTTCCAGTGTGTCCTCCAGTCCCACAGTGTTCACCCTGAAAGGTCAGCAGTGCAGTATTCAAGTGACTCTGCTCCTTTGTGGACAGGGCACATTTTCCTTTCAGCTCCCATGGGCTGCCCTGGCCAAGGCCAAGCTGCAGGAGCTGTGCCTGATCCTGGGGTTCCTGAGAGCTGGACACTTGGGTGGGGACCAGGGTCATTCACACGTGCCAGATACCAGCACCTTCTTGGGCTTCAACATGGCCTTCCAAGAAATGGGTTAGAAGCCCTTGGAGTTGTCCATCTTACAGGAATCACTGGAGATAAAATATATTAAATGTTGTGCTAAAAGTCACGTATCCCTCCGTGGCAGTTTTACAGACCTCTGTGAGCACAGGTAACAAACACTGTGCTCCTGTGTCTTCCCCAGCTTTGCTGCTGGTTGTATCTTCCTTTTACTGAAGCTTCTCCCTCTCTCTTCCATGCATATAGTTAGGGATTTATTTTCATGGATAAGCATCAAAATGCTAATGAGTTTTTATGAGTAATCTGGAAAGATGAGTAGTAGGACATATAGCTAAATCGTATAAAATCAGAAGAAATTCCAGGCTCCCTTCTGCTTGATAAAAAACTGTAGCAGTAACAGAAGTTTTTAAAATGCAAATGTGTATTTTGACAAGTATACTTGTATTTTAGTAAAGTATTAGACAAAAGTGAACCAGGCAGTCTGAAAAATGTCTGTCTATAAAAGAAGTGATGCTCCAGATCAGAAATGGAAGGAGAGCACATAGGAAATGAAAGAGCTTCAAAATATTTATATATTTAAAAAAGACATACGTGACAACCTTCCGTCAGAATAGGGAGACGTTGCTTCTTTCAGTGTGGCTCTAGTGACTGATTTGGGATAGGGGGAAGTTCCTTTCTGGACGCTTCATTACCAGACATTTATGGAGAAAAGAGGAGTTCTGGAAAAAAACACCACAGATAAGAAAAGTTCACATGAAAAAATGTAAAAGAAAAGGTGGAGTTTAGCATTAAAGAGAACAGGGAGTTGAGAAACAAGCCAAGGAGGAAGAGGAAGCAGTGTACAAGTTCAAGAATGGCGCGATTGCTGAGGGGAGAAACAAAATGAATGCAATAAATCGGATGTAACTCAGAGTAATGGGATGAAATAGAGAAAGGGCATATTTGGTGTAAATGACAGGAAAGACTTCTTGCCACAAGAGCTAATAGGTTGTGGCATAATCTCCCTTGAGAAATAGGGAAAGTGAGAAGTGGCAAGAGCTGGGCACACTTGGAACTGGAGGAGTGCTAACAAATAAATCAGCAGCGTCACAGAAAGGCCGCCCTGTGCTGGGCTGGGCTGGGCTGGGCTGGGCTGGGCTGGGCTGTGCTGTGCTGTGCTGGGCTGTGCTGTGCTGAGCTGGGCTGGGCTGGGCTGGGCTGGGCTGGGCTGCACAGCCGTGCTCCTGAGCTCCGCGTGTGCCTCCTGCTCCGCACTGCTCACGGTGCGCCCATTGCCAAGGCGAAGGCACAAACTTTAGGAACTGACAAAATCTCTCTTTACACCTGGGAAGTTTGAAGCTGAAGCGAGCAGGGAAAGGTTAGAAAGGCCCTGGGCTCTGTCTGGGGGTGCTGCAGCACTGGGGGAGCAGGGGAGGAGGAGGTTTGAGAACTGTGGCTGTGAGCCAAGGTGCTCAAATAAAGTCAATAACGATGATTTATGGCAGGACTGTTTCTTTGCTGTTTGGGTATTTTCTTTATGGCTCTACCAGGAGTTGGTGGAAAGTGTTATTGGGAGCCAAGGGAGCTTAAGGAGGCAGGGGTTTGAGACTTTTTTTAGATGAGAGGAAGAGGAAGCAGAGGAAGAATATATGAGTAAAACTCAAAAATAACTGCAGTTAAGGCACCCTTACTGGGCTCACTGGGCTAAAATTAACTGCTAGAAATTATACTTATCAGCTAGCCTGTAGGAAATCACTGGCTGATTTTCTTAACTGCTCAGTAAGTTGGCACACTTAGATTTCCGCTCATTTGAGGTTAGTTATTCCTTGGAAGATAAACCTTTTGGTTGTCTAAAAATCTAAATGCAGTTCATATTAATTGTGGAAAATGCTTCGTTTTTGAATATCTGACTTCCGTGAACAGTTTTTCTGTAGCTTGTAAATCAAACACAACATAGCTGTGTGCTTGAAAGAAACTTAATGGAGAGAAAGTTGCATGATTTAAATAAAAAGTAAGATAGGTGCTTCTGTGTGTAATGTCTGATCTCACAGGGAAAAATGTTGTCCATCTAAATCGTATTACAGCTGCTTAATTATTATTCTAGTTGTTCAAATAAAGATTTTATTGTCAGAGTCACTCGGAGTTTTTTCTGTTATGCAGTCTGTTATAATAGAATACATTCTTTACAGACTAATAATAATCATGTTTATAGAGGACTTCCCATTTTTTCCCCATATGTGAAGTGCTTGCAACACTGGGGGGAGAAAGAAGAAATTCTTTCTTATTAACTAGAATATTATCATCATCATCATTGACAAAATCAAGGTGATCAAATACAAACTGCCAATAAAACTATACAAAATTAGCAGCTTAGAAGTAGAGAAGAAGAAGAGCTTACTTGCTGTATTGTAAACAGAGGAGATTAAATCAATTTTGCAGGAAAGGAAAAGAGTGTAAGTTCTCAAGTACTGGATCTGCTGCAGCAAAACCCCAGTCGCTTGCAAACTGTGAGAATAATGGTATTTAAATGTAAGATTCCATGTGCAAGTTCCAAGTGGACACCTAGGAAAAGGGATCTGCCTGAGCTATTTTATGCATATTTATAAACCAAGCCTGGAGGTCGTCTCCTGTTGGAAAAGTTTGTAAAAATGAGGAAGTACCCATCTAGAAATTGTCTAAATTTTAAAATCATACAAAGGAGTGTAGCTACAAGGATAATAGCAACAGATAAAGATGAACTTTATTTAAATCCCTATAACTGTATGTCATTACAGAAAATACGGTATTCAGGTGTATTACCTGTGTGCTACTGGATATGTGTGTATGATAACTGAAAAAAATAGCACCTGAGAGTTTCAACTCACCCTTGTGCGTGAGCAGTGAAATGCTCTTTTTCAGAGGTGTTCAACATGATAAATAAGTGCATTAAGGACTTTCTACGTTGACAGAATCCACAACTGTCAGATGTACCCTTAATGTAGACGTTCCTTTAATTTCTGTTGGTTCTCTTCTGTGTTTGTGTTTCTTTAGAACACAGCAGATAAAATTGCATTCCGGGCTGCAGGAGGACTGACTGCCCTTGAAAATATTCTTCAAACGGTGACTTCTCCCACCAACCTGAATGCAGCTGCACGGGTTCCCTTTAAGTAAGTATGATGGGTCCTTCACCTGCCACTTAGAGTCACTAGAATATTCATTTCATATCTGCTGCTTCACTGCTTCTTCTTCTCCTAGTCCCGTGTTGAACTTCAGAGCAAAAATCCATGCTGTTCTCTGTGCTGTGGAAGGTGAAAGACGTTTCCACTCACCCTCTGGTTTCCTAACTTGGTGATTTTATAAACTGTGTTTAACAGAGGAGGAGATACATCTCTTTGGAATTCAGTCTGCAAAGATCTCTAGTGGGAAGCAGGCAAATTTTTTTAAGGGTTGTAATTCACTGGAATCTGTCTGCTTTTAAAATGAAATAGTTGTAAGATACTGCTAGCTGAAAGGGCTCCTACAAACAGGTAAATCAAAATTCTTGTGGATTAGAGAAATTCCTCTTTAGAGAACGTAAGAATGGAAGGGTTTAAATGTCTAATCCCTGAAAAAGAAGGTGGTGAATAAGCAGAATTCCTGCAAAAACTGGTTACTCGAAAGCATGCTCTTTTCCCTAATCTCTAACTGTTGTTTTTATACAGTCAAGAGCATATAGGTGCTTTCAGAGCAGAGCTGGGCATGGTTTTAGTACAAGATGAACCAAACCCAGGATATCTTGGTGTGTACCATTGTCATCATTGGTTCGTAGATATTTTGTAATATTGGTATAATTGTAATTTAGGCACTAGAGTGTGAGAGATTGGATTAAAATGATAATATGTTATGGGACATATGTGTGAAGTGCTGGGAAAGAGCACTAAGGAAAAACCATTTTTTTAATATCTTGACTTTGCACTTCTAAGGGAAGAAATAAAATCCCTGCCTTTGCGGCCGTGCCAAATGCACTTGCTGCAAGTCCAGCCAGCTCCATCGGTGAGCAGTTCTGAGTTGGGCCTATGGTGAGCAGCTCAGCAACAGCCTTGGGGCTTCTTCATTTGTACAGTCTCTTAATTTTGAGTTATCTCATCAATGTGGGATAAACTTCACAAGGGACGGGACTGCACTGTGTGCCCACATAAAGCCTACTTTAAATTAAGCTTTAAATTCTCAGAACGTGCACCTTTTGAACATCTTCGATTTTTGTTCTTTCCTTTCAAGAATAGTCTTGTGCCTTAGCAACCTTTATTGAGAAGGTTTGAGAACATTGTGTTTGCATTACTGAAAACATTGTGTTTGAAGTTTGTTAGGCAGTTTGAGGATGTATTAGTTCTCAAAGGAGTTTGTGTGCTGATAAATAAAGCCCCGTGTCAGCCACATTTGTATAACAGAAATCACATCCAGATCAGAGTTCTCCTCTCTGACAGTCACTATCTCATACCCCCTTCAGAGCAATGGTCTCTCAGATTCCTGAGCCTGTTCATGACTGAATTATAAAAAGAGTTTTTGCATCTTTGAAAAATTCTCTAAACATTGTTTTGTTAACACAAGTTTTCCACTAGCCATATTTCCAAAAGAAATAAGGGAGCAGAAGAGAGATTAATATAAACTGTTCTGACAACATTGTATATTAATAACATCTTCTGAAGAACTTTGCTCCACTCCTGAAATACAGCATTTCATTCGACTTCACAGCAAACTGCAGTCTCCACTTTGTAGGCGTCTGGGAGTTGGGAAGTTATCCGTCAGGTGGCACGTCATTTGACACAGGATCCTTCTCTCTAAAGCAAACTGCTCTTGCAGGGTTGGTCTGCAAGAGTCTGACTGCTTGAGCCTGACTTAGAGAGTCTGGAGTCTGCTGGAAGTAGCCCAGGGAACTCGGTATTGCTGCATGGGATGCAGAGCCTCCTCTGTTGGTCCTTCTGTGGTCTTTTTGATGGAGAGGAGTGTGTTCTGTGCAGAATCTGCGCTCAACTGTCGAGAGCAAGCAACGGTTCCAGAGGGTGGGACTTTCTCTGAGCAGTTTGAACCAGGCACAAACCATGTTCGTGGGTATTGGTATGGTCTCTGAAAGGATTTAAGAAATTTTTCACATACAGAGTGATTGAGGGAGGTTCAAAACCAAAGGACAGTCATAGAATATATTTAATTCTTTAAATGAGGAAGAAAATTCAGATCACGTTTCTCGTTTAATTTTGAAACGAGTTTGAAGTTTCTTTTCTTTCTTTTGTGCAAATACCATTTACATCCTGATTTCTTGAACTTTGAATCTAGAGAAACAGCAGTTTTCTCTGTTTAAAGACAAAGCAAAGCCCTGTGGAGAGAAGTTGAATTAAGACCTTTCATGAATTGCCCTCCAGTCTTCCCCCAGCCAAAAATGCTTTGCTGCAGGACACTACTGTACTTCAGATTGTTTGTGGGTTCTTGCAATGTTTAACCATTTGTACTCATCTTAAATTGGGAATTTGTCTGTTGCTTTGTGATGAGGATAAGCTATTTACAAGTAGGTGAGGAGATTACATGGGCTATTATCCACATCTCTCTTTCTCCAAAATCCTGGCAGTATGGTGCAGCTCAGAACTTTAATCCCATGTCTACAAGATAAAGCTTTATTATCAGAAGATTTAACAATATGCCTGTTGTTTTGTACCACTGTCCAGCTCAGTAGTTAGAGCAGCAGGACGGGAAATGCTGTGAGGAAGAAATGACATTTATGAGACAGATGATACATTTGGTGTTGGGGCAATTTTTCTCCCCTTCAAATAAATCACTGGAAGAGGGAAAGAAAAAGCAGTGGGTTTTGGTAAGTTTTATTTTTGGTGTTAGCATAAAAATTAATGTCCAGCCGCGTTCTTTCTTAAAGCAGCTTTTTGTAGTTTTCCAGAATTTTTCCACTTCTCCACAAAACAGGACATAGTCAGCAGAATTTGTAAAGGTTTCAGAGCCTTCTGGTATTTTTCTTACACTTCTACTGAAAAGCAAATGGGAGCTGCACAGCAAAATAATTTAATGCCTTAAGATGAAGACCAGGAGATGAGTCTCATCCCCTGGGTTGCCTTGCAATGTGCAGCTCATTTACCCACTTTGTGCCATGACATGTTGGTAACAAACCTGCTAACAAATGAGGCTTGTAGGGTTTGTTTCATTAACATTTGGGAAATGCTTTGACTTCCTCGAGTGACGAGTATTTTAAAAGAGAAATTGGCAGTAGCTGTGTAAGGAACAGAGCTGGACTTCTGCTACAGGCTAAGATAGGACTGAAGTCAAGTTTAATGTATCTTCTGTTTTCAAACAGTTTCTTGCGTCATTTATTTAAAGCAAATATTATCAGGGTAGAAAAGCTCATACCATAATTACATACATAAAAAGAACAAATTAGTGCCCCCATAATATTTTGGATAGCATTGATACAAATGACTTTTTTCAGTAAGAACTATTTTGAACTAAGAGCTGCCTTTATAGCTTGTTCTCTGTAATTTTTACTTGGGTTTATGAGCGTACACTTCTTAAGCTGCGGTGTTGCTGTTCATAACGTTTTTATAGGATTGTTCACAAACAAACTTTTTTTTACATAAAATGCAGAACAAGCTTTCTTATTTTCCTGTGAGATTATTCCATGTAGAGAAACATATAAATTTCTTAACTTACTAGAAACAAAGTAATAGAAAACTAACAATTGGTACAAGGACATAAAGACACTCTAAAGAGAATGACCACTGTGCAGGTTCAACATCTGAAACCTGCAGCATCTGTCTCTTCCCATGACCTGTTCCTGCTGTCTGGTTTAGCTGGATTTTGGGCTCAGAGCTCAAGAATAAAGCAGCATTGCCCTCGTGTGCAATAAAGGAACAACAATTTGGTTGTTGAAAGCAGCTCTGTGAAATATTGTGAAACTTTCAGATTTAAAGCCAAGTCTTGCATGAAATGAATGATAAACCAGGGGCTGGAGAATTTTGGTAGAAGATTTTCAAATTCTATCACACCTATCCATATTGGGGTAAATTAATTGTTTGTCATGTGTCATCCAACAGTTTATTCGTAAGCGCAGCAGCATTTCAGAGTGAAACTCCAGTCTGGTTTTGGAAGTGTCTTGAAGCATAATTGATGCTTAATTTTATCTTCTCTCTATTAATTGAGTTTAGACTTTGGCTGGAGCCCATTTTTTAATTGGATATCCTTAAATAATGTAAATGACAGACAAAACAGTAATTATGAATCTCTGGAGGTTCCTGGTTGTGTAAAAGACTCCATGACTGAAGGGTAAGAGCCTGTGTGGTCTTCAAGAGTTAAAATTGATATTTTTAACCTTAAAATCAGGGGACTTTTATTGTTGTTTCAATCCATAGTCTTACCTTGATGGTTCCTTACCCATTCCACTCTACAGCCCTTCTGTGCACCATTTCAGTAATATTTCACCTCCCACTTCTTTGCAGCCCAGCAAGTAATTACCAATACTGATCACTTTCCCCGTCAGAGTGCTGCATGATATTCAAACTGGTTAAAAATGAGCAGTTTTCTCCTGAATTAACACATCCTAAATTTGATAATGTTTAGTTTTGTATTATTGCACTGCCAAATTGAGCTTCTAGGGTTATTAATTGATAATCATAGTACATTCATTTATAACGTCAGAAGTTGGAAGAACGTGGAAAAGCTTTACACTTGAAACAGGTGAATTGTTAGATGTTGATGATGCCCTGGTTTTTGTAAAACAAAAGCTGAGTTCTTGCCTCTGTGTCCTGGTGCACTGTCATGGATTAGTTTTCCATGGTTGCATACTGTTGATGCCTCAGTATTTTTAATGAAAGTTAAAGTTTGTCAACTTGTTTATATCAGGCAAATTGAGGAAATGAAGGTGTGGTAAAAAAAAAATTGATAAAAAAAAAAAATCATGTGCAGGCATATAAACTGTTCCAATCTAGCTTGATTAAAATGAATCCTTCTCCTTCATACCCATGTCAAATAAATATAACATACAGATTGGTATTTTGGTCTAGTTTAAAGACAGATTTCTTTTTTGGCTCAAAGCTTGTGTACCATAAGGAGTGTTTTTATAATTGGATTTATTCTGGAGGAAAGCCTTGCATCCGAGGGCAGCCTGGCCCTGGGGTGGAGTGAACGTGCTGGTGGCCAGAGCTGGAAAGCTGATTTGTGGGTGTGATACAAAGTTTAGAGCAACATCGGTAATCAATAACCACCTGCTTTACAGAGCCTCCTGCTTCAGGCCTTCAGCTGGCTTTGGCATCTCTGGAGATAACAGCCTTGGAATTCAGAGCAGTTAAGAGCTTCCAAAGGGAAGAAAATGCTGGGAAATGCGTTGGGTTCTTCACCCCGGCGAGTTTAACGTGCAGTAAATAAAGTTGTGGCTCTGCCGTTCGCAGCCCCTCGCTTGTCTCGGCGGCCTTGTGCAGAAATGGTGACAGTTGACAGCTGTTGTTCCCTTAATAAGATTAAAGTAAAGAAATTAGTTATGCTGTCTCTAATCTGCCATTTAACACTGCGAACCACCTGGGGACACTTCTGTGCCGACACTCCCCGTGCTGAATGCAGTCAGGCCGTGGAGCCGAGGCGGAGCTGAGCGCGTGCCGTGATCAGAATGCGTTCAGACGAGCTGCTGTTAGCAAGCTTATGGTATCAATTAAATGAACCCTCTTTATTGTTGTGAAAAATTAATTTGACATCCATTTGCTTACAGCACCTTTTCAAATGCATTATCGGAGTCTCTGAAAACGCCGGTACTCTTTGTGACGTGGGGTTCAGCTGGGAAATACAAAAGCATGATGCATTCTTACAGTGGAATTTGGTCTTTATATAAAGTGGGAAGTTTTTGTGTTTTCAAGTGTAAAATAAATGATCCTATTAGGAATCCCATATATCAAAAAGCATTTATTGCAGTGAATTAACTAAATCATCTCAGAACTCTGAAGTGCTGTCAGAATTAACCTACAAGTTCATATTTGACACTCTGGATGAATTATAATGTTTATGTTTAAATAGAATTGATCTTTATTTTAGAATAGCTGATAAAATGATGGAAGCTGATTTAAAGCATCTTCTCAACAGAAAATAGAGACTACCAATATAGTTTCTTCTCTCTTCCCCTCTAAAAACAGCTATGCAAGGGAATAATCGTCATGGAAGGTAGAAGTAGGTGCCTGATGAAAATATTTTTCAGCATTATTGAGGGAAGGGAACTAAATCCCTTTATATAGTCAGGAGAGGAAAAGAGAATAGTGTTGCAAGGCAGATTTTTAAAAATGCACGTGAAGCATGCTGCTTGAATTATCTGTAGGTGTTATCCTTGTAGGGTAAAAGTTAGGTGAAATAGATGAAAATCAACCTGACTTTGGTCAGTAAGTAATTATTTAATACTGTTTTCACATCATGTAAACTGCAGATTGAAACTGATTTAATTAGACAGTAGAGTAAAATTAATTACCAGTACAGTTAAATTAACAGAACTGGTAATACGGTGGTACTCAGAAAAGTAGGAAAAGTATAAATGTTGTTTATTCACTTCTTTTCTAAATTCTTCAGCTGAAGAGAAGACAATCCAGCCATACCAATGAAAAAAAACTTTACTCCACTTTTTCTGGCCTCTGATCATTTCCGGCTTTCCTTAGCTTGAGAAACACAATGTCTATAAGAGGCTTCCATTTCAGCTCTGGGGAGCCAGGCTAAGTGACCAGATGCCTCAGCAATGAACCCAGCATCAGTAAAGCCACAGTCCTTATTGTGTAAATAATTTTGTTGTTTCAAAAAATATTTTAAGAGAAAGATAAAGCGTAAAACTCATCTCCAGAAGTATGTTGAATTAGTCTGCTTCTTGTCCTGTTAAATACCAGCTTTGATGATTTCAGTGCAGTAACTTGGTGTTTGTTGCAGTCCCACTTTTGTATGACCTTTCAACAGTGCTCATAATTTATTTTCTTCTTTGGAGCTTATTTGAACTTAGTCACATTTTTTCACATGTTGAGAAAAACCCAACAAAACAAAAGGTCTTTTCCTTTTGGTTTGCTTTAGACAAACAACTTGAATGTCTAGCCATCTGTATTTATTATTGGATATATTTATGATGCATTTGTATTGTGTCTGTGTGCGTGTTTGTGTAGTAACAGTGATGGCTTTTGTAGTAAGCAAAGCTCAAGAAACAAATTTTTTGTTTATTCTGAAATAGGGTTCTCTTTGGTAAGATTAATCTTCTCTGTGAGAATATTCTCTAGGACTGGTCCCAGCTTCCCTGCAAGTCCTGTTTTGAGAAGAACACTTTAATTGGAGCAGATGGAAATCGCTGCACGTGATGCAGAGAACAGTTGTGCACGTGCTTGTGATTTTGTGTTCTTCCCACTGCAAAGCTTCCCCTCCTCCCCAGCCATAGGTGCAGCTCGGCCGCTGCTGCTGGAGCCGTACACGGGCACTGGAGGCTCTGTGCACGCGTGGGTGACAACGTGGCACTAGAATTTCTGGGCCAGGCCTTCCACCTGCTGGGGCTTGCCAGTTCCTTGGTCATCCCTATTCCTTGTGTTGGAGCACAGGCACTGCTGGGAGCTTCTCTCTAAAGCTGGCCCTGCTGTCCTGGGAATTGCTGTCAAATACTTCACCCAGGCTCTTGAAGGTCCTGCCAGGAAAGAGTTCATTGTGTGCTGTAGCTGTAAGCCACACCAAAAAATACTGCCTATCCAAATGATGAAATTGGCTGATACTCTGTATCGGTTTTGGTAAGAGTTTTGAATACAGGACAGTCCAGTACCCAGAGAGTGCATGGCTTCTGATAAGTACGGCTTTGCTGTTTTGAAGTTATTTAATTGATTTCATTTAAGGTATTAGTTCTGTTTGAAATCCCAAGTTGAAGAAAATGAATGTGAATTCCTGCAAGGTTATTTTTGATGTGCTGCCATTTATTTGCTTTTAATTTATTGAAGAAAGTAAAATTCTAATTTTTCTTCCCTTCTGATTTTTTAGGTCACTGTGCAGTACAGTAAACGTTTACAGCCTCACTTGCAGCAACTGCACAGAAAACTGCACCTATGTTCTCTTTAGTAATAAGATCACTTTTCTGATGGACCTGTTGATACAGCAGTTTACGGTAGGTAAAATAACTTTTTTGATTTAGAAATTTTTGCATGCTTCACAAACATGTTAAAGTATTTAGAGTATAAGAACAGCAGGAGGTAAATAAGAATAAAGGCTTGAAAGAATAAAATTCATTTGTTGTTTGTATTTGGTGGCTGTACGTACTATACTCTATAGAAGTGGATATATTTGCTTCTATTAATAAATTCTGCAAAAGCATCTGTAGCAGGAACTCTAGTGAGTGGATATTGTTCTATCTTTAGCATTTTCTGAGGTTGTTTTCTTAATTCCTATAGGAATATTTAAAGTATAGACTGTAATGAGTTGTCTCTGTGTGTTTGATTCTTACTCGTTTCAGTGTCAGGAATCTAAGTCAGGTCAATTCATTGCCGGAGTTTGATTTGCTGAAGTGCTTAAATAGGACTCTTTAGCAATGGAAGTTTTAATTTTCCAATGTTTCATTTAATTTGAAATGTCATTAAATATTTTATTTGAAAACTCATTTTTAATTCATAGTGACCTGCTCATCATAAGATATTTAGTCTTGGTTTTCTACTTATAAATTGTGTGTATGTATTTTCATGAGCCAAGCAGTTTGTTAATTGAAAAGTTATGTACATACTTTTAATAATTTAAGTGACGCTGTTAGAATCAACAAGCCATAGGACTGTTGACGAACACTTTAAAAAGATAGTCCGAGGGTCCTTGACACAAAGAAAACCCAAATGCAACCTGTGCGTTCTCCTCTGAGCAGCTGCCGGCTCATTGTTCCTCAGCAGATCTTTCCAAGAGGATTGCAGGTATTAGGTTTCAGCTCAGTGAAAGGTGCGTGCGCTGTGCCGGCCGGTGCTGGCTCTGCGGGGCCAGCGGGGCAGGGCTCGAGGGAATTACACCCAGGGGAAATCCTTCAGCACCTCACCAGTGACGAGGTTCGCTCTGCTGCCAAACCCCTTCCCTGCTCGCAGTGCAGCGCTGGAGAACGACCTGTACTCTCCCTGAAGGAATACAGAGGGTATTTCTTAGGCAGAGTTGGCCACCTAGAGCTCAGAGATACAAGAGAAGGAAAATTTACTGCACTTAGAGCTCTTTTCAGTCTGTTGCCAAATACTACCCTTGAGTTGCAGCAAAACTGTAATTAAAGCTTAATGTTTCCCATGATCCACAGTGGACTTTTCTTCCCTCTACAGAAAGTCTCTTATGTTCTCTTCATGCAGAATTGGCCCTTAAACCAGGATATCTTCATCGTTCCATGAAGTGCATATTTGAGTACAAAACCCAAAAACAGTGCTGCTTTTCTAACCCTGTTTTTCTCTCTTGAAAATATAATAAATCAGATCAAGTTTGAATTTTCCTTTTTTTTACAAAAAAGAAATGTACAAACCGAGAGCAGCTCCGAATACCAAAATCCTAAAATATACCCCCAGAGACTTTTAACTGCCTCCTCTTTTCCTGGTTGGATGAGCTGTGTGATGCAGCCTTTGCCCATGTCATGTGTATTTCCACTTACTGTTGGAAAATAAAGCCCAAGTAATACCAGGAGTAATAAATGAGAATGTATATTCGCAAGGTTTTTAACAAATCATTAAACAAGTACACCAATATTTGCTGAATACAGAAACGGTACTGTTTTGAGAAGCATTTCAATATAATCTTGAATACATCCAGTATGAACCTTATTTCCAACTAGTTTCATGTGGATTTAGTTTTGGTTTGGGGTTTTTTTGTGTGTGTGACATCCGGCCTGTCCAGGTTAATAGTTTGAAGTGTCCTGTTTAGAGCTTTCTTTACCTCCTACCTAAAGGGACTGGTAGGAAACCTTCTGTAGACTGACTTAACCATGTTGCCTTCCTTAGCCTCCTTAGCTCAGGTAATGCCTAAGTCAGTGTCTGTTGAGGACAGCAGGGGTGTTTCCTGATTTCCATGATTAATGGATCAAACCTTCCCACCTACACTCATACAAGTCTTGTGCTGGAGTGTAGCTTCACTTACTTACTGCTGTCTCTGCTCTTCTTTGTCCACTGTAGCTAGAAGATAGTTGCAAAATAATTGCAGCTTTTCTAGTTGTCTGTTTTGGAAGGTTTCACACTGACAAAGCCAAGTAATTAATGGAGCTGTAAGCATGTAAGGATAGTTTCATATTTTGGGGGTTTCCAGTCAAGTGACAGCTGTCATGTGCTTTCCACAAAGATATCTGAGAAGCCAGGCATATAAACCATAACTGTCTGTGTGATACCGTGACAGATCACTGTGATTATTTTTTAAGGCAATCTTTAAATGCATAGTATCTGAAAATTCTAAGCAAGACATCATTAGTGAATGTGCAATGAACATTAAGTGAAGTAGCAGTCACACAAATGTAGGGGTCAAAACCCAGTTGTTTGTTACTTTTTTCTTCTCCAAAATACAGTGCTTAAATTTGGACCATATTTTAGGTAAGTGGCCTTAGAAATTTTACTGGGTTTAAGTTAATCTGGCTATCTAATCAGAGGAAAGTAATTCTTCTCCTCCATTTCTCGCCTGGAATGTGCTGCTGTTTAATTTGGGTTCTTCAGAATGACAGTATTCATCCTATTGCAGTTTCTTAACCATTTGTGGTCAGCTTTTTTAATCTTCTGTGCTGCATCAAATAAGGCAGCTTCATGTTTGCACCGATGCTGACAAGAACTGCGAAATCCAAGGCACATCTGTGCTGCTGGGCGGTTCTAGTCCATTTTGAAATTACATCAGTCTCCATAGGGTTCAGCTGTGTGGCACTGACAGCTCCCTTAGTCCCTGATAACGAGCCCATGTGGAGAGCAGTAAATCCTGAAAACAGGGCCGGAGTAGAAGAGGCAATGACATGCAGAAGTGTTTAGGGGTAGGGAATTTAAAATTGGAACCTTCACCTGCACCATCTCAAGCCCATGCACTTCCTGGGCCATTTCCGTTTCTGTGGTTCACTGGTTACTACATAGAAAGTCTGGCATGCTAGTGGTACTTCTGAATTACATTTTCAGAGTGTTTTTGAGGCAGGCGCAATGACAACAAATACAAAAAGTACAAAATCACCATTGGTAATGGGAGAATGATATGAAATAATTGACCAAATGGAGAGAAACTGTGTGCTTCTAAAGGTCTGAAGTCTTTCCATTTAGGGTTACCGGCCCTACATTTAAAATTCTTCATGGCTGTGGAGAACTATGCCTTTTATAAAATAAAAATATGAATGAGTTGTCAGTGCTGGACCTCCACATTGCTAACTGGAAATTGTTTGGTGTTTTTTGTTAGCACAGAAAGGGAACGTGCCCTGATCTGCAGAGGTATTTTGGTGACACGAGTCAGAACAGAGTAGCATTTTCAGCTATATTAAATGTGTGCCTAAGTGCTTTACTGGATTGGGGCCATATTGTGCAGCATCTTACAGGATTAAGCCCAAGATGCTGGGCAGAGCTGAAGAGCTTACGGCAGCTCTGCACAAGCATGGGAACCCCTGCACAGGGGGAATTCTCTGAGGAGCAGCGTATCACTTGCAGGGAGACTGTACCGGAGCTGAGAGTCAGGTCACCAGAGAGTTCCAGTTCTAGAACTGACTTAAAGAAAGTAGGAGTCTTGGTTAGGCCCAGCATAGTCAGCCGTCAGAAAAGCTAAAATAGCATTGAGATGTTGGATGTGTCAAATATTTGGACAGTAGTTACATATCTCCTAGTTTTCCATTGTGATTTTAAAATGTTTTATACCAGTTACTCGACAAATCAGTTTAGGTGTGTAATCACACCTGTAGATTTGTGTCATATAAACTGTTAAACCTATTAAACCTCAGGAATGTGGAATGTTGTAACATTTACTCATCCAAAGCCCATGCTCAACACAATTTCTCTGAATATCATCGACTCCTTGTGTAATCAACACAAAGAAACCAGAGCTTGAAAGCTTTCATAATTACACTATTAAATCTTAAGATTTCATACCCCCTTGCTTGATATAATAATCAACAAGCAAGCACCCCAATTAATTTTGCTTCTGCAAGCATACCAATTAATTTTGAACATAAATCTCAACACACTTTCGCACTATCCCATTAATTACTTCTTCGGTAAAAGAGCTGATCTGTTGTCACTCATTTGAGTTAGTATAAAAGGAAAATCTTCAAGGAATTAAGTTCAGATTTACCCATTTTCTGAAAAGCAGTATTTCCTTCTATCTCTTGTTTGACAAACACTGTATAAAAATTCATGTTTGTTCACACTTTATATTAACACGCACACATTTTCCCAAAAAATTGAACAGGAAAAATAAGCTCTGCAATAAATGACTCTAATAAGTGCCAGATCTATTTATTTTACAGATTAGGAAGAGCAGTTTGATTTTAAAGCATGATCTTTGATAGCTAAGGACTATATACTTACAATATATATTTCTCCTATGTACATTGAACTAGAAGCCAAAAAAACCCATTATCCACTCATAATACTGTTCATTACAGGAAATGGAAGGCTCTGCTGCAAGATATTATTAAATCTTTTAATAAATAGCATATATCATTTTTTATCTAAGGTGAAAAAACCGTAAGTAGCATTTGTTAGCAATTTTTAAAACTTAATGTTCCAAGTACAAAGTCGCCACAATTAAGTTGATTTACACATTGCAAAGTTTAATCCGTCTGTTTCAGTGAGCAATTGGTATCATTAGGCTTGAATTATTTTAGTCAACAAATGTTACTGGAGCAACGTAGTATTGTTTTTCCTATTGAACTTGAATAAGCAGCTAAAGACTTCTCACTTGCTCTCTTGGCTCGTCACCAGAAACAGACCATTACAATGAGTTTTAAGTACCAGCACAAGGCTCAGAGCTAATGAATAATAAAGAAATGTGCATGTTGTTCTTTGTCACCAAGTGTTACCAAATCCCTCCTGATACCTACGCGGGGAGGAATGGTTTTCTCTGGCCTCGCTTGCGTCTACTGAGTGTAAATGATTTTAACCTGGAAGGAAAATGACATTTCAGCCAATATTGATCCCTAATGCCTGTGTCAAGCCTCGGGCTGTGGCAGAGCAGAGGCTCCACAGAGGTCTGTGGGGCGTGGGCCCGGCAGCATCAGCCATGGGGATGTTCCCAGGAGCCCCGAGCCCTGACTGCTGCCAGTGTCTGCCTCGAACACTGCAGGACTTCACACACACTCCACTTACTGTTTGATCGTAATAGGGCAGGATTTCAGCTGGATAAACTACCTTGGACTGCAGAAATGGAAAAATAAATTAATTTTTTAAAAATTTTACTCTCTGTGAAGATTTCCTTCCAGATCTGTGTCCTGCATATAGATTTGTCTTCAGGTTTACATGTTGTACAGCTCAACTTCACCTTTTTAGGAGTGGGCTCTAGTTTTAGTGATTTAGAAAAATGAGATTCCTCTGAGGTCTGTTCAGAGAGAACTGGGTGTTGTGCTTCTGACGTGATTGACAAGTGGGTGACCTCTGATGGACAAGTGCGGTGGTCACTGGTGATGTTTTATGCATAAGAACACAATCATACTAATGACATTCTCTGCTGCTTTCAGGCTTCCTTAGTTCTCAGACACTGCATTCTTTTGACTTGATTTATTCTGGTCCTGCTTGGATTATGTGCTTTACCTTATCTTGTACCTGAAGCGGTTTAATGCCCATCAGCACTGCTAGAATGGTACTTTATTGTTACTTTTGGTATAGGCCTATGCAAATTTGTAAATG
Organism: Gymnorhina tibicen; assembly: GCA_013399875.1. Classification (NCBI taxonomy): domain Eukaryota; kingdom Metazoa; phylum Chordata; class Aves; order Passeriformes; family Artamidae; genus Gymnorhina; species Gymnorhina tibicen. Next base: position 2,580,664 of record VXAZ01004636.1, on the reverse strand, counting down.
TTTCTCTACAAACTTTGGTTAGTTTTACTGAATTCTGGTTGTTTGTGGTTTTTTCTCTTTACTTAGGTTAGTGTTCCAGATGACCATAATGCTACTGCAGGCAGAAGTGTAAATAAGCAGGTATTTGAAGGTTTAACAACAGGACTTCTGAGGGTAACTGCTGTGATTTTCAGATGTCTAATCTCCAGCTTCCCAGATGGAAACAACCACTCTACTGCACTGAAGATATTGCAGGAAGTGAAAAGTAAATCCTCACAAGTGGAAGCCTTCAGCAGCAGAGTCCAAGACCTAATCAGGTTTTAAAAAAATAATGAATCATTTCAAAGTATTCTTTATGAGCGAGAAAGCAAATTGCATTGATTTAAGAGAGGAACAAACTGCTTTAACTCTTAATGCAGTAAGAGTAGTTTGTGTGGGTAGTCAAGAAGACTATTGAAATACTATATTCTCAATCAAAAATGTTCTTCAAAAAACTGCAGACATAGAAATACAGAAACATAAGAGTCTTTTATTTTTGGATTTGGTTTTTTGTGTCCTTTCCATTAACTTTTCTCTCCTGATTATCTAGGAGCCAGCTTCTATATTTTTATTATTTTCTCTCAGTTCTCTATGCCAACTGTGTGTGCCCATTGCCTGTGGTCTCTCATATCATACATACATTCATATAAGCTTGTCATAAAATACACACTTTTTATTATGAAGATCACCCAGTCATTCCTATAATCTGATCTTACCACGTAGCTTCATTTTAATAGCTGAACCTGAATATAAATAGTTATTAGTGTGTCTTCAGCCCTCTGAAGAAATGAAATTCTTCTTTATATGCTGCTGCAAATGTGTCACAGTGAGCCTTCAGACTTTCAAAGTCTGGTGTGATGCCCATGGAGACAAAGAGGACAGCTGGAGGAGGAAAGCAAAACAAATAGTTGTCATAGATACCAGTGACCTCTAAAACTTTCGTGTTCTCATGTAACTCCCCTTCTCCCCAAACAGGTTTTGATAGAGTGTGAAATTTCAGGATGTTGTATTCTGCCCATTTATGAATGGGAGGGTGGGAGGTCTGTGCTGAACAGACATCTGACACTGACTGGGCCAAGCACAGGCATACCCTCAAGATAAGGAGAGACATGAGAATCCAACCAGGTCCCTCACCTGAGGCGCTTTAGGGGATCTGGTTATAAATGGGGAATGAAAGGCATGATGACAAGGTAATAGTGCAATTAGGAAAAAAAGAGAGAGGGCATTTTAAACCAGTCAAAAACAGACAAATTCTGTCATTAATGAGAATCTTTCACCTCCAGGTCATTGTATCGTATGTCATGGGGAGTTGATTAAGTGAGAGTTTTTGGAAGATGGAGGAAGAAAGAGGAACACTGAATTTTTTTTTTTTCCCTATTTGGGACTGTTAGACCTGGTGCATAAACACCAATTATCTGTGTGCTGTCTGGGTATCAAAAGGGTAGCCAGGTTATTTCAACTGTACTCCTGTGGGTAAAAAGAGATGGAGGCAATAGATTAGAGAGCTTTGACATTCCACTTGTCTGTATGCTCAATTCCTCAAGGAAAGGAGTGCTCCATGCATCTCCTTATTGTCTCCGGATGCCAGTGAAGAATAGTCCCAGCAGACTGAAAGCTCTCATCCATTTCCTCTGCCAGAGAGCAGCTGCTTTGTACTCAGACGTGGCTGTAAAGGAGGGGGACAGCGCACACAGTTTGCAGGTGTCAGTCACAATGTAGAGATGCTCCTAGGGAAGAGAATAGTGGTGAGAAAGGCTGTGCCTTTTTGTGAGTCACCATCTATCAGTATTAGTTCTATTTTATTTAGTTCTTCCTCTCCCCTCCTATTTCTCAGAGCTATTTCCAGCACTCAGCATTTCTCTGTGACTGTGATGTATCTAACACGCAGCTATGTTCCTGGAATTATTCCACTAATGGAGGAGAACTTGTTTATCACCTGCATGATCAAGTAGATTGCTTAGATCAAAATCTGCAAGAAACTTAATGCTGGTAACCTTTCATGCTGCTAAATAGAACAGACAAATTTACCTGCACAATGAGTGTGCAGTTAATCACCTTTGTGCATCTTTAAGTGTTTTTAACTGCTCTGCTTCAGCAGCTTTAAAAATCTTCCATGCTGCAGTTTGACTTCTTGCTTTATATCCAGTGTATTTTTATTCTTAATTCCTTCACTTCTTCCAAAAGCTTTGTGTCAGTAGGGTGGATGTTGGCAGAAGGTCTGGCTTGTAACCCTGAAGAGAAATCTGTCTTTGAGCAACAACAGTGTCTGAAAAGGACAAAGTTTTCTTCGCTAATGTCAAAACCCCCTGTTATTTCAAAATCAGACAAAACTGGAGGACGTGTTGTGAGGGAATAGTTATTTGTAATAAATAGTTGTGCAGCTTTGTGAGAAGCATTACCTAATCAATGGTTTTTATTTACTAGAATCAATATTATTTAATAATGTTCACTATTGAGCCAAGTCAGGGTGGTCTAGACATGATGTAAACTTAGAGCCAGTGGTGTTCCCTTCTCAAGGAGCCTCTGTTCTAAGAGCCTTCTCTGCCTAATGGACTTGAGGAGCAAGTAGAGCAGCTGGTAGGACAGTGATCTTAGGAACAGGAGGGTTTAGTCTAGACAGTCAGTGTAGGAACAGGGGATCATTTGTTGGTGTCTGAAAGCAATTGCTTCCCCATGTCTTTTAAGTGAGGTGGAGGCACAAGATAAAACAGCAGTTCTGATTTTGACAAGAAGTTTCTCCCACTTCATAGGAGTGGAGGAAAATACAAAGAAAATTAGAGGGCAAAGAAAGGGAGGTGATTGCAGTGGGACATTTGTGCCCACAAAAGAGTTGATCTCACCTAAGTCAGCAGAATATGGTGGTTGAGGTGGGCTGAAGTCTGAGAAGCTGAATGTTTGTGGTAGAAAAGGAAAGCAGGTGAAGTGAGGTGATATCAGCAAAGTGACATGGAAAAAGTATATCTGTACACAGTTTAAGTGGAGTTGGTAATGATCAAAGTATGAGAGAACCTACTGTGGACAGAGAGATCTTGGTACAAGGGTGAAGAGCAGATTTTTTTTTAGGTTTCCAAGCTATTAGAAGTTCAAAGAGGGAACAGTTGTGATCTGAGGATCGGCAATGCTGATCTGGTCAGCCCTAATAAAAAAGAAAGGAGTTTTCAGTTAAAAAAAAAGTCACTACCTTGTTTTCTCTGTATTGAATTTGATTGAGTACTGAGGAGGTTTTTTGATCGCGATCTTTCTATACTCATGGTAGAAGGTTGTTCATATTCTATTAGTCCCTGAGATGTTGCATATGTATTTATAAGAGGGGAGCAAAGTCCAACAATTGGGCAGTGGTTGCTATGATGTATGTATTGCAATAAAACATTATCTGGGTAACATCATTGTCTTCTGGAATTAGTGTGTTCTACAGAGTTTACCTCTTCATGCTAAAAAGAAATTGTACTGTTGCAAAGCTTTCAAGATTATTATAAATCATTAACTATGGCAAAATTCCATTGTCCTTCTAGCAGTATGCTAAAATAAACATTTACACTCATCTTCCTTGTACAGTATAATACAGATTATCCCACAAGAGACAGATCTCTTAACAAATACTACTGATAGTCACAGAGAGCCAGATCTGAAGGTATCATAATTGGAATTGTTTTATTCAACCCTTTCAGAAAGAGTATTTAAGTAATCACAACCTGCTTTTTGAGTGGTTTGATAGCAGAGAAGCAAAAATTACGTCTTTTGCAAAGTTACCAAAACTGGTGTGGAACTATTTTTTGTAATAGACTTTTTCCTCTGTTTGTAGTTACGTGGTGAACATAGGATTGGTGGACAAGCTGTGTTGCTGTTTCCTGTCTGTTCAAGGCCCCGTTGATGAGAACCCCAAAGTAGCAAGTTTTCTACAGAATGCCACGGCAGTGTTGCATGGGATTTGCCAGCTGTGTTTCGCTGTCAATGGAAGGTGGGTGCGCTGGGTCTGTCAGCTCAAAATGTGTTGGTCAGGCAGTGGCATCCTGCTGAGGCTGCCAACCAAAACTGGCCCGCTGTGGGACACACAGGAACAGCTGGGAAGGAAACAGTGCAGGAGATCACTCTGCTCACCCTCTCACCAGCAAACTCTAATTAGTTACCTGCACCGAGGCTTGATTCTTCTCAGTCATTTATCAGAATTACAAACTTTGCCTCCTTTACTTATCATTCCACGCAGGGCTTTATCACTGATAGTTTGAAGTGTCCAGTCCCAAGGACTTCAAGAGGTATTTTATTATCAGCTAAAATCAGCTCTTAATTGATTTGTCTCTAGAGCAGCCTAATGCAGCTCTTGTTCTTTAAAATACCACCATCAGTGAGGGAATTCTATTTTCTATCGAGAAAGCTGTTAGTAGATTTTTCAGGGAAATTTCTAATGCAAAATGCTTGTTGTTGTAACCTAACCAAGGCTGTGGGAAGTGTGCCTGCCAGCAAATCTGGACTTCTGTGGTCTACAGTGTAGGACAGCCTGACACTCACGTGAGAATCAAAATTTCATAGCTTTGGGCTGTGCTTACTAGAACCTACCACCGTTACTGTTACACATTTCAGGAAAAATCAAGGCTGGCAGAACTTTACAATGCATTCCTGAAGGGTAAAATGATGCTAGGGTTGAAAAACTAGATCTAATAAAACGTAGGATAAGAAACAAAGCTGTAGGTAAGAGCTGTTGCTGGTAGCCAGGGACACAGACACATGGAAAAAGAACTGCAAGAAATATGAGCCCAAAGAGACCATCCCAACTTACTGAAATTTCCTTTTCTGAAAGCTGCCAACTTGGCATTTTAAATTCCAGGAGAGCACTGCCAGAAGTCAAATACTCACTAAATAAAATAATAAAAAAATCACCCTTCTGTTAGTGGAATAATAGTTCTAGCTCGGAGTGAGTAATACGATATTTGCAATTTCTGTAGCAGGCACACACTTCACCAAAATATTAGAGATCTTTGCACCCCAGAATAGTACAGCACTGCACGAGTACATCCTTCAAGAACATCTGTTCTTTGTAGCAGCAGAATAATTTTGGAGGGTTGAGTGTTTTTCTTCACAGTTACACCAAGAAGTATCTGATCCTACCACCTCCATAAACAGCAACTTTGGATTTCTCCAAAGGTGCTGGTTGTTCGTGATTTCCAGGTTAGATTGGTCATTTGAGCATGAAAAGAAATGAGAGGAGTGAACTTGGAGATTTCAAAACTGTTGTCTTTCAGATCAAAAGCTTTGATGTAACTGATTAGAAGGGCAGTTTAAATCATGTCTTTCATCACCTGAGCCCACTCTCCTTTAAGCAGTGAATGCAGAATGTAATTCTGTCGTGTTACAGAAGTCCTCAGTGTTCGAGGTGATTTAAATGGAAAAAGGTACTGCCAAACACAGATTAAGGTGGCAGAAACAGAGCTCAAATTTATTGAATTCTTAAATATGTCACACTACAGTAATACATGATGTGTGATACCTGATCTGCAGCACAAAAGGCGGCCTCTCTGTGAGAAATACAGATGCCTCTTTCATTCCTGGTAAATGGTGGTGGGAGGCAATGCAGCCTTTTCAGTCAGCTTTTCTCATTCTCCAGCTCAGTTGATACATGCTTGAGCACCAAACCAACCTGCCTGTTACACCCCTCTGCACTCCCGGTCAGCAGCCGCTCTGCTCAGCAAACTTCTGAAGTTGTTACTGAGGTTTGAAAAGCCCACTGAGTATTACAAGTGCTCTGACACTGTAGCATGAAAAGTTTTGCCAAATTAATGGCAGGCTTTCACCATTGTTGTAAGAGCAGTTTTGAAATGTTCTTTCAGTATATCCTCCTATATATGATGGTTCCAGGTTGGAAACTTCTTTATGCTCCTCGATGGTAATGGGGGGGTGGGGACACAAAGTTAATCTGTTTTTTTAGGTAGAAGTTTTTCTGGTTGTTACCTGTCATATAAAACTTGGCATTCCATATTAAATTCATGAGAGTACTTTCATAGAGTGCTGTCTGTTCTGTGTGCAGATCTCAGCATGCAGCATCGAGTGGCATAGTGGGAAGCTGACACAGGACAGTAAATACTGGGTGGGGGACCAGGGCCACCTCAGGGCTCAAACCAGCCCAGCACAACAATGAAATCCTTTATGGGATCCTTCTCCTGTGCCTTCAGACCCCACCAGGTTTTTAGGAACTGTACTGCAACTGTAATCTGCCATATCCCCAGATGGCCAGAAGTTATTGTGTAAAACTCAAGTTTTAAACAATTAAAAGATCCTGTCCTGTGGATACAAAGTATGTTGGGCCATTTCTGGAGCTCTGAGCAATCTAGACTTTCCTGTTTTCCTCAAAAGCACATGTCATAAAACTCCCAAATTCAGCAGAGTATTTCTAAACCAAGCTCTGAATTGATACCCAGTGTGTATTTGGACAGTTACTTCATGGAAAACAATTCTGTAGGCAGTGAAGAGATCTCAGTCAAGTCCCTCTCTGCACGTACCTCTACGTCAGGCAGGGTGTCACAACAATAATGATTATTAGAGAATAGCCTCAAATTCTTTTTTTAATATATGTATATAAATCAACATTATGTATTAAATGGGGTCTATGGTTGAAATAATGTAGATAGTAAAATTTTAAGGCATGAATGAAGAGACTCCTTTTATTACTGTGGTAGACTTGTGGAAAAAAAAAAGTCCAAAATCATGGAGTTAGATACAGTAAAGAAAAGTGTGAATAATGTAGAAACATAAATTGGAGGATTTTCAATTTTAAAATCATAAAATGTTATTGAAATAAGGGACTCTATTCTGATCATATGTTATAAACATATCCTATTATAAGAGAGGGATTTTCTTTCCATTAATGATTAAGGTCTTTAAAAAAGATATAACTCTGATATTGATCTTACTTTTCAAATTATCATTTTTGATACTAGCCAATAAATGCTTGATTGATTCTTTTAATTGAAATTTTGCTGTGGATGGAATAGGACATTTTCCAAACTGTGGAATACATATAAAAGATCAATTGTTGAAAACCTTAATAACTTGTTACCCTGTTTCAAGCTTGTTTTGATACTTTTTGTCCTCTTCTGTTACACAGTGAGAATCATTGAGGGTGACTTGGGACCTCCAACTGTCAGTCCCATTTTTCTGAACATGTATTGCATCTATAGCTAGCAGTGGAGATGAGAGCTCCTTCCTCCCTGATGAGTTAAAAAAAACTCATGAGAGCTGAAAACAGGCATTGTCCCTTACTGTATGTAGTGAGAAATCATAAAATGCAGCATGTCTGAATATTGAGCTCTCTCTGCTGAGCAGATGAACCTGACATTTGATACTTACGCTTGAAAAAATTGTGGCCCTGGTAATGCTTAACTGGTTTTTGCTCACCATTAAGAGTAACAGTAGCCAGAATTGAAAACAGAGACATTTTTATTAACCTGAAATAAAGCAAAATATTAGATACACTTTATGTGGGATAACAATGGGTTGTGTGGCCACATAACTGTCTTGAAATTTGTGTCGAATTCCAGATGTCCAGTAGCAATGTTCAAGATGATAGCCCTGTTTTCCAGAGTGTGTTATTGTAAATATGAGAGATACAAGGCCTATTTTGGGCCCTCAGGTCCTCACTACACATATGGAATGTGCTTGGCTTGTACCCGCAGGACAGAAAACAATGAGCAGGCTTGGAATGCAAGGAGCATTAATAAAGGTATGGCCATGCTGCCCCAGCTCAGCCTTCCCTAAAAGCACGAGGGAAGACTAAGTAAGAATCTCCACGTCGGGTCCTTCATCAGCAGAGCAAAGGTTTTGCCTGTGTTCCTGTCTTTTCCTGCATTGCCCGGTGCTCATCAAGTCTAGATCCCTTTTTTCCCTATTTCTCTGGAACTAAAATTGCTGTCCTACAGGTTTAGTTGTTGCTCTATGGAGGGCTAGAGTTAATGCCTTGTTTCACTTTTGCCCATGGGTATGAGTGAATAAATTCATGCTAACCCAGAGTTAATGCCAAGAACAGGGGGAAACCAAGGGCAGTACTGCAGTGTAAGGGTCAGTCACTGAGGCAGAACGTTCTCCCCAGGAGCAGTAGAGTGGAGAGCAATAACACAGATACAAGGAGGATAGTGCATTGTGCATAAGGGCAAGATTGCAAATATTAATCCCTCAAATTATGTGGGTTCTTGGGATACCAGCTGTTCAGAAATTTTGCTGGTTTCTCAATTTAAGAAATCCCTTCAAGCTTCCTTGTTATCCCAGGAAAATACAGCGTCAGAGCAGTGCAGTAACTAAGTTGTTGCTGTTACATGTTATCTCAAACCAGTGGTGGAATATATATAAATGTGTGTCAGCAGCTGATGAAGTTGTGGGTTCCAGTCTGCAGTGGCAGAAAGCTGCAGATGGGGTCTGATCCAGGGAAACGCTGCCTGTCGTGTCACAGATCCACAAGAAAGTGGGCTGGTCTGTTCTCAGTTTTATTACAGTAATTAAGATAATGTCTGTTTTGGCTGCTGGATGGTGAATCAGCTGCACGTCTGTCTGAACCTTGGTTGTGCTTCTCACCACTTCCAAGGGACAGCAGCTCCAGCAAGTGCTGTAAACTAACTCCAACTTGTGTCTGAAATCACTGAAAGGTTTCGCTTCATCGCGCCTGTGCAGCTCTGCAATCCCTGGCTTGATGGTGTAGCAATTGTAGCAAGGTCTGGCAGGTGCTAAATTCTTCTTTGCTCTTCTTTTATTATTATTTTGCCACTTTATTTTGGCATCTCTTTCTAAATAAAATAATTTAAAAGCAAAAAAGTACTGATGATAGTTTTTAAATCCTAATAGTAAAAAACCCCAACAGATTATATTCTAAGCCTCTTGGAAACTCATGTTTCCATTTCACTCCATGTTTTTAATCAGGAGTATATATTTCAAATATACAAACATTATATTGTATACCCTTAGAGAGGCTTGTCTGCTTGTTAGCTCAGCCAGTTTTTAAAACAATATATTTTCATATATAAACAGTTTGCTCATATTGAAGCTTGGAGAAATTGTAGTTTTATACTGTTCTGCAGAGTATGCTGTTTCTTATCAAGCTGTATTGAAGTCCTGTTTTTAATAAATAGTGGTGTATTTTAAGCAATGAAGTACCACTGTTTAGTATCTTTCTTTCCTGTGATGGATAGATCCACATTTTTAAATTCTTAAACCCTTTTTGTAAGTCACAGACCCCATACCTACTCCTGAGACCCCATGATCGCAATGCTGAAAATCACACTGGCAACCCATAATGAAAATTCTGTGCATTTCATTTAAACTTTTTTTTTTTTTAAGATCCAGCAGGTTGTTTGACTGTAATGTAAATATTTGTCGGTTTTTCTGTGTTTATATTTAACACATCATTACAGAGACTGGTAAAGTTTGAAAGCCTGTTTGTTTTCCTAGCTGTATCAGCCAGTGTCAAAAATCCAGGGAGTCTTGCTTCCCTTCAGGGATTAATTGAAGGGGTTTTGTCCATAGTGACTATTTTACTTTAGCAGCTGTTACAGACTCAAAGTTTCTTTAAATAGGAGGATTAAGAGGAAGTGCAGCTATAGGAATCTCATCTCTTAACTTCAGTTATGTAAAGTCTGGTTTTCTTGTGTGACATTGGCATCTTATGTTACAGTTTTTAGGGGGTTTTGCTTCAGTCTGTCCCAACAGCACTGAATTTTCACTGGGCTTACTTTTTGAAGTGAACTAAAAATCTGCTAAATGTATGAAATCCAGTGTTGTGCAGGCTTGACAAAAATCACTCAGAGCAGTAGATGCAGAGGTTCATGCTTTATTTTCCATCATCTCATGTAGACCTTTTTCTATTTTAAATCCCACAGCAAGTACAAATAACTCCTTTTACCTCCTTATTGTAAACATTTAGGCTTAAAGTGATGTAACTAACAGTTCAACTCAACAGGAGCCAGTGGCCTGTTCATATACACATTAACTGTAATACAGGCAACATCCAAAATAAATTGTTTCTGGCAGTTCCTTCAATCCATCACATCTAGATGACAGATTTTTAATTTCTCTTTAACAGTTCTGTAGTATGACTTTCTTGTCTTTTCTGTGAAAAAACTAATGTTTTCATTTAGAGTTGTTTTACAATTGACTTTTTTATGTGTATTTTGATTCATTCTCTGCTCCAGAGCAGCACAAAATGGTAAAAGGATTTCATCCAGCAATGTAAGCTTTCTCATATGGAATTGTTTAAAAATAATGATGGAGTGAGAGTTGAAAGCAATCTAACTTTAAGCTTTGGTAAAATTGGTCAATCTTCTCATTGCACAGAGTCAGAAGAAATTCTGTGAGGTATCATATGCAGTAATTAATTTGGGGTTATCATTTGACTGTGAGTGTACTTTTCTGTTTCGTACTGCTGAAAAAGCTCAGACTGAAATTAGGAAATACTTGTTGGCAAGAGGAGCTGTGCTCTCATGTGATCCTGTGGCAATAAACATTCTAGTTAGTCGAGTGTAACTAAGTGATGGTTAGCACATTTTGGCTACTGCATCCTGCAAAATAAATCCTTGGACATCAGAAGGCATTTTGAAGTGAGGAATACCAGGGAGTCCAGAGACACACAAAGCAAAGCTGTGCACATGGTGGTCCTAGAGCTGTCAGCTCTCCCTCCTCTTGCAGCCATCCGGGTTCGTGCCTCCCTTGCAGCCAGGTTGATGTGCCAGCAGGACTTGGAGCTTTGCAGCAGGGATCTGCCTGAAGGCACAGCTGGCACGGCCAGGTGATGGTTCAGGAAGTGTCTCTGCTCACTCCGTTCGCACACACTCACTTAAAGACCACAGAGCTTCAAAGTGAAGATTTGGGACATGGATTCCAGGCGTAGGGAAAGGAAAGCCATGCCATAAATTGTGCACTGTAGCCCCACCCAAACACACTTAGAACTCTAGTATTTTTTCCACTTTTTATTCTTTATGGGGTAAATCTTAGGGTCTTAAGGAAAACAGACACAACTCTGTTGCTTTTGTTCTTACCGTGTTTTACTAAAGATCTGATTCTTCTCTCAGAGACTTGTGGACTACTTACGCAGTGTGGAGTGGTTTTTGTATCCCTGATACCTTCAGGTATCCCTGAAGTAGGACTGGGACATTGATCCTGGAGGCAGCAGCAGAGGGTGCAGTGCTGAATAGCTTTTTCAGTAGCATTGAATGTTCAGAGACTAAATAGAAGTAAACTCAGAAATGGTACCCATAAATGCTCATTTCAGATGAGATCACTCCTTACATCAACTGCTTTGTACAGGTAAAGATGTGAGGGGACAGTGGTGGAAACAGATAGGTGCCAGTAGAGTACGTTGTGTAGAGCCCAAATACTGTCCTGTCATATTCACCTGGGCTCAGGGCTCCTCTGGGACTTGGGGAATGCAGGTTCATTATCCTGCTCTGCCTCTTTCTCTCCCTTTGGTCCAAGGAAGCGGTGGAGTGCTGTTAACAAGCAGAAATTCTCATGGACAGGCACTGGTTTGGCTGAGGTGGTGCTTTCTTATCTGCTTTATTTGCTTCACTAGGAAAAGTGAAAATGACAGAACAAGGTGATGATTGCCAAAACTTGGTCGTTGCTGAGGTCATGGTTTAGTTTCTCCATTGAAGACATCTGTCTGTAATTGTAAAAAGCAGGATTAGTCAGCCTGCCTAGGATCTGTGTTGGAAATGTCACTGGAGCCAGGGTTTGTAACAGAGGGGTGCAGGGTGCTCCTGATACAGATACAGAAGTGATTATTGAGAGCTGTTCTAGTCAAGGGAAAGCTCCTTACGGTTCTGCTCAACAGGAATATTCGGAGCCCTCTGAGTGTCCGGTCTTTGCTGCCTTAAACTGAGGTCTCCCAACTTACAGATTATTTTAGGAAGTGGTTCTGGTTTTCACTCCCATTTCCTTTGCTTTAAGTAGTTATAAAAGGGAAAAGTCCCCTCATTTAAGTTGTCCTTTTATAACGTTTTCTCATATAATCTGTCATATTTTCCTTTAATTATAAAAAAGAATAATATATACAGTCAATCTTTGTAGTCTCTTTTAATACTGATACTTCTGTCTTTTTTTTTTTTAAGATGGAAACATAGTAGATGAGGTAAAAAACAGACTTTGATGTAGCATATTTTAATTGCTACTGTTTGCTGTATTTTATTATTTTAGTGTTTCCTTCGATTACCAGTATTGACCAAATGTGTTTCCAAAATGAAATTCAGGTAATTTATGTGATGGGTTTGAATTAGAACTCAGGGAATATAAAACTTGCTGAATTCTTTTGGGGCTTGACTTTGTACTTGCCTGCCCTCCATGCATTATTTAGCCTCCAGGGTAGTGATATTCTGAGTCTTCCTTAGTAGTTGTCCTGCATCGTCTTCTGGATTATTAATAATGTGAAAAAACATGAGTAGTACAAATCGTGGAGGGATTTTGTTAGGTGCTCTTGAAAGTCTGGATGTGAGAATGGAAAGGGCAGTCCTGAGTTACTTGCCTGTCTGTGCTGGTATCCTAGATAACCGAAAAGCTTCTCCATTATTTTATGTGCATACCCAAAAGATGGCAAAGAAACCCAATTTCTGTGTGCATGAGCTGTGCTGGTTTCGTACTTACTTGTGCTTTGCTGCCCTACTGCAGTGTCCCGTAACAGCATCTGACTGAAGCAAGAAGTAGTGTGTTTTCCTGCTGCTCCACCACTTCATTCTTAAATTCCTGCACAACCATTTGATTAAGGTCATCTGTTCCCAGTAACTTATTTCACTACTTAGGTAGGCAGTTCGTTTCAGTGCCTGCAGCCCATCACTGTGGCAGGAGAAGCTCCAGGGAGTTCTCCCACTGCTGCTGGCTGCTATTACAAGCAGGAAAGGTGAGAGCAGGCTACTAACCTGAGACAGGGCTTGCATGGAGCCCCTACATGCTCCCAAAGTGCCCCCAAACTTCACACTGGTATCAAGAGCACGGGCACCAAGATGTGAAGCAAGATCCTGAACGATACAGCTGCACTGCAATTAAAGAGAGCATGAGACAGTGCCCTCATTATTGAAAGTATTTTCTGGAAATGCTGTGGTTTCCTGGCACGTTATGCATCAGGTTTTCCCTTGTTCCTAGTTCACTGTTTCTCTGACATTTGGCTCCTTGGACGCGCTGCCTCCCGGGCGAGCGTTCCCGCCGCGCGCTGCTCCCCTCTCAGCCAGCTCAATGTTTCTTTGGCAGATCCTGGAACATATTTGACAACGCACGTCAGGACCCCACAGGACTAACAGCAGCTCTTCAGGCCACGGATCTGGTTGGAGTCCTGCATATGCTGTACTGCGTTCTTTTCCACGGCACCATCTCTGATCCAAACACAGCCAGTCCTAAAGACAGCTATGCCGCCAGCACGGTCCAGGTTGCCATTCAGAGTTTACGTTTCTTCAATAGTTTTGCTGTTCTTGACCTGCCTGCCTTCCAGGTAACAGATGTTTTAAAACTTTACGTAGTGGGAAAATGTTAATTATTGATTATATCTTTGGACTAAGTTTTGTCTTTAAGATCTTAGTTACTGAAGGAATTTTCAATTTCAATTAAACGTTAGGTTTCGTGCATAAAATTTGTAACTGTTGTCATGTCTACCATATAGCTGTGGCTGATGAATTTAACCAAAAAGTGAAAATTTAGAATCCATTACATGCTGAATCCACTCCGTTATGTCTTCTAACTTCTTTTTTGCTTTTTTCTGGCCTAATGCTTTATATGTTTAATAAGCCCCAAAAGTGTAAAAAGAAAAATCTTAGTCAAAAGCACAAAAGAACACTTTTTCTAAAGTGAAAGGATTTGCTTGTATCATAACCACATTTTACATTTTCCGGTGCTTTCGGGGGCCACTTGCTTTAAGATTGTGCAGCTGAAACTGATAATCACTTGATACCATTTTTTTTGCCAAGTAAAATTTTGTTGACCAGAAATTGGAAATACAAGTTTTCATAGTTTTTGTTAAAGAAAAAAATCCAAAATACTTCATTTTGAGTCCTGAGAAGGACTGCTTAGCTTTGCCTGTGAACAGAGGTCAAGTGTAAAGGAATCACTTTGCCGTACCAATACTGGTATATTTCTCAGGTAAGTTGGTAAAGTTGTATTGTTAATATAAAACACCTGCCAGAAAGCATTGCTTTGAAAACACATTTAGCAGCATCAATCTTACACAATTCAACAGAACACGTTTCTTTTTCGTTTAATGTGTAATTTGTATATGTTGTACCACACTCTCCATCTGAAATGCATTAAACTCAGCAAGAGCTTTTCACGAGTGAAGAATTTAGTGTGGCTCCTTCAGTTCATGTTTCTTGCCTTGGATTTTCAGTGTGTTTGGTACTAATCTGTAACAACAGCAGCGAGTTCTGCGTGCAGCCGTGTCCATCTGTGTGGCTGCAGCTGCAGGACCCAGGCCAGCCAGGGCTCCTTTACAGGGACAGAGGCAGGGTATTTACTGGAGTTTCATTGCACACACTACTGACTCCCCTTTCTTTCTGTAAATCAAAGTAGTTCCCTCCTACACATCATTCAGCACCTCTTGGTTTGAGACTGGCTGTTTGTAGGTTGCTGTAGGTATTACAGGTCTATGCCAGAGTCAGGCTGGAAGTGGGACAGGTACAGCTTGCAGGGGAGCTGTAGCTGGAGGGCTGCTCCCTGATATCCCAAGAAACCACTGTTATCCTTAAAACACCATCTTCTCCTTACCCTGTCTGTATTTATCCCTCTGCCAACACCATTATATCTCAGCATTTATAGTAAACAGTCAGCATTACCTTCCAAATCCCATGGTCTGCGTTAGTTTGTTCTACCTAAAATACTGCAAGTTAGTAATTATTGCATGAAGGGTGGCCAGAACCCCACCCGTGTGAATTACTTCCCTCAGTTCAACACTGGGCTCTGCTCAGGAGGTATCCACTCAGCTGTTTGCTGAATTGTAGGCATCGTGTTGTTTGTGATGGACAGGCACCCTGGGGTAGCCTCAGCAGCTCTCCCTTTCAGTGCATTAATGTGATTTGTTTCTGTAATGTTAGGACTAACATACACCTGAGGCAGTTTGCTGGACATTCTGACCCTGTGGGCCGTAGCAGGCTGGCAGACAGCAGAGGGAAAAGCCTCGTTTATGTACTGTGTGATCATTATCTCTAAGGAATAGTTTTATCACAAATTAGTAGGACTATAGAATAGGGGGTTCTGATTAACAGAAGAGGTCTGGTATTCTCGAGTTTGTGTTAGCACAGATGGCTCATGGGTATATATTTCATTTAATTTGACAGTCTAAACAATTGAAAGATGGTAGTGAGAAACAGCACAGGGTCCTGAGCTGATATTAATTCTGGCTAAAAAGGAAGCATAGTTTCCTTGAAAAATTAGTTTAACTTTTATACACAAACTCAGGTGCCCTTTGACCTGTTGTTATCGGGGAAGGTTAAACCCAGAGTGCTGGGTCACAGCATGCATGGACAGCACTAATTAAATAAGGATGGACCTGAGAACATGGCATTTACATGACATAAAGCAGTAAATGGTGGCTGTATTGGGCATTAAATTTTGAAAATATACTGCCTTACCAGAATGCTTGAAGTTCAAGATCGAAAGTATCCACAGCTGAGCCTGGTTTCATTGCCAAGGATTCTACTTTTGCTGGGTACATTTGGAGTTCAGTAAGACTAAACTATGCCACAGCCTGGGATTTATGTACACGTACTTAGCACAGGCTACAAGGTAGAAAATGAAGAAAACTCTGAAATGAAAGAGATTTTCTCAGGCTTGCGTTGCTGTTTCATTAGAGTTAGGAGACTGTCATGCTCGTTCCTTGTGCTTTAGTTTTCCCCTTTGACCCTGTGTCGCTCTGTCTGCTTGACATGTTTATTAAATAGAGGCTGTAGGCTGCACAGATAAAATCTAATTCTGAATCTCCACGTTACAGCCATTTGCCTACTTTTAGAAAACATCCCAAGAAGCTTTGCAGCTGAGTGTTCTCTCCTTTTGGATGTTTCTAACTTTTTTTAATGTTTGAAAAGCCATTATTTGTTATTAATCATTGTATTCCATTCAGAGCATGAGTTATTAATGAGAAATGCATTTTGCTGTGTTGCAGAAATGAGGATGGTTTCTTTTGCTTATTTCTAAGAAATATTATTAAGTTTTCCTGGATCATGTAATTTATGTTAAAGGAAATGGTCAACCTAATGCTACACTGAATGTCAAATAAGCAGAATCCAGTTTTTCCTGTCCCCCTTGAAAATTTGAATTTATTCTTTCTTCTGTGGCTTTTAATGTTATATTCCAGTTGCGAACGATAAGCGGCTGAAAAAAGAGATTCTGTCCTTTCACAACAAAGAACATAGGCTGTACTTTGCAAAGAAAACCCAGAAGGGTGCAGTTGATGTGTATGCGATTCACACAAGTTCTAGAACGTACTGCTAGAGTGTAATTTCTGTTTCTTGGCCTTCTTTTCAGTCGATTGTTGGAGCTGAAGGACTGTCCCTGGCCTTCAGGCACATTATCAGCTCCCTGCTGTGGTACTGCTCCCAGCATACCTGTGAAGGATTGCTACACGAAGTCATTATTTGTGTGGGCTACTTCACTGTAAACAACACAGATAACCAGGTAAGGCAAATGGAAAATGGGATCAGAAGTTATCAAGGGCATATTTCGTCATGGATCCCTCCAGAAAACTAATCCCCTCAGCGCTGGTTTTGAAGCACTTGGGATTCCTGTGAGCAGAAACGGATGTGTTTGCAAAAGAGAAACTGAAGTTGTGTCTTAAGACAAAGACATTAATTTTGTGTGGCCGTAAGCAAACTCCCTGTTCTTATGCTGCCATTGCCAAGGTATACTTAGCAACTGATATTTTTAATTCTAAGTTAGCTTCGTGTCAGCTTGATCAGATGGTTGTGGTACCCAAGTTAAACCTTTTTAAAGCCAACTAAGCAACTCTCCCATGAAGACTTGTCCTTGGATGCCAGTGTAGCTATCTCCCTGCTTGCCGAGTGCTCGTTTAAGTTTAAACCATTCTTCCCCATGAATCTTTTTAGTAATAAACCAAATTCCCTGTCCAACAAACAGTGAACATTCCCCTTTAGCTTCCTTGATTGTTGTCCGCTTTTGCCACTGGACTCTGTGACCCCTTACTGGCTTATAAAATAATACACACACAAAACTCAAAGAATACTTCAAGTATCTTAATCTTAAAAATCCCCCAGTTTCCTCAGCTTATATGTAACATCTCAGGGTGTAGTGGGCAGGGCAGGGGTTGGCACTGGCTCTTAGAATATGTGAACCTGACTGTGAATGTGTCGGTGCTGCATTACGGTGCCCGCACGTTGGGTATGACTCAGTTGAATGCTGCATTTTGTGAAGGTACTCACTGTGTTCTCTCTCTGTGCTTGTACCACCTGGTTCCCTGTTTTACTCAACTTTTGGGATAGGGCTTCAGGGTGGGAGCTCAGTGCCCTGAGTTCAGTTGATGAGCAGGAGGAGAAAGTGTTACAACTTGTCAACAAAGTTTTAGAGAAAAGCTGCTCGATAACATTCTTACAGTTATTGACTGTAGTTGGAACATTGTAATATCTCAAAGCTGACAGTGCTGTCACAAGAATTATATAATTGTATAGTGATGTTTCTGTGGCATTGGCCACAGCTGGAGGGAGGATCCTGCAGCCTCCCCGCCCTGTGTGACCAAATCCCACTCAGGATCCGGAGCTGCCTGTTGGCAACACTTCAGCACGGTCATTTTTAAACCCCGTGTGATGTTGCTGCCATGTTGAGTCCCACTGCTGCCCGACAGGTCGTGCTGGCTCCCAGAAGTGCCAGCAAACTGTGTTGTCTTCTCTCTGCAGTTTAAAAATTTCTGTTCTGGCATCCAAGTGCAAACAGATGTGATTCATTGCATGGAGGACTTGGCACTGCAGTCATGCCAGGAATAGTGCAGAAGAGGGATTTCCTCCAGCAGTGCCAGCCTGCAGTGCTGTTGGTGCTGGTGCCCAGGGGCAAGATCCGGCCATGACAAGTGGGCACCGGGCCGTGGCAGCGGCTGTGGGGCTGTGGGCCTCCACGGGCCCCCAAGATACTGAGGGGGAGCCTTTGTCTGGGGCTGTGCTTCCCAGCTGGGTGTTTGGCAGGGTCCTGGAGTCTTCAGGATGTGCTCTTGGGGCTGAAGCCTTGGGGCTGGAGGTGGCTTCTGCAGCTCTCAGAGTCAAGTTTCAATCAGACAGCCACAGTATGTCAGTCCTTTTTGTACCCTAAGACTCTCTTCTAGGGTGGTTTGCTTTGGAGGTACTATCTCAGATCTCATGACATGCTTAACTTCTTATGTAATTTCTAATATTCCCCATTAATAAGTTTTTAACTGAGGAAGAGGCATTTTGGTTTGGCTTTCTTGTTTAAAAAAGCATTCTGAAAAGCTTAAAACTTTCCTCACTCAGGTACTTGAAAAATACAGGGAAGGTTTTTTAGTGAAAGGAAGTAATTTTTCTTTTACTACCAGGCAGAGCAGTACGACTTGCTTATGGCCATTATTTTAAGGTGCTCTTTGTGTTGTGACTTCCACTAAAGACAGGCTGCCTTTCATGAAGAGGGAAGTGCTTTCTATTCATTCAGTTATGGTTTAATTTTTTATTATGTTAAGAGCTTCCAATTTTTTCTTTCGTTGTTGATCATCTGGGGAGTCCTACTAAAAATAAAAAATTGGTCTCACAGTGGAAGTTTTCAAATAGTAGGCTTGAAGTCCTGGCAAGTACAGTGTAATAAAAATAGATACACTAGACTTGAGCTATGAAAACAAATTTCCATAAAGCCAGATAGCTCTATTTAGTATTTGAACCAACTTCAACTGAGTCAGTAACTGACGTATTTCAAGGCAGATTCAGGTCCTTCTTGCAGTCCAATGTACATTTGTTTGGAAATGTTTGCAGTTTAAAGTCTTTTCCTCTCTAAATTTGTATTTCTTATTACAAACTGATGTATGCTTTCATTCCTTTCAATACTCAAAACAAAAAAGGACAAACAGTTGTTTGGAGTTTTCAGTGTCCTCTTTGTGGTTCCTTTGTCTATCCACATCAACAGATAATGTCCAAAGCAGCATACTGGAATAAGGAAAAAAGGCATTAATTATTTAAAAAAAAAAAAAAAAAAAGCAGTTCCCCAGTTTGGAGAATAGATAGATTTCTAAAACGGAAATTTTACAGCCTGTCAACCTGAACATTGACCTTCTGTAGTAGTACTGTGATTTAAGTAAGTGAACTACTACCACTATGCAGTCAAAATCATAAGAGGGCAATTTCCTAAATATTTCACATTCATGGAGCAAAATCTTCCAAGAGCATCATATGCCAGTCATTTCATATAATACAGGTTTGACTTCATTTATTACACTGTCTGAAAAGCTTTTCTATTTAGTTGAGTAGCAAATTAAGAGGAAAAAGGAAAGTGCTTTTCTCTTGTACAGCTTGGAGATTCAGATTTCCCCGCAGCTTCCAGGAGCCCTGAACCAGAGGGGCCCTCACGGTGGGTCCCACACGCAGAGGCACTGCCTGGGCTCCCACTTGGTGTTTCCACCACGCCTGGCTCTTGGTCCGGGCCCAAGTGATTCTGTCGAGGAGCAGTGAGGACAATGGATTCCTAAGGAGCACATTCCTGAGTGTTTTGATAGTGCTTGCTCTGTTTATTTTAAAAAGACTGTGATTTTGCTGACTCTGCCCACATATAATATATTAGTAATATTCCTTCCCTTCTTTCCTATTTTGTTTTAACATTCACAAAGCTTTTCCAGGGCAGCTGCTGTCACTGAAGAAATAAATCAGTTATGAAAGTGAAAATTTCAAAAAGCAAGGAGTGTTTCTTTAATATTTGAAATGCTCCAACGCCAGCAGCGAGGCCTGAGCTGCCCTGTCTGTTTTGTATCGGCACGTGAACTTGTGTTTACTACAGAGCCAGACAGCCCCTGGTTCACAGACCAGCTCAGCTTTATTAGGCATCTGCTCCTCAGGAAGTATGAGAAGGAAAAGGGATTCTCTTTTTCTGGCCACCATTTAATCTACTGCCATACAAAAACAGGTCCCATGATACTGAGGATAGACATGTAAAGCTAAACTGGGTAATAAAAATAATGTCCAATCTTTCAATAGCCAACCCTACTATATCAGACTGTAGAATTACAGTTTCTAATTAAAATGTTCCTGTTAATTAAAAATATCCTTCTATTTCATTACATTTTTATTCCCTTTCATTGTTTGATTTAATTAGTATAATGAATATAATTAGCATGTGCTGTCAACTCACCTTATTTGCATATTATATTGGATAATTGAATGTGGTCCTGTAATTAAATTAACAGGAGTGACAGATGATTTGGTTTCTTTCACATTGCTGTATTGGGAATAGAAATCTTTCCATATTCATTGCAGTTAGGGAATATTTTTCATCTGAAAAGTCCTCACAAATCAGATCCTCAGACCAGGATCTTGCTGACAGGCTCCAAAAGAAGTTGCATTGTTCATTTGCATTGCTATGCCTTTATTTAAATAAAAACAGCTTTTGTTCTCCCAGGCTTTGTTACGCACTGTATTTAGAGCACTCTGGAAGAATCCCACTAACTTTAAGGATTTGTAAGATATGAACTGTATACTTCTAGAAGATACCACTGCTAGACTGCAAACCAAAATCTCTGCTGAAAGAGTTAGGAAAAAGGGTGTGCAGCTTTTCAGAACTTTGTTACAAAATTAGGGCTTGTAGATAAAAGTTCTCTCAGAAGTTCTTCAGAAATTTGCATGCACACTATGTGTCCTTGAAGAAACGATTTCACTCCCAAAAGTCTTCCAGCTGCGTAAGTCTAACTTATTTCTCTGTCCAAACCTTCTATCCCCAGACATTTGTGTCCATAACAAGGTATGTTATTATAAACTCAAAAATAATCAAAATGTTAATATCTAATAATCCATACGTTGAAAATAGAAGCACATGGAACATTATACATAGATTTAATAGTATCAGTCACCTACTAGAAATTTCTCCTTGCTATATAAGTGTGGAAAATTTGTTGCAAAACATGTTTCAGGCATCCCAGCTAGCTCCAGGTAGAAGAGTAAGGAGCAGTAAGATTACAGGATATTTTGGCAGGGAATTTCTCCCACATTGAATATGTAAAATGTCACACAGCAGTATCACAGGTAAAAATAAAATATGTAAAAAAATTGAAATATTGTATGATAGGCACAGTTCTGAAAAGATCTTGAAATTTTGGACTCACTCGCAGCACCCAAGGCATGGTAGTTGCTCCCCGAGAAAGGCTTCATCTCAAGATTATTTTCCCTTTTTTGTTAAATGATTGGCTTATAGTCTTTTCTTTTTTTAAGCATTTCTTTCATGTGGTAAGTCTTACTTGTGTCGTAAAGCAGCAGCACACTGTCCCACAGTGTCTATCAGACATAGATCTGTGTATGACACATCCTAGCTGTGGTACTGCTGGCCTGCAAGGGACACTTACCAAGTGACTTTAGATTAAAAGTGACCTTCTGTAGGGAAATGATTTGGTGCTTTTGACAGAGTTAGTGCATATTGAGTATGTGGCCAGTTTTCTCTAGTGTTAGCAGGAAGGAAGAAAATACTTCTAAAATGGAAAAATTGTGAGAATCGGAAGTCAACAGGAAAACTTGCAAGTTATAAAAACATGTAGAGTTTCCATACAGGTTGTTTACTAGAGGCCATCATTAAACTTTCGTAATTTATGTTAGTTTTGGGGCTGTGGAGGGACTGGAACAATTTTGATCTGGTAGGTGGAATTTATGAAAATACAGCACAAGAGTAAAGATGCAGGAATTGGTAGTTACCATGCTGTTAACATCCCTTTCTGTAAGTAAATAGTATCTGAAATTAATTAGTTCTGATTTTGTTTGTTTCTTCTCAAACAGGGATTTTTAGGAGTATTGATTTCATGTTGAGGTTATGGGGTTTTTTCTTTAAACCTTTTTTAAAAACCCCCACACCCTGATGTTTTAAAGCTTTATATATTTGAACAAAAAATATGCCTGGTAAATTTTGTGGAATAGCTGATTTTGGCAAGTGAGTGATTCATGTGAAGTTGTAGTCTTGACTCCCATTTAGAAGCACTTCAGCTTGTGAACAAAAATCCCCTAAGGATTAAACTGCCCGAGTTAAAGCAGAGTACATTAAGGCAGCTCTGTAATGTATGCTTTGGCTCTCGCAGCCTTACATCCTCAGACCACATAAATTCACTTAAGTGAACCAATGTCTTCAGGAAAGATGGCATTCCTGTCTGGGCAGTCAGGGAAAAGTGGGGATACCTTTTAGGTAATTTGTCAGACACCTTTGTTGTTGTTTGAGCTTCCTGATGAACTTTTTCTTTTTGAGAATGATCTATGACAAAGCAAATCAAATATGTCAGAAGCATTTGGGACTGCACATTTCATGTGTCACATCTTAATTGTATTTCTAACATTCCAAAATGCATCCTGGATTTTTTTGGTTTTTTGAGAGGATGTGGGGAAGGTAATTTAATATGAGCAAAGACTTAGCATGAAGTAAAGTGTATTTAGTTTCAGTTCATGATGACTGGCTGCTTCCTGTAGGAAGGAGAAGAAAGAGTGTATAGGAATTAGGGTGAAAAATTAATGCATTTGGATTTATCTTATTGTCTTCCTCTCAAACTGTAAACACAAAAGAATAAACTTATCTCCCAATGTCATAAAAGCCAGTACTTTCAACAGCCTTCAAATAACAATCCATAACTGAGGCTTAGAGAGGAAGAGAGGGAGCAAAATCGGCTGATGCTGCCTCCAGAGAGCAACTTTCTAAATCTTACTCCTGGGTCAGGATAAAAGGAGTTTGGTGGTCTCAGCTTAATCCCCAGTGGAACTTCATCCACATCGCAAAAACACCACAGAGTTTGGCATAATCCTGCTTAATAAGCAGTTGGTTCCCAGCTCAGACCTGGGCCTGGGCCGCCCTGGGTTTGGACGGAGGCAGGAGCTTGCGCAACGCCCGCCGTCCTCCTGCCCGCTCCCACCCAGCCTGGCGCTCGCCCCTTTGCATGGGAACTGCTTTTCACACAGAAACTTAAAACGAAGTCCAAAGCCTGCAAATATTTAATCAGCCTTGTGAGCTATTGTCTGTCTCGCCTCATGTGTGAGGGAACTCCCTGTGCTTCTCCCATAAACTCTCAGTTTTTCAAGGCTCTGCAGAGCCGCGGTGGCTGTCCCCGACGCGGCCGGCCCCACGCAGAGGGAGCGTCGGCCTGCTCTGTGTTCCCAGCAGCTGACAGTTCTTCCGAGCCCTTGGATGCTGCTCGGAGGGTGGGACCCAGAGAAGTCTCCCAAACCCGTTGTGTCGTGTTCAGCTCGAGTCACACTTGATTAAGGCGATAGTGAAACATAAAGAACAAAATGCATTATTGGAGTACTATGGAAAATGTTGCTCGTCTTCCTCTCCCCTTAATAAAGGGTGAATTGTAGCTCATTTTTCGTGGCAGAAAAACCCGTTTTCTTGCTCTCTGTTTGAAGCTTTGTCTCAGCCAGCTCTGTAATATGTCCAGTGGCTCAGTGTTTCACAAGCTTTTTAGTTGATGATTAGATACTTGGACAAACCCTGTACATTTCTTGTGGAAGCCATAAGACAAAATGTGCTAGGAATAATAATTCCAAGACTGTATAGCTTACTTGTGAGTAGGGTTTCAGCGTGTGACAGAAAACGTTTGCTTTTGAAGAGGGAAAATGCTCTGAGACATACAAAAAGACTTTATGTGTTTTAGACTGTAATGTTTGAATTATTCACACCTTCTGGGGATTTTGACCCAAACTAGCTCTTGTTTCCAAGGATGCTGGTGGAAACCTCAGCCAACAGTCAGCTTAAACTTCTGTTGACTTGTCCTGTTTCTTCTCTACCCTTTAAATCATCTTCATTCAGATCAGTTGGGTTTCATTCTGTGCAAATGACTGGAGAATCGTGCCCAATGCAGCAACTTAAATTTGTAAGCGGTTCAGCATCGAAGTTGAAGATATTATCCAAGTGTGAAGATGATTCTTCAAAAACAGTGCAGGGCTACAAAGGCTAATTCTAATCACTTCAGGGCTCAGAATAATACCTGAGGATTTGAGATGTGTCACGATGGGGTTTTTTATCTGGCAGAATATATGTATTTCTCATACATTTGATCTATAACAATATTTTCTGATTAAAAATTATTAGGCCAACACTTAAACATATGAATCCTCTGTTACATTATTGTGAAAACAATGAAGCTTAGAATTTTCTAGGAAGCAGTGATACCCTTTGGTTTAACAAGGTCCTTAAGCATATGATTAACATAAAGCACGAGAACAACCTCACATTTAAATGTTTATTTTTATGGTAATAAATGCTAAAATGCTATTACTTCTGAAATTAGGCTTTTCCTTAATACCTTTTCTAGGTCAGATATTAGATTACTGTTTTATCCTGCAGCCTGGACATGTATGAAATTCACAAGTAACCTCTATATGTATTAGAATTGTTTCCATTTTGCTTTCATCACAATGTAATGAAGTTTATCTTTTGCAATATCTGTTTAACATTATTTATTTATTGCTGAATTTAATCTTGTAATCTTATATATTAATCTCATAATCTTATATATACTTCATTTGTTGTCTTATAACTGAGGTGACTTGTTAGTCGTCATGTGGGGATGCATTTTTTTGAAGGCTTTCTATAATGAACTTCTTTTGCTAGATTTTCCACTAGCATCACTTTTTGTAAACGTTTTTACATTTTCAGTGCATCACTGTCCTGGTAGTTGGCCCTCATCCTATCTTAAATGTTCATCTGTCTTAGGATGGTTACGCAAAAACTGGTGAGAATTTTTTTCTGTGATTTATACACAGAGCACCCCTGAATCTGCTTAAACCATAGAGCTCTAAAAGGACAATGCTTAAAATGTGGTTTATAGGAAGACTGATGTTATTCCTGAACTCCCTTATCTTCTCTCTGAGAGCTTACATGTGACGCTAAGAAAATAAACACTGGAATTTTTCAAATAGACAAAATTCTTATTTTTAAATTTGAATGTAGCATTCCGGAACTTTCTTTTTGCATGGAAATGGTGCTCTGATTCCTGAGAAATGCTAGGAGGAATTTAGAACATTCTTTGCTCAGAGCTTTGCCAATAGTGGAGTTTGCAAAATGGAAAGAAAAGAGCTTGACCTTAAAACAGAAGAAGAGTCTAAGTGGTGACATATTCTGCTGATTAAATACTAGCAGTATGAGATCTGTTTATATAGAAGCAAAGAAATAATGCAGATCTAACTTTGAAGAGAAACTCTGGACTACAAATATAAAGACTTACTTCTTTTACAAAGTTGTAAATAACCTGACATCAAACAAAGGGATTTAACTGTTTGATGGAATACTTTTACAGGAATTAGATGCACAGTTCCTGTTCAATGAAGTTATTAGTTGTTAGTGCAAATTAGAATTGACATTTATATAAATGATAAATACATGGAAAAGAAACATTAGTAGTTCTCATACCAACTACCATTTTAAGATCCTAATGTTTATAATGGCCATGTTGAAGTTTGGAAGCGCAGGTCATCTGAGATAGCAGAGAAGGCAGGAGTGCCCCTCAGAGAACCATTAACCTTTTAGGCTGAGTTGTTCTAAGACAATTGCATCTGAACGTGAACTACATTATAGCACAAGAGCACAGGCAAGTAGAAAGGCACATTTTAATGCTTCGTTTCATAAAACTGAAAGGAAATTCTGTTGGGAAGGATGTTTTTCTAGAAAGTTAATTCAGCTCCCAGTGATAAGCACTGTATTTGTTTCTGAGTACCTGTGGAACACACCGTTTCGCTGCCAGGTTTTTCTCCAAGAGCCAAAGAAAGTTTTGCTTCAGGAAGTTCAGAACTTTCCAACTGCTTTTTCCTCTATCCACATTAGTATAACTTTGTCTCAGTTTTCACTTGATAAAAGAGCTACAACTCCTAATATTTGGTCAAAATTAACGAAAACCACCAGCCTGGCTATAGACTACTAAGAACATGACATTTTCATGCTGGGTTAGTCACACAAGAGCACTGCACTTGGATGACTTGTAAAGTTTTGTTCAAAACTTGACATTTGGGTTTGTGCCTACAGATTTCAGTTCTCTCCTAGGCAATCTTTTCCCTTTCTCTGGCTGTCCATTTTCCCTTTCTTCTGTGGATGAAAGAAACTGATGGGCTGCAGAAAGCCCCCATAGTTTCCATTGCTTCCCTGGGAATGGTGGTGGCATCCTTCTGCTGCTGGGAGGCACTGCCAGGGGCTCGGTT
Organism: Gymnorhina tibicen; assembly: GCA_013399875.1. Lineage (NCBI taxonomy): Eukaryota > Metazoa > Chordata > Aves > Passeriformes > Artamidae > Gymnorhina > Gymnorhina tibicen. The sequence continues at coordinate 2,554,334 of VXAZ01004636.1, read as the reverse complement.
GGCAGCTCGCTTGCTGGGTGTTGTCTCCACCTGGTGCTTTGGCCATGCCCCTGCCCCTGCGGCTCTGATGTGCCCCAGCAGTGCCACTGGTGCCAGCTATGCCTTTGCTCCCAAAGTTTCTTCCCAAAGTGAATCACTTCTCAGTTCTTTGCTTTGCCCGTGCACAGACAAAAAGGTTGCTGCTGGCTTACTCTTCTACCTGACTAGAAAATGAATCAGCTTCTTTAAAAGATAATTCCAGGTTTTATTGTATATATTGACAGAAATAACTGATGTGAATGATATCTTTACAGAGCTGCAAATGTCCAAGTGAAGCAAGGAAACTTAAATCCACCAGTAGAACTAGACTAAATATTGCTCTAAAAATCAGCAGTCTGCGGTAATCCTGGTGTGGTACACAAGCAGTGAGAAAGTTCTTGGTCTGACACGGAACCATTTATTTTGTTATCTGTAATAAAATATCTGACAACATTTAACATACATGCATAGAACCATTGGAAACCAATCTGGAATCATAATCTTCTTTAAATCTTTGGAAGGTTGCAAGCAGAGTTTTAAATTCAATTAGTTCCTCTTTTTTGAATGCAGTTACAACTTGGAAAAAGAAACAGGTTGTCACCAAAAATGCTACTCCATAATAAATCTTCACAGGGCAATTTAATTGAACTGCTAGTTCTTGATAAATTACTAGCATGCATCTCCATTACATGTCTATTTAGAACATATGAATATATGAATGATACGAATATATGAATTATCAATTCACATTAATTTAACTAATATTTGTTCAGTATTTTACATACAGTCATTCTTCAACTTTCTGACTGACAGTTTTGTCAGTGAAAATCCTGTTTATTAAAAGGTGTTTGTACACTCCTGATTATGAAAATATAGTTTCAAAGACAAGAGGATTCTTATTTTAGTCTTCTGCAAAATTAACAGTTGAATTGGTAAGATTTTACATCTGATTTGACATGTAACTGCTGAGGCATTCTGTGTCATTGCTGTACCATTCCAGAGTTCTGGATCCTGTTGGTTATGAGGATTTTTTACCGTCCTTTGACAAAAATACATACATACACATTTTAAAGTAATGGTGGTTTTCACTGATAAAAGGAATGCAGAGAAAAATTAAGCGAAGTACAAATACGTGTGTATGCAGTATGTAAATGGAATTAGGAGGTGTTTGGCAAAACATCTTTCCCTTGCTAGTTCTCAGGCAAAGGTTGCCTCTATGTGTGCTACTCGTTATCTCCCTGCAGGGAAGGAAAGGAGCTGCACTTTTATGATTCTCATTCCTGCAGGACCATCACAACATTATTTGGGGCCCTTGGAGCTCAGTGAAAAATGAAATGAGCTGCAGCATTCCCCTTTGCTACCCAGAGGAGAATCACACCCAAGTTTTTGGGTTCATATGGTCTATTAGTTCCCTAGAAGAGGCATTCAGTCCTGGGAAGTCCTCCCGTGCAAGGGGCCAGGGAGCAGTGGCAGGAGAGGGAGGCTGCTGCCGCTGTCCTGGTGGGCATACAAGGCAGAACTGAGTCTCCAGCACGGAATATCCTTCCAGCAGTCGCCTCAGGTCTGGAGCCACACACCCTACCTAAGTGACAGGGGAAGCCTTATCTCCCAGTGCAATGATGAGTTCCCCTCACAGCTTTATTCCTGTTTCATACCACATGGAGCTTTTAATTTTTTTGATTGATTGTCCTATTTTATTGCTCAAGTGCTGTGTGGCATATTGCTGGCTTTTGTCATTGGAGTCTGTTTTGAAAGACTGACTTTTATACTGCTTCAGGCTTTCACAGCGAGAACTGCAGCAAATGGCCAAGCAATACACTTCATAGTGAATATTGGCCCGAGTAAACGTGAGGAAAACATGGATTCCATCTAGAGACTTCAGAAATCATGAATCATGCTTTCCTAAGTGATAAACTTCAGAAATACCAGTACAGTGGATGGGGATAATTATTGCACTTGTGAGAGCAGAGTGCACTTCCCAAAGAGTCACACGGGAGCATGGATTGCTGGTAGGGCAGAGGAGAGAGCCTGACCCGCTGGCTATTGGAGATGAAGCAAATTAGCAGGACCTGCAGAAGGCTATAAACTGGTGGGAGTGACAGAAGATAACTGATAGGCAACCTTGAAAGGTGTTGCTCAGTGAAGAGTTCCCACGGGTCACCACATCACTCATGGTGCCGGTCAGCTGTGGATGCAGCAGGCGCAGCATGCGTGGTATGGGAGACCTGGAAATGCAGACAGACGCCAGCCAGGGAGGAGTGTAGTCCTAAAGGTGAGGATTTGAGTTGCTCTAGCCTCTCCTTCTCAGCAGGCTTTTACACTGGGAGCGGTGTTGGCCAGTGCTTTCTGGTGTGCTAAACCTGAATTCTCACCACGCTCTGTAACGGGGGCTGCACGTCCAAAATGGATCAGGGCCTGGAGTTTGGCTGGTGGCACAAAGGGAAGCTTCTTTGACTGTTTGTGAAATAGCATTTCAGAAACCTATTTGCTGTGTCTCCTACCTGTGCGTTGTTTGAGTCTTCAGAGGATTGTTCCAACATTTAGTACATGTTGGGCCATAAATAAGCTAAGGTAAGCTGGAATTTATTCCAGCTAAGCACAGGCAAAACCAATAAAATTGTATGAATATCTATAAATTTTGAGAATAAGCAACATTTTAAAAGGAAACAAAACATTAATGTGAGTTGCCTGCTCTGGATTAAAAAACCAATGTGGTACCTTGGACTAATTTGATAGGTCTCAGTTCAGAAAAAGAAAACCACAAGCAAATATTAATGGAACGTAGGCACATAGCTGAAGTTAAGCAGGTGCTTAAATGCTTGGCTGTACAGAAATGCAATGATTTAATTAGGATCTTGTTACATTTGACAGGCATATCTGACTTTCAGGCTTGAGAGAGAGCAACAAGAAAAGCTAATTCTAGGTAAACGCATCTGGATCCCAGTATGTGGCAGGGGGAGAGGCAAGCTGCATTTCAGTAAGGAGTTTGTATCTTGTGTGAGAGCAGTTTGTAAGAGAAGTATTCCATATTCCAGCCTGCAAAACTCCCTGGGATTATTAAGACAAGTGACTGTTTAAAAGGAAAAAAAAAAAAAAAAAGAAAGAGAAACGCAAGGTTTTTATTTGTTTTCTTTGCTGTTCATCTGCTAAGTCAAGTGCTGGCCTTCACTTTCTCCCGCCACTGACAGTGAAACAAGGAATATGTGCTCTGCTGCAGGTTTATTTGATTGGGTTTTTTTCCAGTAGGGGGTGACTCATGGTTTTTTTCTTCAGAGTGCATACATACCTGATACAGTGTATCAGGTTTAGTAGCTGCATTAGTACAATGAGCTGAAATCATTAAATTGATTCCACATGTGATAAATACCAGATTAAAACAGTCATACGTGCCCTTGTATATACCTTCCTATCTTTAATGTTGATAACATCATAGTAGTAAAACTGTTGAAAAGAAATGCTAATGAAATAATAATTCCGTGGAAGCTAGTTGGGTATCTGCACTGTGAGTTTGGCAGGACCTCACTAACTATCCGTGGCATTTTTAGGACAGGTAAAGGAAGTGGACTGTGAAATGAAAAATGAAAAGTCCCAAAAACTTCTTTGCCTCTGCCTGTTCATCAAGGGTATGGTGGCCATTAAAAAGAAATCAAGAGTTCTCTTGTTTTGTCCTGGATCCAAATGCCAATTGTAGTTATTTTAGTACAATTATGATTGACTTTAAATACTTTTCTGATTGTAGAATTTACCACAAAAGAATAGAACAGTATAATAACCACTCTGGTTAATTTAAAATTTCAACAGTACTCCCAAACTTGGAGGGCACCTCTTGCTTACAGAGTGGGAGCTGAGAGTTTAGAATCATCCAAATGCTTCAGTGATATTTTCCTCAAAAACAGTGTCTGAATGTATGCTTAATTGTCACTTTTTTGGCTGTCTTTTAAAAATTCCTCCTGTCTTTCAGGGCATTAAGACATTGCTACCATTATTTTGAAAGGTTTTTAATGTCTTTTTTGACTGGTGAACTGAAAAAAATGCAAAGTATTACTTTGTTCATCTTGTTTTTAAACTGAACTGCATTATCAACTTAGTGTGTGCTCTGAAGGTATTGTTAAAAGTGCTTTGAAAACTTGTAAATCCCTGTAATTTATGTTCCTGTAGTCTCAACTGCTTCTTTCTGTCCTTCTGGTTTTAATTTGAATGCAGTCTTGTCTGGGTGTGTACCTGTAAAATTGTGTTTTTCCAAGTACAATTTACAGTCGTGACCCTCAGTTTTACAGTGTTCCAACCTTATAGAAGCTTCCTCCTATGCCAAAAAGCCAACTTTGGGTCAAACAGCTCTTTCATATTGTAATTGTCTAATCGAGGTTCCTTGGAACAGATCCGATTTGGGCATTTTTTAGTTTATCGCAAAGATTTTATAAGAATATCAAGTGAATTGGAAAGGTTCCTTTGTAGGAGACCAGTGATAGCATTGCCTTATTTCTTCAGATGTATACAGTTGTAAACTTAGCCTTCTTCATGACAACAGTCCCATTTATCTAAACAATTCTCCTTTTAGAGCCAATGGCACTGATAGAAACCGAGATAAGAAATACAGATGGGAGGATCTCTCCGAGTCTCCCCTTACAGAAACTCCTCGCTGGGCAGCTCACAATCCCCTTTTCTTTTTGGTGCCTGAGAATGCGTGGCAGACATCTCCCATGAAACACAGTCCTCTCGAATTGCCAGCTCGAGGAAAGGATGGTCGGGCTTTGGGAGGGTTTTTAAAATCCTGGTGATTCCTTTCTGGATTTTTCTTCCCCCATGCTTAGTGTGTTTAAATGGCAGGAGTTGGGGGTTTGTGTTTCATAGCTCTAACTTAGAATAGTCCCTGTGCTATAATTCTTTGTCTTTTGAATTAAGGTATTAAATTATCCATTTTATTGTAATCTGTAAATTAATCCCTTGCTTATTTGCCGTCTTTTTGGGTGATACAGAAAAAAGAACTTTCAGAGCTTTATATTTTTTATGTTACTCCGCAGTAAAAATAGTACTTGCACACTGAAACAGAAGTTATTTGAACTAAACGTTATAGGCTTTATTTTTAGTACTTACTCCTCATCCATGCTCATTTTTTTAGCATGACTTCAGCACCCTTGGTGGTTAAGAGGAAGAGAAGAGCAGATAGATCACGTGGTTTAATTTTGTTCTGTTTGTATTTTCAGATCATTGTACAATCTGGCCGTCACCCCACGGTGCTGCAAAAACTCTGCCAGTTGCCTTTCCAGTATTTCAGTGATCCTCGTTTAATCAAAGTGCTCTTCCCTTCGCTAATAGCTGCTTGTTACAATAACCCTCAGAACAAGATCATCCTGGAGCAGGAGATGAGCTGTGTTTTACTCGCCACCTTCATCCAGGTACTGCTGCAGTGCTGTGGCAGGCGCAGGGGCACTGCCAGCGCTGCGCTCGCCTTTGCTCTCAGTGTGGGGATCGTTCACTTAAATAAAACAAGCAAACAGCAGTGAAGTGCTTTCAGATTCTCCGTAGCTCTTCTCAAACCACAGATTCCGCCTGTACTTGAGGCATCTTACCACACGAAAAGGTTACCGAGGAGTTCAGGTTCTCACTATCCATGCACAATCATGGTTTTATTAAAGTTACTGGATGTACTGGGAAGATTTGATGTAGATCTTAAAATAGTTATTTTTTCAAAAATTCCTGCACATATAGCATATCTGAAATTGCTATATTAATGTGTTTACACACAAATGTACAGTTGTATACTGTGTACCATAGATTTACGGAGAACTGGGTAAGTGTATATATTTTATGCAGAAAATACACAAAACATATGTTACCAGTCTAATCTTGCAATCTTTATTTTTGACAGTAAGCCACCGAGGTCATTACAAATACTGTTTTGAATAAGGATTTGCAGTATTTTTCTTCCCTTTGTCTAAATTTATATGCTGTTTTATCTGTCAGATTTTTTGCATGCCTCGTGGTTTTCATGCGTTTTATTGACTGTTTCCAATGAATAAATGCAGTTTTCATAAACACTCTACTATTAAAAATAATACACTTTTAGGAGTCTGTAACCCTGTATGAGTCACCTGAAAGTTACTGTTGTTGATAAAGAAATGTTAGTCAAACTCTTTTCCCTTAATACTTTACAGCTAGTGCAAGAATAGTCTACATGCATTTGAGAGAAAGTACGAGAACTAAATATTTACTGAAAGTCTTTGCATAACATCAAACTTCTGAGTGCAACTACTTTTTATCCTTTTAATACTAAAATAATTGCATAGCAGTTTTCTTAAAAGAAGTTTGGAACTTCGTATTAAAAAAATTTGCCATATAGCAATGAACTTCTGGTTAAATACACAGCTATAATTCATTTTTTTTTACTTTCTTATAGTGAAACTACAGATTTTAGTGTAGAAGTTGGGGTGGGAAAAAAATAATTTATGCATTATTAGTAAGTGCAGTGAGTTTAGTTTGGGGTTTTTTCAGCTAAAAAACATGAGAGTGGAGGAGAATGTTCCCTATATGAATAATTAAGGTTGTTTACCTTGATTTCTGTTCTATAAGAGATGGAATGGAACTAAAATCCCCAGTAGCTACGGTAAAGCGTAAGTATATTTATAAGGGTCAACGTTACTAATTTGATTTCCAGTTAGAGTTATATCCCAGATGGCAAGTCCATGTACTATTGCTGCAGGCTTTTAAAAAAAGGTGTTCTATCAAAATATGGAAGAGGTGTGTGTACTGTAAAGTGTCCTGTCACTGCTGACTTCACCGGTCCTTCGGTATTTTGCCCGTTTTAAAGTCTAATCCCAAATGTTGCGCATGCATACACGGAGAGCAGTTCTGGCAGGATCCAAGGAATGCTGAGATCCCGCACACACAGAAGGGACTTGCCTCTCTACTTTTATTTCAACTCGCTGCTGTTTGTGAAGCAAATCTCTCATTTGCTTCAGTAGAAGGTTTGGGAGAGACTGTAAAATGTTGCCCCGTGATTAGAAAATGAGATTCTTCCTTTGCCAGGGAACGCAAAAAGAAGTCCCGTTTGCGTAAAAGTTTGGTGGTGTGTACGAATATAACACTTAAATACAGTGTGTTAAATGTGAACAGCAAAAATCAAAGGAAGAGCATTGCTGCATTTTACAGCGACCTCCCTACCAATAGATGCATTTCCATCATCTGAAGTTTGCATCAGCCGGTTTATTTTTGTTACTTCTGTTTTGAGATGTGCAGAAATAAGTAGAAACACTCAGGAGTATCCATGATTTGCTGTGTTGTATCTTATCTCTGATAATACCTTCTTTAGTGTTCTGCTGGGTGGGTACTCCACAAAAGACAGGATCTGTAGCGGGGAGCTGACTGGTTCCGGGTGAGGTCGGGGTCCGTGCTGGCTCCGAGGATGCCACATCCCAACATCCGACAGCAGCCGGGATCGCGCAGTGCTCCGGCTGCTCGCGCCGGCCCCGCACAGCTGGGGGCACAGCTGGGGGCACAGCTGGCTGCCAGGGGCAGCAGCGCTGGGCAGCAACTCCCTGTTCTCCCAGGAGATCAGCACCTCCAGCTCCCAGGTCACTGGGAAGCACAGCCGTTGAAATTGGGATCATTCGTCAAATTTGTAAGAGTGTATTGAGTCGGGAGCAAAAATCTGAAACTCCATTTGTTTTACAGAAAACACAGCTATGGTAAATAAAAATCACAACAGTAATTATTTCCTAAGAAGACATTAAAGCCTTGGATTCTATGTTGTGTACTATAAATATATTTTTTGAAAACAGGTATAAATAAATGTGTAAAAATCCACTGTAAATTACAGAATTTAAGTGCTGTCAGTATTCTAATATGTAGCAAACAAGCCAGAGTTTATTAATTTACAGACTGCATAAAGTATTAGTATTTTTGAGTGACTGTGAAGACTTTAAAATGTTGGTTTAATTCCTCAGATGTAAGATCTGAAAACCTGATGTCTTTTTTTTGTTTGTTTTCCCCCATAGGATTTTGCACAGAGCTCAGGCCAAATGGAAAATCAGTTATCTCAGCAGAGGGGTATGTTCACTGCAGAGTAGCAATTGGGTAACAAAATGTGTAGATACTGTGATTAAAGTCTTTTGAATCTGCATTGATGAAAAGAAATACAGTAAATTGCAGCACGATTTTACAGTTTGGGGGTGGGCTCCCCAGTTTACATCCTGATTTATACGTACGTGTCTTCCAGTCCGCTGCTTGTCGTATCAGGGATTCAGACTGTTAGTCTTTATTAAATGCTAGGTGGTATCATGTCTTAAAATGTGATACTGTACCTGCACATATTTAATTAGCTGACACAAAGGCTGCCTTCAAAAGTTTTAGGTTGCAGAAGCCACGCAGCCATGCCAATACACCCAGGGAGCCAAAAATCTCTGAAATACTGTCGTGTAATTGTCCTTTAAAGTTTGTCCGTTTGCAGAAGAGTCATGATTTTTTTCCCCCCTCAGTTATCATAAATATTATTTAAAATGCAGTCAACCTTTTTAGGCTGAACATTTGAAAGATTCTCAGCTGAGGTGGCTATTACTTGCTAAACACATCTGAAACTCAAGTGTTGATGGGCATCTGGTCTTGAGTAGCCGTATTGTGCATAAAGGGCAACACTCGGTCATTTCTCCCTCATAACAAGTAGAAATCCACCACCATTTTGCTCAGTATTTGCCAGGAGATGAATGGTTGGGTCTAAAGCATAAACTTTCTGTTTAAAAATAAATTATAAAATTAAGGTAACTTTATAGAGATTTTTACTGTCAACATTAGACATCTCAGTCTGAAGCAGCTTCGTGCAGTGTCTGTGGCACAAACTTTCCAGGATTGTGTTTGCATGAGAATCTGCTGAAGAAACATCTAAAATTCAAGTGGAAAACTTGCTTTTTATTTTCACTATTCAAACTGGATGAACTTTTAAACAAAAGTGTGGTGACATGTGAGTGTGATTTCTAAACATTCCCCAGTTGCAAAAAAAGTTGACTTAACAGTGTAAGCAGGATTCTTTTTATCTGTTATATCACTTGAATGTGAAGGATGGTGTCCCCAAAAACAAATGGGAATAATAACACTGACGGGAATAAAACCTGAAAGCACGAACTTAGTACTTGGGTGCTGCGTGGAGGGTCAGACCCTCAAACCTGTATACAGTGAAGTTCTGTCCACGTCACTGCACACTCTTAGGGGTGAAAGCTGCATTTGTACTCGTGCTGTGAGCTCTGGGGAGTTGGGAGCACAACTCTTCTGCAGTCCTTTGAGGAGAAAAAAAACCTTCTGAGCAGAAAACACTGCTGAGGCTGCCCAGAGTTGAACGAGGCTGAGCTCGTCCCTGGTGGGTCCAAGAACATCAAGTGTGTAAAAATGTATAATGTTCCTCTGCATAGGGCAGAGAGCCTGATCGGCTCACAAATGGAAGCCTTTGCTCATCAGAGCCTCTGCCTCCATTCTTAAAGCCAAGCGTAGATGTCCCGAGCTCCACAGAAGTGTCACCCCATGGTCCGAGAAGATTTTGGTGGGGGAGGGGAGTAAATGACTTAAAGTATCTCAGATTGGCTGCACATTCATTATTCTTGTTTTATTGCCATCTTATCTTAAAAGGGAATAACTTGGTAATTTTATGTTCTGTCTTCAACAGAAAAATTTTTCAGTTCTCAAGATTATCTTGAGCTGTCCAACAGATTCCCCCGGCAGTCCTGGGAAGAAGCTCGACAGTTCTTCTTGAAAAAATAAGAGTTGTATTTAGTTTTTAAATCCCTAACATCGTCACACTGACCAGTTCCTGCTGACTACCTTCTTTAAAACGCTGTTCCGAAACGTTTTTGATACTCTAAATACTTATGCTGTAGATATATAATTTGCACTATTTATATCCTAAGTACTGTAGATACTTCCAAGTTCTGTTTTGTAATTTTGATAATTTGAGTTTATTTCGTTCATGTATCCAGTGTCATGATTTTGGTGTTTTCTGCCCTGTGGTGGGACTTGCACTGCAGAACTGCTGAAATAAGGTTGCAAATAGAGAAAATATGTTCTATATACCTTGTAATAAAATAACTTATTCTGTCTTGTGTGACTTCTGCGTTATAATTGTCAGTGTGTTTGAATTACCATAAGCAACACGGCTTAGAAAGAGGGGGAAAAAAGACTCGTAAGATGTCTTTCTCGTTAATCAAGAGTCAATCAGAATCAAATCAAGGTAATTCGTCAGATCTGGCCCTGGGGAAAGTTTGCTTATAATTTTTTGGGTGATTGAGGATACGTCACCTAATACGGATTTTTTAGACCTCATGCATTTTTAACGTCTCGGTTAGA